>CM032634.1:24845897-25185040 GCA_019097785.1 Fraxinus excelsior
TTCAATTTTCGACTAAAAATTTGGAATATGATTTGTGTGATTGGAAATTGATTTTGATTATATTTCGTTCTTTTTTGAGTTCTAATTTCATCCAATTGTCTCCTAAAAATCTTTCAAATATCATCTTTTGGTCCGAATCAACTATTGAATATTTTCAATTTGGACATTAAACTTTGAATTTTGTCATTTTCCACAAAATTTCGCTTATTTCTTTCGATTATTCATTCAACCAATTGAGTTTTACTTATATAACATAAAATACAACAATTTAGGATATATTTTGTCAAAAGAACTATCAAATATCGATATTTTAGGATCTCGAATAAGTGTATAAAATACACTTGTCAAATGCCTCCAAACTTAAATATTTGTTTGTTTTCAAACAAAATTATAACTTGAATAACAACTAACACACAAGCATGCAAAAATATTTTTGGTTAGACAATCTTGCTTTTTATCTTAGTATTTGAAATTATAGTACTAAATTTACAAAATGTTTCAAAATCACAATACCTTACCAATATCCACTCTTTCGATACAAAATCGACGTGTGTGTGTGTGAAGAATTAAGTGAACAATTATGAATTTACAAGTTGCTTCAATTTTTGACCATCTGTGGTCAAATATATCCTTTCATCTCTTGAATGACTTTAGGTCATCAAGTTTTAAACACACTTACAGGCTTAATAACCAAAGTAAAAATGGTTTCGAAGAGAATTTTCACATTTAAAGATTTATGCATTGAAGAGTGCAATGTCCCTTATCAAACACCTATTCAAACAAACTGACTTCCAACTTAAGATTTTTTCCAAATTTTTTCCCATTAATTTAAGAAAATCTACACAAAAGTTTTCACACATGGAATCCCTGTCCATATCCGTATCTTCCTACAACAAAAAAATCACCCCCAAATTGTGCTAAATTTGGTTTAAGGATAAGTAATTTAGTATGGTTAGGATAAAACATCTATGTCCAACTATATCAACCTATCAATTATATGAATTGACTCATAGCATCACAATGCTCAACTTAATTCTAGTGCACGTATAATATCAAGTTTTACAAGGTTAAGTGTCAATCAGTCTAGCATGCATCCTATCCACAATTCATAAATCAATACCAAATCTCAAATTTAATCATCATCGTCGGCTAGATTATCTAACTCGCACAAGCACACATCCTAAATTTTTCATTTTTTTATTTTTTCTATTATATAGTAAAGCGACAACGAAGAACAAACACACAAATGGTCAAAATCACATGAAAAGTAAAAAACTCAATTTTTTTCCATCCTCAAACTTAAAACCGACATTGTCCTCGATGTCATAAAGTATAAATGAGAATATAAGGGTATGGGAAGAAAAGGAAGAATGTACTCCCCAAATTTTTCTGTTGAAGGTACGATACATTATGTGTGATGACTAGACAATCTTTTTTTCATCATGATTTCCCTTGGTCTATATTGGTTTGAGTATTCTGCGAAGTCATGGTCCTACACATATCTATCAAATCAAATATTAAAGACCAAATAACATAGAACATATGTTACTTAGCCCAAATAATCGAAATAACCAACAATAAATTCAATGGCCTAAGGAAAAACATGATAGGATGGTGGTACCCTATAAATTGAAACATGTCTAAGTTAATGCAAACTAATAATCAACCCTTTTGTGTAACTTTCTGACCTTTTGATTTCCTCTGAATTCCTAAATCTATATGTAATGCGGTACAGAAATCAAAATAAATAAAAGTGCTAGGAATTTGGGTTGCCTCCCAATGAGCCTTTTTTACAGTCTTTAGATCGACTTTGACAATTAAATCACAAGCACCTAAAGAAGGCTTTGGATGCCTTGCCATTTTCCTTCGTTTAGCTTTGATCCACTTTACATTTAGTTTTCAAACTTCTACCTTGCCCTTTTCGATGTAATATGCCTTTTCTATTTCATCCGATTCAATTTCAATTATGTAGCCTTCCACTCCTACATCGGGCTTATTCACAAAATCAATTTTTTTGACAATTAATAAAGTAAAAAAATGTGAGTTGATTTCATTCTCATTGATTGCCACATCCTCATTTGATTCTGTTGTGATCAACTCGTCATTCTCTTTAATCCCTTCTTCCATAGGCGATATATCTTCAGGTTGAATGATCAGTCTACAATCTAGATCCACAGACAATGAGAAGTCGATCATGTTGACTCCTTTGAATGGATTGTACCCGCATTGTTGAAATCATTCCCATAAACATATCGTTTTCATCCAATTTGACAAGTTCTTTAAAGTACTTTGCAATTACCTTCTCGTTCAATAGGGAAGGACCATCTCCTACAATCTTGATGTCATCATCCCAATCGTCAAGTACAAAATCTCCTACAAACTTGTACTCTTCATCTGATTTTTCAATTGCTTATTTTCTACACATTAAATATTTTGGAAATCTTAGAAGTTTCAACGTCTGTAAACCAGTGTAAGAGAACAAACATTCCCTAGTGTAATGCATCACATAACAATTTTCACAACTTGGATATTCTCAAAGCTATATTAACAATCTATGTAGAGATTTGTCATTGCAACAATTTTGTTACTTTAGATAACAAAAAAATTATTAAAATTAAAATAAATTATAGTAATAAAATTAAAAATAAATAAGCTTTAAAGATTCATATTAAAGCTAAAATTAATTAAAACTAATTAAATACAATAGTCTCCGACAGCAGCACCAAAAACTTGATCGTTTGAATTTTCGCAAGTGAACGGAATCGTGAACAAATAATAAGTAGCGAATAGATTGTCGAACCCACGATGACTAAGTTTTTGATCGAGTTAAAATTAATTGTAATTTTAATCGAATAGCAAACAACTTTTGTGATATTTTTATATTAATCCCTAAATTATCGATTAAACTAATGAAAGAAAGTAAATGCATTTTTAAATGTGTGAGATGCATTGCTAAGATGTTGAATCCCCTTATTATTCCATTTTTAGTGTGACAATTAAAGTGACAATTTGAAATCATTTATATTGGTCAATGTTCCTAATAATTGAAAGCCTCTCTCGATAATTATCAAATATATTCCCCTCATGTGACATTTCTATCTCTCGATAAAAGATACAAATATGATAAATATATTAACAAGTACTAGAATGCCTATTATCTTCTATCGAACCGTACAATATTTATTATATTGTGTTTAAATCATATTGTCTCTTTTGATAACAATAAAAACGATAAAACAATAATAAACATCCAGAAATCAAATCAAATTAAAGTCAAAATAATTAATTAAAAACTAAAAATATCATAACAAGGGTTTATCTCATCCTAACAATGTATAAAATTAGCCTAACATATCAAAATTACAAGAAATCATATTTAAGTGAAAAGATATAACTCGAATTTTTGATAAATTGAGAAGATGAAGATGAAGATGAATCTTGAAATTTTGAATATCTTCAATGGTTTCTTAATAAATCTCAACTTGTGCCTTCTCTTCTTTGCCCAAAAATCAAGTTTAAATCTTTACTTGATTGAATTCTTACAAATTCCCTTCAATTTTCTCACAAAATATATATTTTACTCCTTTGAGATGATAATAATTGATGTGTATTGAAGTATAATATGTATATGAGACGTTTTCAATATGTACTATGCTGTTATGTATATGTAGGAGTCGAAAATTGGTTAAAAATCACGTCCAAATTGACTTTCAATCGAATAACGAAAGTTACATTAGCGCGCGAGTTTTTTGTCTCTGTACAGTAGTCAGTATTGTGGACATAACTTCCTCTCCCGATATCAAATTGATGATATTCAAAGTGTGTTGCAAAGATAACTCAAAGGGATACAACCTTTCTAGAATAGAAGTTTTTCAATTCGGACTTTTACTATGCCAAAAATTGGTTTCAATTTTCGACTAAAAATTTGGAATATGATTTGTGTGATTGGAAATTGATTTTGATTATATTTCGTTCTTTTTTGAGTTCTAATTTCATCCAATTGTCTCCTAAAAATCTTTCAAATATCATCTTTTGGTCCGAATCAACTATTGAATATTTTCAATTTGGACATTAAACTTTGAATTTTGTCATTTTCCACAAAATTTCGCTTATTTCTTTCGATTATTCATTCAACCAATTGAGTTTTACTTATATAACATAAAATACAACAATTTAGGATATATTTTGTCAAAAGAACTATCAAATATCGATATTTTAGGATCTCGAATAAGTGTATAAAATACACTTGTCAAATGCCTCCAAACTTAAATATTTGTTTGTTTTCAAACAAAATTATAACTTGAATAACAACTAACACACAAGCATGCAAAAATATTTTTGGTTAGACAATCTTGCTTTTTATCTTAGTATTTGAAATTATAGTACTAAATTTACAAAATGTTTCAAAATCACAATACCTTACCAATATCCACTCTTTCGATACAAAATCGACGTGTGTGTGTGTGAAGAATTAAGTGAACAATTATGAATTTACAAGTTGCTTCAATTTTTGACCATCTGTGGTCAAATATATCCTTTCATCTCTTGAATGACTTTAGGTCATCAAGTTTTAAACACACTTACAGGCTTAATAACCAAAGTAAAAATGGTTTCGAAGAGAATTTTCACATTTAAAGATTTATGCATTGAAGAGTGCAATGTCCCTTATCAAACACCTATTCAAACAAACTGACTTCCAACTTAAGATTTTTTCCAAATTTTTTCCCATTAATTTAAGAAAATCTACACAAAAGTTTTCACACATGGAATCCCTGTCCATATCCGTATCTTCCTACAACAAAAAAATCACCCCCAAATTGTGCTAAATTTGGTTTAAGGATAAGTAATTTAGTATGGTTAGGATAAAACATCTATGTCCAACTATATCAACCTATCAATTATATGAATTGACTCATAGCATCACAATGCTCAACTTAATTCTAGTGCACGTATAATATCAAGTTTTACAAGGTTAAGTGTCAATCAGTCTAGCATGCATCCTATCCACAATTCATAAATCAATACCAAATCTCAAATTTAATCATCATCGTCGGCTAGATTATCTAACTCGCACAAGCACACATCCTAAATTTTTCATTTTTTTATTTTTTCTATTATATAGTAAAGCGACAACGAAGAACAAACACACAAATGGTCAAAATCACATGAAAAGTAAAAAACTCAATTTTTTTCCATCCTCAAACTTAAAACCGACATTGTCCTCGATGTCATAAAGTATAAATGAGAATATAAGGGTATGGGAAGAAAAGGAAGAATGTACTCCCCAAATTTTTCTGTTGAAGGTACGATACATTATGTGTGATGACTAGACAATCTTTTTTTCATCATGATTTCCCTTGGTCTATATTGGTTTGAGTATTCTGCGAAGTCATGGTCCTACACATATCTATCAAATCAAATATTAAAGACCAAATAACATAGAACATATGTTACTTAGCCCAAATAATCGAAATAACCAACAATAAATTCAATGGCCTAAGGAAAAACATGATAGGATGGTGGTACCCTATAAATTGAAACATGTCTAAGTTAATGCAAACTAATAATCAACCCTTTTGTGTAACTTTCTGACCTTTTGATTTCCTCTGAATTCCTAAATCTATATGTAATGCGGTACAGAAATCAAAATAAATAAAAGTGCTAGGAATTTGGGTTGCCTCCCAATGAGCCTTTTTTACAGTCTTTAGATCGACTTTGACAATTAAATCACAAGCACCTAAAGAAGGCTTTGGATGCCTTGCCATTTTCCTTCGTTTAGCTTTGATCCACTTTACATTTAGTTTTCAAACTTCTACCTTGCCCTTTTCGATGTAATATGCCTTTTCTATTTCATCCGATTCAATTTCAATTATGTAGCCTTCCACTCCTACATCGGGCTTATTCACAAAATCAATTTTTTTGACAATTAATAAAGTAAAAAAATGTGAGTTGATTTCATTCTCATTGATTGCCACATCCTCATTTGATTCTGTTGTGATCAACTCGTCATTCTCTTTAATCCCTTCTTCCATAGGCGATATATCTTCAGGTTGAATGATCAGTCTACAATCTAGATCCACAGACAATGAGAAGTCGATCATGTTGACTCCTTTGAATGGATTGTACCCGCATTGTTGAAATCATTCCCATAAACATATCGTTTTCATCCAATTTGACAAGTTCTTTAAAGTACTTTGCAATTACCTTCTCGTTCAATAGGGAAGGACCATCTCCTACAATCTTGATGTCATCATCCCAATCGTCAAGTACAAAATCTCCTACAAACTTGTACTCTTCATCTGATTTTTCAATTGCTTATTTTCTACACATTAAATATTTTGGAAATCTTAGAAGTTTCAACGTCTGTAAACCAGTGTAAGAGAACAAACATTCCCTAGTGTAATGCATCACATAACAATTTTCACAACTTGGATATTCTCAAAGCTATATTAACAATCTATGTAGAGATTTGTCATTGCAACAATTTTGTTACTTTAGATAACAAAAAAATTATTAAAATTAAAATAAATTATAGTAATAAAATTAAAAATAAATAAGCTTTAAAGATTCATATTAAAGCTAAAATTAATTAAAACTAATTAAATACAATAGTCTCCGACAGCAGCACCAAAAACTTGATCGTTTGAATTTTCGCAAGTGAACGGAATCGTGAACAAATAATAAGTAGCGAATAGATTGTCGAACCCACGATGACTAAGTTTTTGATCGAGTTAAAATTAATTGTAATTTTAATCGAATAGCAAACAACTTTTGTGATATTTTTATATTAATCCCTAAATTATCGATTAAACTAATGAAAGAAAGTAAATGCATTTTTAAATGTGTGAGATGCATTGCTAAGATGTTGAATCCCCTTATTATTCCATTTTTAGTGTGACAATTAAAGTGACAATTTGAAATCATTTATATTGGTCAATGTTCCTAATAATTGAAAGCCTCTCTCGATAATTATCAAATATATTCCCCTCATGTGACATTTCTATCTCTCGATAAAAGATACAAATATGATAAATATATTAACAAGTACTAGAATGCCTATTATCTTCTATCGAACCGTACAATATTTATTATATTGTGTTTAAATCATATTGTCTCTTTTGATAACAATAAAAACGATAAGACAATAATAAACATCCAGAAATCAAATCAAATTAAAGTCAAAATAATTAATTAAAACTTAAAAATATCATAACAATGGTTCATCTTATCCTAACAATGTATAAAATTAGACTAACAAATCGAAATTACAAGAAATCATATATAAGCAAAAAGATATAACCCAGATTTTTGATAAATTGATAAGATGAAGATGAATTTTGAAATTTTGAATCTCTTCAATGGTTTCTTAATGAATCTCTACTTGCGACTTCTCTTCTTTACCCAAAAATCAAGTTTAAGTTTTCACTTGATTGAGTTCTTGTAAATCCCCTTAATTCTTTCACAAAAATATGAATTCACCTCTTTTGATGATAATAATTGATGAGTATTGAAGTATAATATGCATATTAGATGTTTTCAATGTATTTTGATGTTATCTATTTGTAGGAGTCGAGAATTGGCTGAAAATCACGTCCAAATTGACTTCCAAAAGAGTTTCAATCAAATAAGGAAAGTTTCATTAGCGCGTGATTTTTTTTGTCTCTGCAGAGTGGTCAGTATTATGGACATAACTTTCTCTCTCGATATCCAATTGATGAGATTCAAAATGTGTTAGAAAGATAACTCAAAGGGATACAACTTCTCTATAAATAATATATTTCCAATTCGGATTTTTACTATGCCAAACATCGATTTAAATCTTTAACTAAAAATCTGGAATATAACTCGTGTGATTGAAAATTGATTTTGATCATATTTCATTTTTTTTTGAGTTCTAATTCCATCCAATTGTCTCCTAAAAATCATTCAAATATCATCTTTTGGTTCGAATCAACTATTGAATATTTTCAACTTGGTTCTCAAACTTTGAATTTTTCCATTTTCACAAATTTTCGCTTCTTTATTTCGATTTTTTGTTCAACAATTGGGTTTTACCTATATAACAAAAAATACAACAATTTATGATATATTTTGTCAAAAGAATTATCAAATATCGATATTTTAGGACTCTAAATAAGTGTATAAAATACACTTATCAATTTCTTGAATCAAGAATCATGGGTGGAAGGTTTGAACGCCACAAAAATTGAAAATATTTTATAAGTTTTGGATTATTCAATTAAGAACAAGATTGAAAATGAATTTTCATTTTATAATTAATCTCTCAAAATAATATATTTTCTGTATGTTCTTTGTACAATGAATACCCTATATAGGCGAACATAAATAAATCCTATTCTACTCGAAAAATTTCAAAATAAACTTAAATAAATATAGTCCAAAACAAACTAAACAATAAATCTCGCAGATCCAGTTTTATGCCATGCGTGCACATGGTTCCATGAATTACTCTCGAATTCTGAGTTTTTGATGCTTGTGTGGGCATGGCTTTCTAAATTAGCTCCCTCTTAGCTTGAATCAAATGCGCTAAGTTTGATTCTTCCTTCATGCCCATCTTGAAAAATTGTCTTGCTCATTGCACTTCAACTCTGAGCACACGTAGTTTAGACAAGTCTTTGCAGGACTTCCTTGATCTTCTTTGCTCTTGATTTTATTATTGGTCCATTCGGAACATATGAATGATATTTGCTAGTCGACCCTCCACGATACTCATCAATAAATTACATAAAATGTAAAGCGTTATACCAAATTTGATGCAACATTGTTCATTACTCCAATTTGATGTCAAAATATGAAGTTCGGTTTGAGGAAATTTTAGCCCTTGTTTGGCTCCCATTATAATGAAAATTTTGGAAAAAAACGTATTTTGAAATAATAATTTTTTGAAGAATGTGCGGCTAAAAAAGAATGAAATGTTTTGGTTTTAATATAATATTATTTTATTTGAGAACGTGTTGTTGATAAGAAGAAAGAAAAAAATAAATTATAATTTTATTGGAGCCAAACAAGCTCTTAATACCAATTTGGCATTTTACGCCAAATTGGTATATACGTTGAAGTTGCCCTTAATACTGTTTAATCTTACTTATGGAACATATCAGCAAAAGACTTTACGTGAATTTGCCATTTATCATTGATATTGGCGTAATCGTACATAAACCTTGTTGACCCCAAAAAATGGTCCAACAGAAGAGAAGAGTTCCACGTGTTTCTTTAGTTGTAGCGTGATTATCTTTATAGTGAAAAGGAGGTCGGCCCGAGAATTAAATCTTCTTAGCAGAGAGAATGTCAAGACTTTCTTTGAGTGTGTATATTTGCATTACCCTTTACAATGTTGAATGTGTGCTTTTATAGTAAAATACAATGGTGGAGAGCCGTTAGATGATGAAACACGTGGCCTCATCCGCATAGCCGAGACCTCTTATCGTAGCAATCAATCAATCGCCCGTAGGCCATTTCGCATTTAATGCCATGACGGCTTGGCCGCCTTACGACTGATGTATGATTAGACTTGTTTTACTTCATTGAGTAGAGCTACATGTATAGGTTGTCACATCACCCACTTGGCACAAGGTCGGGTACGGAATCTTCTCCAGTACGCCTCCGGCCCCATGCTATCTGTTGGGGCTTAACTCTCCAATGGAGGCTCGGCCAAAGGGGACTCGACAACGTGGGTCGGGGTTGATAGCGGCTCGGCCGACCCTCCGCATGGCAGAATTTTAGGTTCGCTTGCTGTGCGATCCGCTACCCGGCTATATTCAGGACTTCTTTGAATCTCGTCCACTTGCCACGTGTATTCACTTTTGATGAGTTATTTCTTCGGGTAACAAACCTGTTAATACATTGCAATTTATTATTATTTTTTACAATTCTTTATAATCCGATTAATATCTTTCCTCCAATGTTACTTTTTACTATTATGTTTCAATTTTACATTATTTTTTTTTATTTTTTGCAAAGGAAACTTCTTTTTCTCAAATATTATTTTATTTTTATTGAAAACATTAGTTTATTATTTAGAGTATTTCCCTCCCCCTTTTGTGGTCATATTTCCCCTCACTTGACTAAATCCCTATTAACACTCAATGGCACTATTGAAATTAAATCGAGTTTCTCTGCCAATTCTGTCAAATGTCAACGCTTCCAAACCCGGTTCAGTACCGTTACAACCTTCAGAAATTTAATTTTTATCTTTTTCAAAAATATATTGTAATCTCCCCGCCATTGTCAAAATCTGAATTTCTTCGTTTCAATTAGAAATTGAAATTGAAATTGAAAAAAAGTCAAATCCAATGTGATTTTCTCATTGGATTCTATATACTCTATCGAAAAAGGGAAAAATGGCGGGAGGAGGATCGGAATCTGCGAGGGAACTAGACCAGACACCAACGTGGGCAGTTGCATTAGTGTTTGCAGTAATCATTATAATCTCCATAGTGTTGGAAAAAACTCTTCATAAGTTCGGAGAGGTTATTCTTCTGAATCATTCTTCTTCGTATTTTTGTTATTTAGGAATGCTGGTTTTGCTGCTTTTTAAAATTTGTCCTTTTTATTTTGAATTATATAACCTAGACAATTATTTTCTAATTGATTCTGATTGGGAATTTGGGATTTTTTAGCCGGAATAATATGGAAAACATGTAGTCGAAAGAGCTTGTTTGGGATGTTTGATCAAGGAAAATCTAGAGCAATATGGGGGATTCTTTTATTTTCTTTTACAGGACGAATATGGATTCTTGTGTTCCATTTTCAGAATTCATAATTTCACAAGTTTAGGCTGGATTGACTTGAAAATAGGTCGATTTGCTAAGAATTTCTAAACTGTTACCGCTGTAATTTTAATTTAAAATAATAAGCCAGAATAGTTTCTTAGGAATCTGAGTGTATGCTTTTGTTTTCAGACATTTGAAAGAAGAAATTGTAGGATAAAATACTAGAGAATCAAAGTAAATAATCAAATCGAAGGCCTGTGTTTATACGGTTTCCTTAAATCGAATTCGCCGCCTCACTGGGGTACACGAGGTTTTGATCGGTGTTCGATTCCCAAGATACAATCGGTTGTCGGTTCACCTTGCACTACGTTAACCGCCTACGAACCCGCCGTGTCTATCTCTCAAAGATTTCAGCAAAGAAAAAAAAACTACAAATGGAGGAAGGAAACGTGAATTTTTCTTGTTGTGTTTGCTGGTTTTGTTTTTGTTATTTTCTCCAACTATGAGCTCATCTATTTATACTAATAGAGAAAGAGCTACACATAAATACAATGAATATATGAGTTACAACATTAAAGAAAAATCAGGGAGTTTCAATATTATTTAACCGGATGTGAATGGCTGAAACTGAAACTGAATGAGAGGAGTTGAGGAGGGGCTGAAACTGATATTTTCATTCATTTTCCAACAATCCCCCACATGAATGAAAATTTAAAACCAAAGAGATAGAGTAGAGCGAATCAATCATGCATAGGATATGTAGCATTTAGCTTTGAACCTTCCCTTGTGAAAATCTATCGAGTATTACTAGCAAACCAGTGGATCTGATACCTTGAACTGTTTCGCCATTTGTGTAAACCAAGACAATAGACCTCACACATGACCATTCTAAACACAGCGTAGTTCTCAATGTTGTGTTCGTTTTGGCCATGACACGCCGCCTGATTCTGCAAGTGTTTGTTCAAGGATGTAGCCTTTTCAATCCTTATAGAAGCGGCCCCACTTCACACTCACATAGGTAACCTCTTAACTCAACGTTTCACAACAACGCTTAAGGGTCATTAAAAGTGTAGCTTAACCTGCATCTTCCAATCACTGTGAGCACTATAGGAATGAGCAGAAAGAGAACATTCTCAGTGATTTACATAGCTATACATGGTTTAGTTGTCCCTTTGAACCTAGATCCTGGGATCTCCATTCAGCTAGGTTGGGTTTCCACCATGATACCTTTCAATGTCATAGGCTGCAAGCCTATTCCCCTCGATGCCTGTTCAACCAACTCTCGAGTTAACCCTTTTGTTAATGGATCCGCAATATTTTCCTTTGACTTCACGTAGTCCAGAGTGATAATACCTTGTGAGAGTAGTTGTCGAATGGTATTATGTCGTCTTCGAATATGTCGAGACTTACTATTATACATATTGCTCTGTGCCATGCCAATTGCTGATTGATTTCGCAATAAACACAAATTGTAGGCACAGGCTTTGACCATCTTGGAATATCCTCAACAAACTGGCGAAGCCACTCTGCTTCTTCAGTTACTTTGTCCAAAGCGATGAACTTTGATTCCATTGTAGATCTTGAGATGCAAGTTTGTTTGGACGATTTCCAAGAGACAGCTGCACCATCAAGAGTGAAGACATATCCACTAGTAGATTTTGAATATGACATATCAGATATCCAGTTCGCATCAGCATACCCTTCGATTGCTGTAGGGTACCTAGAATAATGTAGTCCAAAATCACGAGAGTACCTCAAATAATGTAACACCCTAATAATGGCTCTTCAATGGATAGCACCTGGGTTACTCGTATAGCGACTCAATCTGCTAACTAAATATGCTATATCCAATCTCGTACAAGTCATTAAATACATTAAACTCCCAATTATTCGAGAATATTCTAACTGTGACACACCATCACCAGTGTTCTTGAATAAGTGGAGACTCAAATCCACTGGAGTCCTAGCCACAGTGGTATCTAACTTGTTGAACTTGTCAAGTATCTTATCAATGTAATGAGATTGAGATAACGCAAGTCCATTTGGTGTTCGAGTGATTTTTACTCCCAAAATGACATCCGCGAGACCCATGTCTTTCATGTCAAACTTTGAGTTTAACATATTCTTAGTGGCTTTGAAAATCTTATCAGAACTGCTGACAATGAGCATGTCATCGACGTACAAACATAATATGACATATCCATTATTAGTGTCCTTGACATATACACACTTGTCGCACTCGTTGATTCGAAAGCCACTAGTCATCATAGCATTATCAAATTTCTCATGCCATTGCTTCGGTGCTTGCTTTAAACCATAAAACGATTTAACCAATTTACAGACTTTCCTTTCTTGACCTGGAGCCGAAAACCCCTCTGGTTGCTCCATGTAGATTTCTTCGTTCAAATCTCCATTTAGAAAAGCTGTTTTTACATCCATCTGATGTATTTCCAGATTTCGCAAGGCTGCAATAGCAATTATCATTCGGATAGAAGTTATTCTCGACACAGGAGAATAAGTATCAAAGTAATCTAAGCCTTCTTTTTGCTTATAATCTTTGATTACTAGCCGAGCTTTATATTTATCAATAGAGCCATCCGTTTTCATCATCTTCTTGAAGATCCACTTGTAGCCCAAAGGCTTACAACCCGGTGGAAGATCTATTAATTTCCAGGTATGATTCTGTAGGATAGAATCGATTTCACTCTTGATGGCTTCTTTCCACAGATGAGCATCTGGAGAAGATATAGCTTCTTTATAGCTTTGAGGATCATTCTCCATCAAATATGTGAGGAAATCAGGGTCAAACGTCTTAGAAGTTTTGGTCCTTTTGCTCTGTCTAGGCTCATCCTCACCTTCTTCAACTGGATCTTTACTGCTGCCAGTAGCTGAAGATTCCATAGTTCGTGTAATAGGAGTTAACTGTTTAGGAGATTTATAAGGAAATATATTCTCAAAGAATTGTGCATTCCTAGACTCCATAATCGTGTTCGGATGAATATCGGGTACATTCGAATAATGCACAGGGAACCTATATGCACTACTATTTTGTGCATAACCAATGAACACACAATCAACTGTCTTAGGTCCAATCTTGACCTTCTTAGGAGGAGACACCACAACTTTAACAAGACACCCCCACATTCGTAAGTATTTATATGAAGGTGTTTGACTTGTACAAAGTTCATACGGAGTCTTATCCATATTCTTTCTTAACACTTTATTCAAAATGTAATTCACAGAAAGAATAGCTTCTCCCCACATGTTCTGTGGTAACCCAGAACTAATCAACATAGCATTCATCATTTTTTTTAACGTTCGATTCTTACGCTCAGCAATTTCGTTCTGCTGAGGTGAATAAGGTGCAGTAGTTTGGTGAATTATTCCATGTTTAGCACAAAATTCACCAAATGGTGATTCATATTCACCACCACTATCAGTTTGTAGCACCTTTATTTTCTTACTAAGTTGATTTTCAACTTCATTCTTGTAAAGAATGAATTTATCGATAGCTTCGTCTTTGCTTTTAAGTAAGTACACATAACAATATCTCGTGCTATCGTCGACAAAAGTAATAAAGTACTTATTGCCGCCTCGTGTTTGGACAAATTTTAAGTCACACACATCACTGTGGACTAGTCCTAATGGATCGGTACTTCTTTCAATACTATGAAACGAAGACCTAGTAAGCTTAGCCTCAACGCAGGTTTCATACTTATGATTTGAATCAATTTGAAACCTAGGCAAGTAGTTTAGTTTGCTCAGTCTACGTAATGCATTGTAGTTTACGTGACCTAATCTATCATGCCACAAATTAGGAGACTCAAGCAAGTAAACAGAAGGAGTTTTCTGATTATTCATAATAGTTGGGGTTACAGCAATTACATTCAATTTAAATAGGCCATCAGTCATATAGCCTTTCCCAACATAAACTCCTGTTTTGGTAATCACCAACTTATCCGCCTCAAAGACCATGCGGAAACCATTCTTGCTCAGAAGAGACCCAGAGACCAGATTCTTGCGAATCTCCGGCACGTACAGCACATTAGTCAAAGTAAGCTCTCTGCCAGAGGTCATCTTCAGGATCATCTTGCCTTTACCAAGCACTTCAGAAGTTGCAGAGTTTCCCATAAACAATTTTTCACCATTTGTAACTGGTGCAAAAGTAGTGAACATGCTCCTGTTGGAGTAGACATGACAAGTGGCCCCAGTGTCTAGCCACCACTCATTAGGGTTAGACCCTACTAGGTTAACCTCACTAATCACCGCCGTAAGGTTTAGGTCAGACATGTCATCTGAGAGATGATCTCTCTCATTTCCAACCATATTAGCCTGAGGACGTTGTTTGTTATCCCTCCGAGGCTGACGGCAGTCTGCTGATCGATGCCCAACTTTGTCACAATTGAAGCACTTTCCATTGAACTGAAACTTAGGTTTCTTTCCTACCCTACCTGTAGGCTTCAACTGAGACCCTTTCATGTTCTGCTTTTTATCTTTCCAATTTCCGTTACCATGTTTGATTTTAAAGGATTGACCTTTCTTAGTACCAGAACTTTGACCGTGTTCCAATACATTAGCCTTCTCAGAGAAAGAATTCCCTGACTTATGTTCAGCTTTTTTGTTATCCTCCTCAATGCGCAGCTTGATAATTAAATCTTCGAAAGATATCTCTTTCCGCTTATGCTGCAAATAGCTCTTGAAAGACTTCCACTGAGGAGGTAGCTTGTGAATAGCAGTAGCCACTTGTAGAGATTCTGACATAGTCAGACCCTCAGCATGCATTTCTTGTAAAAGCACTTGATACTCCTGCACTTGGCTCACCACTGAACGTGAATCAACCATTTCGAAGTCCATACACCGACTGGCCAAGAATTTCTTAGACCCAGTATCCTCGGACTTGTACTTCTTCTCTAAGGACTCCCAAAGCTCCTTAGCAGATTTCTTTACCACATACACGTGATACAGAGAATTCTGTAGGCCATCCAAGACCTAGTTGCGACATAAAAAATCAGCACTTTTCCATGCATCCTAAGCCGCATGCCTATGCATATCAGTGTCGTTTTCAGCCACGACAGGGGCATCTTCGGTGAGGAAACGTGCAAGGCCCAAAGTAGTAAGATAAAAAATCATCTTATTCTTCCATATCTTAAAATCAGTGCCAGCAAATTTATCCGGTCGAATTGCATGATTCACCGAAAATTGAGGCGGAAAAGTTGGCAAAGGTACCGAAGCCGCAGCTCTAGGTACTGGCAAAGGTATTGTGCCCAATTGAATTTCCGAGGCCGCAGCCATAGGTAAAGTGGGGTTCACTCCAACATGAGGAATCCCGCCACCAATAGTCCCATCAACAGGAGGAATGCCAGTCGAGGTCCCCACAGGGTTGACAACGGTCATTGCGGGATTTGGTACGCCGGTACCAATAGTGTTGTTGTTCATATCGTCATTTTCATGTGATGTCATTTAACCTTAAAGAATGACAACAAAAAGGTTTAGAACAATAGTGATTTTGTAAACTAAAGATAGATTCAAAATCTATGTTATCAATTCGGAAAAAAGAAAAATTCCGGAATTGAAAATGAGAGCAAATTTTTTAGTCAAATTTTTAATAACTTAACAATTATTTAAACATGTATTAGAAAATTATTAGCCAAAGATTGAAATCAATTATTAAAAGAAAATTAACCAATTATATACTAATTATGAAGTAATAATAAGCAATCAAATAATAGCCAATCATAAGCAATCCAATCATTACAAATAATCTAAATAATTCACTAATTATTACCAATGATTGTAATACCATGCTAGTATATAAAACTCATGCAAAACTATGTAAAAGCCATGCAAAAATCACTTCATTTATTTTTTAAACGTGCAGACACCGTTTTTTTTTCCCTTTCTCCTTTTCTCTCTTTCAATCTTTCAATCTATCTTAATACACTTGTAACAAATGATGAACACAATTGAGAAAACAAAACAAAGGAAAAGAAAAATTAGTACGATCCGGAGAAAAAAAAACTACAGAAACCGAAAATATAGAAACTGATGAGTAATCTAAATAGATATGATCCTCCAAAAAAGAATTTGATTTAAGCTTGTAGGATAAAATACTGGAGAATCAAAGTAAATAATCAAACCGAAGACCCGTGTTTACACGGTTTCCTTAAATCGAATTCGCCGCCTCACCAGGGTGCACGAGGTTTTGATCGGTGTTCGATTCCCAGGATACAATCGGTTGTCGGTTCACGTTGCACTATGTTAACCGCCTACGAACCCGCCGTGTCTATCTCTCAAAGATTTCAAAAAAAAAAAAATAGAAATGGAGGAAGGAAACGGGAATTTTTCTTGTTGTGTTTGCTGGTTTTGTTTTTGTTATTTCCTCCAACTATGAGCTCCTCTATTTATACTAATAGAGAAAGAGCTACACGTAAATACAATGAATATATGAGTTACAACATTAAAGAAACATTAAAGAAAAATCAGGGAGTTTCAATATCATTTAACGGATGTGAATGGCTGAAACTGAAACTGAAGGAGAGGAGTTGAGGAGGGGCTGAAACTGATATTTTCATGAAACTGATATTTTCATTCATTTTCCAACTGAAAGAAGAAAGCATTGTTTGAAGCTCTTGAGAAAATTAAAGGGGGGTAAGAGCTCCGACATGGTTTACTGTGTTTCTGTTTGATTTTTTAGAGACATTTATTTGTTTTTTGACTCACCTTTTACTTTATAATTTACTGTTTTCAGTGCTAATGGTTCTAGGCTTCATTTCCCTTATTTTGACATTTGGACAAAACTACATTTCCAAAATCTGTATACCTGAAAGAATTGGGTATACTATGTTGCCATGTCCTAACCGCTCAGCCGGTAAAGAGGAACACAAGAGTGCTCCTGGGGCTGAATCAGAACATCACCGTAGGCTCCTATGGTACGAGCATAGAATGTTGGTTAGTGATAGTCCAGCTCAAGGTTGCGAGAAAGTAAGAATCACTAATTTCAATCTCGTGTTTGCACGCGAGCGCGCGCGCGCACACACACGTGTTCTGTGTAAGCTTATTGCTTTCATTGCACTTTGTTGTTTTTGTGTGAATATTCATCATTTCTAACCATAGGCTTGATACTATTGAGGCACCAAGCTTATATTCTTAGCTCGTTGTAATAAATTGTATTTTATGTGTAACAGGGATATGTGCCACTTATGTCGATCAATGGAATACATCAGCTGCACATCTTTATATTCTTTTTGGCCGTATTCCATGTTATTTACAGTGCGATAACAATGATGCTTGGAAGATTGAAGGTAAGATTTATTGGTTTCTTTGTATGGATATATGCTCACTTATTTGTATTTTAATGGAAGGGTCGAATCCGTCTTGAGATTGGTTTGATATTTTCATATTCAACCATGGTTTCTTTCCTAATAATAGCCAGCCTTACCTTTTTGATTGGCACTATAATCTAGTTCTATCTTTTTAAAACAATTTGTATTTTGGTCTCTATCACTTTGTGAAATCTTTGGCGCAGATTCGTGGATGGAAAGAATGGGAACGGGAGAATATCGATGAGTACAAAGTGTACAATGGTATATTGTAGATTGTCTGTGAAAAGATAAAACGTTTTGAGTTGAAGATATGCTCCCCTTCATATAATTGTTTGTTTGAACTATGTACCATGCAGATCGATCTCGATTCAGGCTTACCCGCGACACATCTTTTGTGAGAGACCACACCAGTTTCTGGACAAGAAACCCAATCCTGTTTTGTACAGTAAGAATAATGATAAATGTTTCTGATGATCCATTAATTTATCCCTAAGTGTCAAAGTGAATATTTACTAATTCTGATGTTATTCCGTTATATTTGGACTTTGAGGTTCACATTTCTTCATATATTTGATAGGTTGATTCATAAATATCTATAATTATTCTGATTTGATTGTTAAATCCACCCTCTGGATAATTCTCTTTTAAGAAGTAAAGTATTGTTTTCCTCTGGAATTACACACACTAAGATGCAAAAAACGTGGAACTGAAAACAAGCTAATTGCTCTTCCATATTTAATTCCTTCATAATAAATCGTTTTGTTCATGACTTTAAACGCATTTTGGATAATGAAAATTTGATTCATTATTTATAGATGGGGTTCAGGTTTAATTGGTTCAACCATTGCAGGTTTGCTTTTACCGTCAATTCTTTAGGTCTGTTCGTAGAGCTGACTACTTGACGATGCGCCATGGATTCATGATGCAGAATCAATAACAAAATAAAATTGTAGAAGAAAGAAAGAGAGAAGAAGCCCAGAAGAAGGGGGGAAGCTGAGAAGAAAGAGACGGGGAGGGGAGGGGAAGAAACGTGACAATGGCCAACTCAAATTTAATTAATCATTCAACTGTGTAAATTGTACTGTAAAACTGTTTAAATAGCGAAAACCTAATGGGTTTGGGCTGTCCCACTAATACAAGCCCAATAATAATAAAATAGAAAGTAAATGACAAGGTCCAATAATTAATAAAGTAAACCCTAACAATAATAAAATAAATCTCGGAAAGTCTCGTGATGTCCGCATCAACTCTCCCGGGGTGGAAGAGAACTCGACCCCGTTGAGTGAAGAGGTAGAGCACGGCTGCAATCAATGGCCTAACCATAAACTCAGAGGTTGGGCGAGCTTCCTCCGGCGTCTATAAAAACGTGTCAGCGGTGGTCTGAATCTGGTGTCGCCACCAATGTCTCCTGGATGCATGGTAGAAGAACGAGGCAAAGGAATATCCTGCTGACTCCGATAGAGCTCCAATAAGTCCGGGTCAAACTGCTGTAGTGTCTCTCTAGTAATCCATGTGCAGTCAGATTCAGGCCGATCAACCCAACGAAGAAGGAAACGTTGAACATCCCCATCTTTAGTCAACACTACCTTTTCATTTAAAATAGCATCAATTTTATCTTTGTGTGCTGGGAAGTGTGGAATGGGATTAGAAGTAGCAAGAAAGTCCTGGTCCACATCCACAGAAGGAGGTAAGAAAGGATCATCAGATGGATTGAAATGACCTTTATAAGCAACTAAATCTTCAACATTAAAAGTATGGTGGTAGCCAAGATGTGGCGGAAGATCAAGAACATAAGCATTTGGGCCAACTTGCTTTAAAATTTTAAAAGGACCAGCACTACGAGCTTGCAATTTAGAGGCGGGTCCATGTAGACGCCGCTCTGGTCGAATTCGGATCATGACATAATCTCCAATATTAAAATCAACATGTCTTTTATGTAAATCAGCTCTAAGTTTATATGATGCGTTACTAGCTTCAAGTTGTTTATTGATCTCAATATGCAAATCATGAAGATGTTGTGCAAATGCTTCAGCTGACATAGACACTCTAGCATGTGGGGACATCGGAATGAGATCTAAAGGTTTCCTAGGCTTAAAACCATGAACAACTTCAAATG
Source organism: Fraxinus excelsior (assembly GCA_019097785.1). Taxonomy (NCBI): domain Eukaryota; kingdom Viridiplantae; phylum Streptophyta; class Magnoliopsida; order Lamiales; family Oleaceae; genus Fraxinus; species Fraxinus excelsior. The sequence continues at coordinate 24,866,069 of CM032634.1, forward strand.
GACTCATACCTGACGATCGATTCATGGAGCTGTTGTAAGCGATTTGGGCTGTGGAAAGAATTAGATCCCAATTTCTAAGATTTTCTCGGACCAGACATCTTAATAAATTACCGAGACTACGGTTAACCACTTCCGTTTGACCGTCGGTCTGCGGGTGATAGGCAGTAGAAAACTTCAACTTTGTACCCATTTTGTGCCACAACGTTCTCCAAAAGTGACTAGTGAACCTGACATCCCTATCAGACACAATGGTTTTTGGGAGACCATACAATTTGACAATCTCATTAAAGTACAAAGTGGCAACCCTGGACGCATCTGAAGTTTTACTACAAGTGATAAAATGAGCCATCTTGGAAAAACGATCCACTACCACAAAAATAGAGTCATGTTTCTTCGGGGTACGTGGAAGTCCTAACACAAAATCCATGCTCACATCTTGCCAAGGGCAATCTGGAACAGGAAGAGGAGTGTAAAGGCCAGTGTTTTGCTTCTTTTGTTTGGCCAACTGACATGTGTTACAAGTGCTAACTATCTTGGCCACATCTTTCTTCAAGCTAGGCCAATAGAATTGACGTTCAATCTCCTCTATGGTCTTATCTCGCCCAAAGTGACCGGCTAAGCCTCCCGCATGAATTTCCCAAACTATGAAGTCTCGCACTGAGGTTCGTGGGATACACAATTTATTAGCTCGAAAAAGATAACCTTCCTCAAGGCGAAAACCATCCACAGTATTCGGCTGTCCCTTTTGCAAATCAAGAAAGATATCCTTAAAGTCAGGACAAGTTTCGTACTCTTCCTTAAGCCGTTCAAAACCTATGACTTTAACGTTCATGACCGATAGAAGGGAGATACGACGACTTAAGGCATCGGCCGCCTGGTTCTCAACCCCTTTCTTGTGTTTCAAAATAAAAGAATAGGCCTATAAATACTCAACCCAGTTACTGTGTCTAGAGTTCAACCTCTTCTGGGTGGTGAGATAACAGAGGGCCTCATGATCTGAATAAAGAACAAATTCTTGGGGTAGCAAATAATGACGCCAATATCGCAAAGCCTGCACAACTGCGTACAACTCCTTATCATAAGTCGAGTACCTTTGCTAGCGTCATTCAACTTCTCACTGAAATAAGCGACGGGGTGGCGTTCCTGACTAAGAACTCCCCCGATGCCGACCCCGGAGGCATCGCACTCAACTTCAAAAACTTTGGTGAAGTCAGGAAGGCGCATGACAGGAGCTTCCGTCATTCGCTTCTTAACTAGTTTAAATGCCTTAGTCGCTTCATGAGTCCAATGAAATTCTCCTTTCTTCAAACACTCTGTAATGGGAGCCATGATTGTGCTAAACCCCTTGATGAAATGATGGTAAAAGGTATCTAGGCCATGAAAACTCCTGACATCATGTACAGTCTTAGGCTCAGGCCAATCAACAATCGCCTGAATTTTAGCCGGATCGGCAGATACTCCCGTAGATGATACGATGAAGCCTAGGAAGACGACGCTATCGGTGAAGAGCGAACATTTCTTGACATTAGCATACAATTTTGTTGCCCGAAGGGCAGAACAAACTTGCTTGAGATGATCTCGATGTTGTTCCTTCGTCGTACTATAGACGAGAATGTCGTCAAAGTAGACGACAAGGAACTTACCCATGAAAGGACGAAGAGTTTATGTCATTGCTCGCATAAAAGTGCTTGGAGCGTTAGTTAGGCCGAAAGGCATAACTAACCACTCATAAAGACCATCTTTTGTTTTAAAAGCGGTCTTCCACTCATCACCTGGGCGGATCCTAATCTGGTGATATCCACTCTTCAAATCAATTTTGGAAAATATTGTAGCACCAACCATCATATCCAACATGTCGTCAAGCCTAGGAATAGGGAAGCGATACTTTATCGTGATCCTATTGATGGCACGACTATCGACGCACATCCTCCAAGAGCCATCCTTTTTAGGCGTCAACAGCGCCGGAACAGCACAAGGACTTAAACTCTCACGGATGAATCCTTTGTGAAAGAGTTCATCCACTTGCCTCTTGAGTTCAGCGTGTTCAGTAGGATTCATCCTGTAATGGGGCAAATTAGGAAGCGACGCTCCTGGAACCAAATCTATAGCATGTTGGATGTCCCGTAAAGGAGGAAGTTCATTAGGTAAGTCAATGGGGAACACATCTTGGAACTCTTGAAGAATCGTCTGGGCTTCAGGAGGGGCTACGGATGGGGGGCCTGATGGAACCTCCAAGACAACCAAGGCAAACACAACCGAATCGCTCACAAGTGTGCGTTCGAATTCGGTAGGATTAATGATGTGTAATCCCTTTCGTTCCTCCCGATTCTTTGTGTCATATAAGCCAACGGGTTTCGGTGGAAGAGGGTTAAGGTGAATCTTCTTGCCATTAAACACGAAAGAGCATGAATTGGATCGTCCATAAATGGTGACATCTAAATCGAACAACCAAGGTCGACCAAGGATGACGTGACCGACATCCGTGGAAATAACGTCACACTATATATGATCCTTATACTCGAGAAACTGAATGGGCACCAAACAACGTTCCTTTACAGCTATCGAGGAAGTATCGACCCAAGAGACGTTATATGGCTGAGGGTGAGGTACAGATTGCAACCCCAGACGGGTTACAATAGCTGTCGACACCGCATTAATGCAACTGCCACTATCCACAATGACTTTACACCCTTTGTTGTTGATCTTGATGTAAGTGTGAAAAATGGCATGACGACGCCAATCATCAGCATTTTTGGGCTGGGTCAGTGTACAACGTACAACACCCAATCTCGACGTGTTTGGAATAAGGGGCATGACTCTGACTCCACTGGAAGGGTTCGAATACAACCTAAGAAGGTATCTTCGTTATCATCCAAGTCCTCAAACTCTTCCAACTTAGGTTCATAAACCTGATCCTCCAACACACCGTCCTCTCTACTCTCACGTTCTTCCAAAACTAGGGTTCGGCTAGGACAGTTAGAGGAAATGTGACCAAAACCCTTACAGTTAAAACATTGCAAGCGGGATGACGTCCTTGGAAATTCTGGACCCTTACCTTTTTTTCCCCGACAAAAGGACCCTTAGAAGGGGAAGGCCCTAGGATAGATTTTTGGGGCACAACAGGTATTGTTGCTGAACTGGGTGCTGAAGAAACGGGATTACGGTTGTCACCACGACTTCTAAACGGAGTCCTAGTAACTAACTCATAATCTCGGACGAAGGCATAAGCATGATCAAGAGTAGTGACGCCCTGAAGGACAAGCTCACGTTTGAGATCATCTCGGAGGCCTTGCCGAAACCTACTTAAGGTCATGGCTTCATCCTCAACGACCTGGCATCTCATTCTAAATTCATCAAACTGAGTGACGTACTCGGTAACTGGTCGATTGCCTTGCGTGAGAGTATTCCATTGATCCAACAAATGACCCTTATACGATTGGGGTAGATACTTCTCTTGAAGGCGACGCTTCATTTCACCCCAACTCCCAACAGGAGGAGCACGACGACGCTCAAGGAGTTCCTCAACACTTTCCCAAAAGAGTTGAGCGGTGCCGGTTAGCTTCAGACTAGCAAATTGAACTCTCCGGTCTTCCGGGACTCCGTACCAAGCGAAGAAACGGTCCATGTCTCGAACCCATTGAGTAAATACCCGAGGGTCTAAACAACCATCAAATGTTGGTGCATCCAATTTAATGTTTCTAAAGAAACGTTCGTCGTGGCGAGGAGGGGACTGAGTATCATGACGGTGATGCTCTCGCTCCCTTTCACGAACGTGATGTCCATCCCTACGGTTATGCCGAATGTGTGGTCGGCCACCTTGGGGACGACGATAATGCGCGTTACTGGATGCTTCTGAGTTTTTCGCTTCAGTTGAGTGTGGGATTTGTTCAAAGGTGGACATCCTAGTAGCTAAGCCTCTAGTTTCCTCTCGGGCAGCGGCAATCTCAGCTTGACTAGCTGCGATTTGCGTTTGTAACTGTTGTTGACTAGCAGCGATTTGTGTTTGTAACTGTTGTTGACTAGCGGTCATTTGCGTTTGTAACTGTTGTTGACTAGCAGCAAGTTGTGCTAGTTGACGAGTAAGGGCATCAAGTTGGGATGGGTCCATGGTCAGGTTATGTAAACTAGATGTGACAAGACGACCACTACGCAACTGCATGCAATGTACTACCAACTAAATGAAAAGTATAGAGAGATCAAATCACAACGCGGTTTAAAGCCAAAATAAAACCTGATAGAATTTTTTTTTATTTTATTTTTTGGGATTATGTAGATCCAAATAGGGCAAGCTAATAACGCTAATCGATGTAAAATAGTAAGGCAGGTCAAATATAAAGCAGCAATCTAGTCACGTGGAACAATGATAATAGAACACGATTATAACGTAAAATAAGCACGATAAAAGGTGGGAACAACACAATTATGGAGTGAGTGATGTGAATTTGTAGGGGAAATTGAGATCACAGCAACACAAAGAATTAATTGACACAATTTTATACTGAGATAGCAATGTGACTAAAGAGAAGGAATAGAAACGTCCCTGTTGTTCGTCGAAACAAGCGAGCACCAAGTAATTGATTTCCGGAGACAAGAAACAGGAGCTCTTCGTTTTGGTTGCTGAAGTCACTGCGCCAATCAACCGATGAAAGAAATGTGTACCTACAAAATGTTAGAAAATCGCTTTTTTTTCACTCTTTTTTTTTCTTTGTTTTTTTTTTGTTTTTCTTTCTTTTTTTTTTCAACTAAAATAAATTACACCGTATAAAAATCGAGACCCAAATCGAGGTCCGACGTACGAAAAGTAAAATAAATCAAACAAATACTTTAATAGAGACCCACAGAATACTAGCGATATATAAAATTTTTTTTTTTTGTACTTTTTTTTTTTTTCAAACTAGACCCAACAACTTGGCAGGGCCCAAACTGAAAATTAAAATAACACAAAAGAAGGGCCCAAACCAAGGCCCAATTATCACTAATAAGACAATACCCAATTCAAGTTCAACAACTGAGGCTCAACCCGTCTCTGCTAAGTCTTCGTCTGCTGGTGTCGGCCGGATTTGAAGCTCGAATTGGACCTGTGACCGACTCTTCTCCTTCTCCTCTCTGCGCGACAGTTATGCAATTTCTGGCCTTCGTCTACTTTTTTTTTTTTGGCTATTTGGGTGAATCGGGTTGCTGATGGTTGAGCGTGGTTGTGGGTGATTCTAGGTCTCGGTTGACGTGTGACGGCGGCGGGTGGTTTGTGGGAGCGAGATGATTGTCGGCGGTTGCGTGGTGGTGGAGTATTGTATTTGGTTTGTTGGGCTTGTTGGATGTTAGGTATGAGATGTTGCAGCGAGCGGTCTGGGCGAAGGGCGAAGGTGGTTGATTCTGGGATTTCAGGTTCTGGAGAAGAAGAATGAGGCTAAGGTGGTTGATTCCGGGATTTTCAGGTTCTGGTTGGTGTAGTTGTTGCAGCGGTTTGGGGCTGTTGGTGGCTGACGTTTTAGGAGAACAACGGATTGTTGTGAGCAGAATTTGTGATGCAAACTGACTATGGAAACCAGGTTTAGCTCTGATACCAATTTGATGCAGAATCAATAACAAAATAAAATTGTAGAAGAAAGAAAGTGAGAAGAAGCCCAGAAGAAGGGGGGAAGCTGAGAAGAAAGAGACGGGGAGGGGAGGGGAAGAAACGTGACAATGGCCAACTCAAATTTAATTAATCATTCAACTGTGTAAATTGTACTGTAAAACTGTTTAAATAGCGAGAACCTAATGGGTTTGGGCTGTCCCACTAATACAAGCCCAATAATAATAAAATAGAAAGTAAATGACAAGGTCCAATAATTAATAAAGTAAACCCTAACGATAATAAAATAAATCTCGGAAAGTCTCGTGATGTCCGCATCAATTCATCTCAGTAATTTCTTTCAGAAATATTATTTTCTATATTAAATATTTAATCCAGGATGTTCCATTGAGTTTATTGAAATTCTTTTACAGGTCCATTTAGCTCCCAGAAGTAAGTTCAACTTTCAGAAATATATCAAAAGGTCATTGGAAGATGACTTCAAAGTTGTAGTAGGAATCGAGTAAGATATTTCCTTTTTTGTATTGGTAATTTCCTAAACGATAAAGTATAGCACGAGACAATAACCTTCATAAATAATACCTTGGTGCTATTTTCAGTGCAGTATTATGGATGTCTGCTGTAGTCTATATGCTGCTTAATGTTCATGGTAAGTTTCGTTCATTATTTTAAATTGTTTTTATATACATGACTGAAGTCAAAGTATTTCCTATGAATTTATCAATTGGCTTAATTTCAGGGGGGTGGCAATCTATGTTCTGGCTATCGATTATGCCCCTAGTTGTAAGATTCGTGTTATAGCGTTTTTCTTTTTGTGTTCTTCCTTCACATTTTAACGATGGGAAAAACTAACCAATTGATTGGTTAAAGATAATTTTAGCAGTCGGGACAAAACTTCAAGCGATCATAACTCAGATGGCTGTTGAAATCCAAGAAAGACACGCTGTGGTTTAAGGAATACCTCTTGTGCAAGTCTCCGACAGTCACTTTTGGTTTGGTTGGCCTAAGTTGATTCTTCATCTTATCCATCTCACACTCTTTCAGGTCAAGTCACTATATTCTTCCTTTTGAAGTTCTAATTCTTTAGCAAATGGAAATATTCTAATAGGCTCGGTTTTTTTTTTTTTTTTTCTAATGACCAGAATGCATTTGAGATTACGAATTTCATTTGGATATCGGTAATTGAACACATTTCTCTGTATTCATTGCATTTGTATATGCATCAAATTCTCACTGGATGAAAAAAATGTTTCCTGATGCAGTATGAATTCGGGATTCATTCTTGCTTTCACGATAATTTCTATCTTGCCATATTCAGAGTTGTTCTTGGGTACGTTCAAGTATACAGATGTGTTGTTTTATTCTGATATTGACTTCACCAGTGATTTATTCGAATAGCCGTTCAAATTTGAAGTTGATGGTAATATAATCTTGGCCAGGTTAGGAGTATAAGTTTTGTGCAGCTACATTACACTCCCACTTTATGCACTCGTTACACAGGTAACTTACTCATCGTGATCCATATTTCCACTTTTTCGAGCTAATTCTGTCGGTTAAAAGACCAAGATTTAATAGCTTGATTGTGTTCTTGAATTTTACTTTCTTTGATCATTACTTGGAATTTTCAGATGGGATCACATATGAAGAGGTCCATCCTCGACGAACAAACTTCTAAGGCATTAATGAGCTGGCATAAGCAGGCAAAGAAGAAAAAAGACGAGCGTCCTCAACCTCGCACAAAGAAATTAGGAGGGAGCCCTGCAGATTCACCAGATAGCTCTTCACACGTAACTGAGGAAAATGGAGAGACGGCCGACATTACTGCCAGTGTAGATATTCCTGTGGAAACTCTGGTTCCTGAAAATGAACATTGTAGGCATAGGGACTTATTAATGAGCCCATGATCAAGGCAAATGGCAAACAATGTGGATTGAATTTCTTGAGTAAATTGTTTATTGTAGAAGGGTAGTTTAGTCTTTTCAATCTTTTATTTTGTGTATATATATTCTTGTGATACACACGGTTCATATATGAAAATTGGGGGATAACTAATTTTCCCTCCAAAGTGTCTCTCTTCTCCCTTCTTCCTTGCTGGATATTTTACATGGTATCAGAGCGAAATTGAAGACCATTGTAATGGTGTCACAAGGTTCGTCAGTTGGAGATCTAGCTCAAGATCCAATTGGAGAAGAAATGAATTCCATTACCGCCGGTCGTGCTATTACAGATCCTAGCAATCCATACTATCTTCATTATGGAGACAATACAGGTATGCAGCTGATATCTGTTACACTTGGAGAGGACAATTATACGACATGGAGTCGTGCTGTCGTAATGGCACTCAGTGTGAAGAACAAGGAAGGATTCATAGATGGATCCATAATTGAACCAGGTACTGATGATTCGATGTATAGTACCTGGAGAAGATGCAATCATGTGGTGTCTTCATGGATAATCAATTCCATTCCAAAGGAATTGTATCCTAGTGTAATGCACAAGGATTCAGCTCGAGAGATCTGGATCGAGCTGAAGGATCGCTATAGCCAGGGCAATGGTCCTAGAGTTTATGAATTAAAGAAACAGATCTCGAACATTTCTCAGGAAAACAGCTCAGTGAACTCGTATTTCAATCGATTCAAAGGTTTATGGGAGGAACTTGATAACTATAGACCTAACGTTAATGGATCTGAATACAAGCAGGAGGATCAGGTAATGCAGTTTTTGATGGGATTAGATGAACGATATTCTGCTGTTAGAAGTCAAATTTTGCTGATGGAACCCCTGCCTCCTCTAAATAAAGTTTTTGCCATGATCTTACAAGACGAAAGGCAAAAGGAGGTTACCATTAAGAGACAACAGAATTTTGAGGCATCTGCATTTGTTAATAATGTTGCTCAAAGATCTTCTGGAAACCAGAGGAATTTTCGATTTGTTCAAAATCAAAGAAAGGATATGCCTATTTGTAGTTTCTGTGGGATGTCTGGACATATAAAGGCAAAATGCTTTAAAATAGTGGGGTATCCTCCTGGCCATCGATTTGCTAAGAGCAGAACTGTGATGGCAAACGCTGTGGGACAATCATCTAATGATGGTAATCGAATTGGAGTTATGGATTCCTTATCCAATCTAACTATTACACCAGATCAATGCAAGCAAGTCCTGGCTATGTTGTTACCTCAGATGAAAGGGCAGGCAAATAATAGTTCTCAAACACAGATTCTAGATGCGTCTGACAGTGGTTACTCAGCTCCAGATGCATTTGCATTTACAGGTAACCATTCTCGTTCTCATCTTAAAATTGCTGCAAATAAGTGGATCATGGACACTGGGGCATCTGAACATATGGTATGTTCCACTTTTCACTTAACCTCCGTGTCTCATAAAGTTAAAGCTGCAGTTCGGTTACCTAATGGTGATACGGTGGAAGCCACACAAGTGGGGACTGTTAAGTTGTCTGATGCATTAGTCTTAACTGAAGTGTTGGTTGTGCCTTGTTTCAAGTTTAATCTGATATTTGCCAGCAAATTGACTCTAAAATATAATTGCTTCCTGATGTTCTTACACCAATATTGTTTTGTCCAGGATCTTTCAACATAGAAGACGATTGGAATGGGAAAACTTGAAGATGGACTGTATGTGTTCCAACAGCCTGTTCAGCATCTCAGATCTGACCTTCATCACACTGATACTCCTGAAAACAGTTTTCCTATTTCGTCTAAGTCAAATTGCATTTCTGATCTTAGTTTCCATTGTAATAAAACAGGATATTCATCCTGTAATTCAACAAGTACTCTTGATGTAAAAACTGATATTGACCTTTGGCATTGTCGAATGGGACATATTCCTGTTTCCAAACTTTATGTCTTGCATAATCTGTTTCCTGCCATTAGTTTCAATAAGCACTTGCATTGTACGATATGTCCTACAGCTAAACAACATAGGTCTCCTTTTCCAAAAAGTGAAACTAGAGCCTCAAAACAATTTGACCTCATCCATTGCGACATATGGGGGCCTTACTCTGTCCCTTCATTGGATGGCTCTAGATACTTTCTTACTATTGTCGATGATTACACTAGAATGACTTGGACCTATCTAATGAGGGAAAAATCTCAAACTAGATCCATTCTCCAATCCTTTTATCATCTGATTCATACTCATTTTGAATGCAAAATTAAAACCATCAGATCTGATAATGGGTCTGAGTTTCATATGAATGAATTTTTCCAGTCAAATGGCATTCTTCATCAACTCAGCTGTGTTGAAACCCCTCAACAAAACGGAGTTGTTGAAAGAAAACATCAACATCTCCTTAACATAGCTAGAGCCATAAAATTTCAAGCCAATTTGCCACAGAAATTTTGGGGAGAAACCATCCTAACTGCCACATATCTGATAAACCGAACTCCTACCCTTATACTTGGAAACAAAACCCCTTATGAAATGCTTCACAAAACAGCACCCTCATACACTCATCTCAAAGTTTTCGGTTGTCTCTGTTATGCTTCTAGCATAAAGAGAAATCGCACTAAATTTGATCCTAGAGCTGTTCCTTGCATATTCATTGGCTATCCTTTTGGTATGAAGGCTTTCAAATTATACAATCTTCTTAACAAATCTGTTTTTGCCTCTAGAGATGTTACCTTCCATGAAAACATTTATCCATTTCACCATCCCAGGCTTCTTGCTTCCTTATCTAGACCTGATGAGAATGTGTCATCTGATTCATCTCCTTTTCCTATTCAAGGTTCTGATTTTTCTGATAACAGTGTTTTTCAGCAATCTGGGGGTAATTCTCCTCCTGCACTCAATCCATCTGTTCCTACACAAACTGACCCCCAGCTTTCTTCTTCCACGTTTGTTCTACCTCCTACCATTCCCATCAGACAATCCAGTAGACCCAAAAGAGCTCCTGCTTATCTCCAAGATTACCACTGCAGTCTATCTCAAGTCCCCACTTCTTATTTGGATTCCATGGTGAAGGATCAGAAGGCTGGTAAGCAATATCCCATTGCGGATTATCTGAATTATGGTAGATTGTCTTCTGCTTGCAAACGGTATTCGTTTGCTTTATCTGCCTTACATGAACCCAGAACATATGAAGAGGCTGCACAAATTCCAGACTGGTGTAAGGCCATGGACTCTGAATATCAGGCTTTGGTTTCCAATAATACCTGGACTGTTACTCATTTGCCTGAACACAAAAGACCTGTTGATTGCAAGTGGATTTTCAAAGTTAAACTTAAGGCTGATGGTACTGAGGAGAGGAAGAAAGCCAGGCTAGTGGCCAGAGGCTTCACACAGCAAGCTGGTCTTGATTATGAGGAGACCTTCTCCCCGGTTGCAAAACTTGTTACTGTGAAGACCTTGTTAGCTATTGCTGCTCATAGGTGTTGGCATCTTCATCAATTTGATATTAATAATGCTTTCCTCCATGGTGATCTTGATGAAGAGGTATATATGTGGATGCCTAAGGGGTATGAGCAGCAGGGGGAGTGTGGAGAAAAATTGGTATGCAAGTTAAACAAATCCATTTATGGATTGAAACAGGCGTCTAGGCAGTGGAATACTAAACTCACATCCTATATTGTTTCACAAGGTTTTAACCAGTCGAAATCCGACTATTCTTTGTTCACCAAACGAGAGAATGAATCATTCACTGCACTACTTATCTATGTGGATGATATAATAATTGGCGGCAATGATCTGGCCTACATTGAACAGTTCAAGAAACAATTGAGTGATCATTTTAAATTGAAAGATTTGGGAATCTTGAGGTATTTTTTGGGGTTGGAGATAGCAAGAACATCCAAAGGGATCTTTATCAATCAAAGAAAGTATACATTGGATGTACTATCGGATGCTGGTTACCTTGGTGCTAAACCTGCAAATCATCCTTTGCCTCAGAATTTGAAATTAAGTAAGGATGAAGGAGAGCCTGTTAAGGATGTTGGTGTTTATAGAAGATTAATAGGTAGAATTTTATACCTCACTATAACCAGACCGGATTTATCCTATGCTGTACAAGTACTTAGCCAATTCCTTCAATTGCCAAGACAGCCGCACCTTGAAGCTGTCCATCATGTACTTAGGTTTCTGAAGGGAACACCAGCACAGGGCCTGATGTTTGAAAGTAAGTCAGACCTTACACTTAAAGGATTTTGTGATGCTGACTGGGCTGCTTGTTCAGACACCAGGAGATCTGTCACTGGCTATTGCGTGTTTCTGGGAAATTCACTAGTTTCTTGGAGATCTAAGAAGCAGCCTACCGTGTCCAGATCATCAGCTGAATCAGAGTACAGGTCCATGGCTGCAGCAGTTTGCGAGTTGAGCTGGCTGAAGAACATTCTTGGGGACCTTGGTGTTGTTCACAACAAAGCAGCACTTCTATTCTGTGACAGCAAATCTGCCATTCACATTGCTAGTAACCCGGTGTTCCACGAGAGGACTAAACATATTGAAATTGATTGCCATCTTGTGAGAGATAAAGTTCAAGCTGGAGAAGTTAAAATGATTCATGTGTCTTCCAAGGATCAATTGGCAGACATTCTAACTAAGCCATTAGGAGGTGCTCTTTTCAAACAATTGATTGTCAAGATGGGAATTCTGAATATTCATATCCCATCTTGAGGGGGAGTCTTGAGTAAATTGTTTATTGTAGAAGGGTAGTTTAGTCTTTTCAATCTTTTATTTTGTGTATATATATTCTTGTGATACACACGGTTCATATATGAAAATTGGGGGATAACTAATTTTCCCTCCAAAGTGTCTCTCTTCTCCCTTCTTCCTTGCTGGATATTTTACAGAATTGGCCGAATTGCATTTTTGTTTTTCCTTATGTAGAGATATCAACCTCTTGTTCAAGTTTCACATCTGATTTTAACTGTGAAGGTATACAGGTGCAGGAATTGGGTAGTATAGCATAGCACAGTACTGTAATATAGTTTCTTCAGTGATTTGTTAATGGAAACACACCTTTTTGGGCTATTAGAAATGAATCGATTCAATTTTTGGTCATTTTTACAAGATGTAGACCAGGTTTATGATAAAATTTGATTTTCTTGTTGGAAAAATTGATTCATAAATTTTATTTAGTTGCAATGGAGATTATCGGATAGAATTTCGACTTACTTAAAGTGAAAATGAGTAAACTAGAGACTTGCTGAAGCTTAAAATTGTAAAAATTAGAAGAAAATAAAATGAAACGAAGAATATGATTGCAAATCTCCTTAAACCAAATTTTGTTCCAACATCGATGCGAACACGATCAATTAAATGTTTGTCTCCCAATATACAACACTTATTTTAAAATTAATATAACACATTATTACTTTTGTCATACGAACCAAAGTTTAACCGTACTATGATATTGAATATTGAAACTCATTCGAGAAAATTTTAGAGAAGGATTTTAGAGACCATATATTTTGGAATTCATTTGGAGGGAATAAAATAAGATTATGCAGTACAAAATGATTGTCTAAATCTAAATAAATCGTAACTCTTTATTATTTATCCATTCCATTTGAAAAGTTACATTCCGGTAATTAGCACATAACGTCTCCACCTTTCATTGTTATTGTGGAAAACGTCCATACCTTTCATTTTTTTGGCAATTTCACTCTTATTTCCACCTTTAATTGTGCAAAAAGTTATTTTCACCTATTTTCTCAATTAAAATTTATGAAATGTTTTTTACATTTTCACCCTTGATTACACATTTAATTGTGAAATCATCATTTATATCTATTTTCATCTAATTTCTCAATAAAAAGTTGTGAAATGACGAATATACTCTCATATTTAAATAAAAAAATATTTTTAATTTCTAATTTTGTAATAATTTATTTGGGACTTGTTTGCACTTTTTAATTTTAATTTTAATTTTTTTAAATTTTAAATAAATTTAATTGGGGCTCGTTTGTATTTTTTTTTAGAAAAAAATTAATTTTTTAATAATTTATTGTGGACATGTTTGCACTTTAAGAAAAAAATTGGGACTATGGTATATTCGTCATTCCATCTTTTTATTGAGAAATTGAATGAAAATGGATAGAAGTGATGGTTTGTGCAACTAAATGTGTATTTAATGGTGAAAAAGTCAAAAAATAAAAGGTATAGACGTTTTTTTTTTTTTTTTGCAATAATAGGGAAATGTATGGACATTGTGTGCTAATTACATTTTTAGTAATTAATTTGTGACTTATTTGGCTTTTTAAAAAATTTTGGCACTGTGATTGCAATCATTTTTTTCTTTTTCTTTTTTTGTTTATTTAAAGAAAATGGTATATTTGTCATTTAAAAATTTTAATTGAGAAAATAGGTGAAGATGATCTTTTACGCAATGAAAGATGCAATTAAAGATGAAACTGCCAAAAAATGAAAGATGTGAATGTTTTCCATAATAAATGAAAGTTGAGGACGCTACGTTCTAATTACCCGTCACATTCAATTCACATTTCTGCTAGTCCAAAACCATCTCTCTTGCTTGAAGCAATCCAAAATAATGGAGTAGAGATATGTTGTTCAATTTTTGCTGTCCACCCAATTAATTATTAACACATTATTTATAAATTAACATATAATCTAAAATTTACAATCGTTAACTTCACACTAATCCACAAAATTAATGATAAGATAATTTAAAATGACGTGTCAATCATTAATTGGATGAACAACAAAAATTGGACATCATATCTTTACACCTAATAATGTGTTTGGTCCAAATAATGGGGTAATTGCTACCGTACAACATAATTTCAACTACCAAAACTGCAAAGAAAACAACTGCCATATTACTGAAACATACAATTACAATATTTTTCTATGTACATTAAACCCCTGTTTGGTTTAGATAAAAATTAAATATTTTCCAAATATTGATAAAAATAAATGGAATGACTAATTTAAAAGTTAAGAATTTGATAAAAGAATGAATTAAAATTAATTGTCAACATTTACTGAAAATTTAATTCAATTTCTTAACTAAATCAAACATGAACGAAAGGGTAATTTGAACTATCATGCAGTCCTCCGACTCCATTATTTGCTACTATAAATTGATTTTATAACCTATTTATAGAACTCAACACATTTATTTCTGATAATTTTAGGTATATTTTTTCGAACAGGGAGAAAGATAATTATTTTTGTGTGTAAAACTAAATTTTTTTTCGGGTTAATTTTACAAATGGTCACTAAAGTTATCTGAAAATTTCAAAACGGTCACTGAAGTTTCAAAGTTTCAGAAAAGGTCACTGAAGTTTGAAATTTCTTTCAAAACGGTCACTGAATTTTCAGATTTTTTGCCAAGTTTGAGGCAATTTTTCGGCAACTTCTGACCACCAAAACCGTCGATTTCAGATACCGTTGGAAAGCCTACGATGTCCTCTTCAATTACCACCAAAAATCTCCCCAAAACTCCAAGTGATTCGGTCGGAATAAACTCACGAAGTCGGCAACAGAAAATTGTCAAAATCTGTCCAGATTTTCAGAATTTTTGGGCAAGTTTGAGGCAATTTTTCGGCAACTTCCGACACCAAAACTGTTGATTTCGGATATCGTTTAAAAGTCCACGATATCCTCTTCAATTACCATCAAATATCTCTCCAAAATTCCAAGTGATTCGGCCGGAATAAACCCACGAAGTCAGCTACCCAAACTGGGCAAAAAAGTCTGAAAATTTGCCCAGTTTAGGTAGCTGACTTCGTGGGTTTATTCCGACCGAATCACTTGGAGTTTTGGAGAAATATTTGATGGTAATTGAAGAGGACATCGTGAGCTTTCCAACGGTATCCGAAATCGACAGTTTTGGTGGTCGAAAGTTGCCGAAAAATTGTCTCAAACTTGTAGAAAAATTCTGAAAATCTGGACAGATTTTCACAATTTTCGGTTGCCGACTTCGTAGGTTTATTCCGACCAATTCACTTGAAATTTTGGGGAGATTTTTGGTGGTAATTGAAGAGGACATCGTGGGCTTTCCAACGGTATCCGAAATCGACAGTTTTGATGGTCGGAAGTTGTCGAAAAATTGCCTCAAACTTGGCCAAAAAATCTGAAAATTCAGTGACCGTTTTGAAAATTCTATGTCTCACCGGTAATAACCCGTCAATCCTAAGAAAATGCGAACATCGTTAGCATTGGAGAGTCTAGAACGCTTATTCACGGCTTCCATTTTAGACATTAACAACTATAATTCCTTGATAAGACATATAGCGTCTGATGAAACCTATTCGATCAAGCTCACAAATTTACATTTCTTGAATTTGGCATATAACTTCTATCTCCACAGTGTGGCCTACCAACTATTTCAAGTGGTTCTCTTGCTGCTAATTATCCTTAAAGAGTAACAAATGAATTCTATAGGAATTGTTGACCACAAAAAATGCACCAACAGAATTCTTTCCACCCCCTCCACGTAGACATCACATGCACACTGGAACACTCCATTATGAGGTAAAGGTCACTGGTCGAGAAAAATGTCTGGCGATCGTTTGCACTCCGACGGTCAAGTCAACAGTCGGACAAGAGAAAAAGAGAGTGAGAGAGAATTTGGATAGAGTTATAAATCATACCTTATTGTGAAGGAACTCACATATATATAGGAAAGCGTAAATGGGTCGAGCGGTTAATGGGATAGCCCAAGATGTAATTGATTAGTTCAATAAGCCTAATCCAATGAAAAGTCGATGCCACGTAATTTATAAGTGTAACAATAGTCCTCTCATGTCTGAGTCGTACATTTATGTGTGGGTCGGACTTTGAAATATAAGTAATCAAGTAGGTGAGGTCTTACAGATTGCCCTAGAATATGAGCAGCTCCATTATATGAGGACTTATGAATTTTCTGGAAATATCTTTCCGAGCCTGAATAAGCGAAGGCTTACAGATTGCCTCGAAAGATGTTGCATATAATTTGTTAAGATTTTGGCAGTGCCTTCTCTGAAATATGAATTAAACCAATCCTTAATACAATACAATATATCCACAACACACATACCAAATAAATTTGGTGACAATAAAGTGAGCAATGGCATCAAATTTTTACTAAATATAATGTGCATAGAGCCTATCATGATTTGCATGCTTGCACAACTCAGTGTAATAGCAGTGTTTTAGTGAAGCAACATATTGATAATGTAGATAACATGACATACGTACTGACAGTAGTGAGAATGATGTCATAACATGCTACCAATGATATAGCATGCGTTCTAAGCAGCAATAATATATAAGCTGACATCTTGACTTGGGGGTAGCGCATCCATGTCAAGGACTTTCTCCATGATGTTTGATCCATTCATGAAAGGGTTCATCTTCGTATGTATTAAGGTGGGCCCACCCCTCTCCTTACGAAATAATATAAACTCTATGAAGACTAGTAGATGTAACATAGATGAAGCAAAAACAAAGCTCCGAAAGATATGCAGCTGTAATACAGTCGATGCTGAGACATGATGAGCTATTTGAAGATAAATGCGGCTGTAATGCAACATCTCGTAAGGTGAGGCATCTCGCAGAACGAGGAATGACTATCAAGCTAGTGGCTCATCTTGAACTTTCGATATCTTATATGCTAGCCTAGAATAGAAGAGGCCTTATAACTTGGCTCGTCGATAGTGAGAGACAAGGAATAAAAATCTCGCGAGGCCATAAATAATCATCGACGAGGCGAGGAATCGACAACCTGCAAACAGGTCTCGAACTATCGGAGTCTTATAAGCGGCCTATGATAGACGAGGTCTTACCACTTGGTTCGATGATAGTGAGAGGCAAGGAATAAACATTTCACACAGCCACAAATAAACATCTGACTGCCTCCTCATTTTTCAAGTAACAAGGATTCTAAGATACTGTCTCTTCCTTTATTCAAGGAATGGAGACTCCAAGATGCTGCATCTTCCTTTATTCAATGAATGAGGACTCTAAGAAAGACCACCTTTCCTTTATTCAAGGAACGAGGACTCCAAGATGTCGCCTCTTCCTTTATTCAAGGAACGAGGACTCCAAGCTGCCGCCTCTTCCTTTATTCAAGGAATGAAGACTCCAAAAAATACCGTCTCTTCCTTTATTCAAGTAACGAGGATTCTAAGATGTTGCATCTTCCTTTATTTAAGGAATAAGGATTCCAAGATACTGTATTTTCCTTTATTCAAGGAACAAGGACTCCAAAATGTTGTTTCTGATAATAAGAAATTCACGAGCTAGAGCTCGCCTTCAATAACTAAGAAAACCATGAGCTAGGGCTCGCCTCAAATGTGCGAGGTCTTCGAACTTGCCTTGAATAATAGAGACGATGATAAAAAGTGCCTTTGAATAGGAGAGATCCAAGCGTGGAACTTTTGCAAATATTTGGCATGCATTGCAATAGCCTTGCGAGTGACAATTTTTTATATCAACAAATACATAAAAAAGGATGTTCTAGAACATTTACATAGTTCCCTGTTCTAATCTTACAAATGATAGAAAATTATTTGATCATTCACATAAATCAAGTGGCATAATTGTTTAAAGCTAGCAGGTAGTAAAAGAATTTAGTTTCATAGAAATCCTGCTATGGCATTAAATCTTGCTACAACATTAGGATGAAAAAAATGATCTATGAAGCATATGACATTTGGCCAACAATTGATCTATGCAAGGATATTTTTCAGTAGGATGAAAAAATTGAATTTGGGGAAGCATAATAAGTCCATTGACTAAAACTTGATGGAGGGAATTGATAGGGACAAGAGTTGATATTCATTCCTTAAGTGTGTAATTTGCGCAAATGATGATGATGAAATTTTTATCATTTCAGACAAGACTAATGGCTTAATTCTTTCTTGCCGTTTTTGTGCAACCTCCCAAGTGAAATTACAGCCACAATAGAATAATCATAAGATTGATCCAATGAAACTCAATCCTAGAAATAAAATGAGATGAACCGACCTAAGAAAAATATTCAATTGAGCCCATTCGAGAAACTAAATGAATTGGTAGGCCCAACAATAATTCACAAATGTAGAAATGGGAATAAATTTCAGTGGCTCAATAATTATAGGAAAATTTCATAATTAAGAAGTTTAGTTTTACTAATTTCAAATTTAAGACATTAAGTTTAAAATTTCAAATTTCAGAGTTTTTTTAAAATTAATTAATTAAACACATTAAGGTCACGATTCCATATAATTTGGTCACAAATTTCATATAATTGGTCACAAATCACAAACTTTAAATGTCACGAATTATTTTACGGCAACAATTCAAAAGTTTTATAGGTCAAAATTTATTCATCGGCACAAATAAAAAATTGAAACGTCATAAATTATTTTACGGTCACAATTCAATAATTTTATATATCACAATTTGTTCATCGGTCACAAATCAGAAATTTTATAAATCAGAAATTATTTTACGATCACAAATCAGAAATTTAATAGGTCACAAATTATTTTACGGTCAAAAATTTTATAAGTCACAGTTTGTTCATCGGTCACAAATAAAAAAATTTATGTCACAATTTGGTTGCAATTGTATACAATTTGGTTACAAATTCATTTATCGATCATGAATCAAAAATTTTATAACTCACAATTCATTTATCGGTCACAAATCACAAATTTTATAAATCATTCAAATTTTTAGGTGGCATATTATTTATCGGTCACATGTTATTTTTTAGTCACAAAACACCCAAATTAATAGTCACAATCTTAAATAATTGGTCACAATCCCTCTTAATTTCACTCCCTACTCCAATTCACCAGGCACCACCACTTCCAACAACTACCATTTTCCACTTCAAAATCACCACCATCACCTCACCACCACCACCAACAAAATCGTTGTCATCGTCGTCCAAAAAACATCAACAAATCAAATCCACAACAACAGCTGCACCACCACTGACACTGCGATGACCACCCACGACCACAACTAGCAACCACCACTAACATCGACACTACCACCAACAACAAACGCAACAAACAAAAAAAATTTCTACCACCACTGACATCGACACCACTGGTAGGAAAACCATTATCTCAACACTAAAACCAACACCACCACTGGCCTACCACTCCAAAACCACAACCCTCACCAAACAAATTCCCAAATCTGTCGTCGGGAACTAACTCCGCCATCGCCATCATTATTCTATAGGTGTTGCTAGATATCTTCAGGAAGCCAACCGTAACCGCAGCGAGAGACAATGAGCATCGACGTCATCAAAGCTGAGGCAGTAGCGCTGTGGTAGGGTAGCATTGACCCCATACACGAACTCATCTCAGTTGGACACCAGAAGATACAGTGAGCCAGGGGGTTCCTGGAAGGAAGGCGAAAGGGGAAGCGAACAGCCTTCGCTTGGGAGCCAAACCTAGTAGTGGCGTTACGAACGAAAGACGATCGGAATACAGATTTGGCGGTGAAGGAAGCGGTTGCGACGACCATTTATTTTGGGGGAAGAGAGAGAGAGAGAGAGAAAGGATGGGAAGAAGATAAAATTAGGGTTAGGTTTGGATAATTATGATTTAGAGAGAGAAGGTAGATGAAATAGATAAATTAATATTTGATTTTTGTATAAATAAAGTTTACATCTAAAATTTAAAATTGTAACTTTAAAATTCTGATTTTGTTTAATTTCCTCAATAATTATCCATGCAAGTGCCATAAAGGACCAAAGAAAAATAAATCTAGGACCAATTATAATGAAGCCCAAACTAACCTATACCGGTTTCAACTGGTTACCTTAGATGAAATTAATTCACAAGAAGTCAACAAAGGTACCAATTAAACTGTAAATTTCTGTTTTTTCTGCCAAATAATACAACTTTCAAAAGCTGAATGACGGGTGTCTTGGTCCATACATGCCACCATCACAGTCCAATCTCCATCAAGACTTAGAGCATGTTTGGTATCGATTAAAACCCAATTAAAATTAAAAATATGACCGTTATTGGGTTCCACTCCTCTAATAAAAGTCAACAATAACGGCTAGTTTTTCAATTTTAATCCGATTTTAATCTCTCCCAAACGGGCTCTTAATGTTTATCCGGTGGACAAAAGCAAGACCCGTGTATTGTGGTTTACTATGATGCCGACGGTTGCCTTAACCGTGGTCACCGAAATTTTTCATAGATGCAGCGCTGCTTTAATGGTGTCCAATAGAGCACAAAATCCATCCTTAGAATGACAAAATTCAGTCTGATCATTTCGTCCTTGGAGAACCATATGCATGACTTGATAGAAAATTGAAAAGGAATAATCAATCTATATACTTTATTCAAATCATTTTCACATAAAAAACCCTAGATCCATCTCCATATTGAAATCTGAAAATAAATATAAACATAAAACATACATGAATCCATGATAATTAGATTGTTGGCCTGAAAGGATCAGGATCTTCCAATTTGATTTGTGAACTTCACTTCAATCTTGATTTCTATGGATGGAGATGTAGAAATCTTGAAGAACACACTCAAATGGGGACCATAACCCATATATTCATAAGATAATGATCATTCATTATCTTTCTTTTGTTTTAAATCTGCCCCTCAACAATTTAAAACAAATTTTTGGTCTCTACACTTTAAGTCCATGAAATCCAATACCCATTAGTCAAAATTCATCTTTAGTGGATCACTTTAATTGACTAATTTACATTAGATAATAGCACACACATTCCAATATGTTACATGTGGCCCCAAATTATTAAAATATTTCAACAATCTCCCACTGGGCCATATGTGTAACCTTTCAAATGTGCACAACCTTATGAGCTCAAAATTTTGCTATTATTATTATTACGGGTATTTCAAACAATCTCGTTCATCAGTCATATTGATATAGGATCAAAGCGATTTTCGTCACATTTAACGTGACTAAATCCATCAATGGTCACGTACACCCATATAACCAAATGACATAGATCAATCATGGGAGTGTAGCATGGAAACTACATGTTATGTGACCCAAACATGTCTATTTCTAACTGGTCCTACCTTTATTTATTAAGTGAGATCATTATTGAACATAATAACAGAGTGTAATGAACTGAATACTTTATTTTTGTACAGAACAATATCCAAATACACAAATGTATCCAAAACATAAAGCAATGAAAATACAAACTCCCACTAAAACTTGATATCCTCATGATATACAACACTCATAAGAGCAATGTGCTCATGAAAGACTTTGGGTGTCAATCCCTTAGTAAGCGGATTCGCAATCATGGAGTTTGTCTCAATATGCTCTATGGAAATCTGTCCACTCTGTACTCTTTCCTTCACAACCGAAACTTGATGTCAATGTGTTTTGACTTAGATGAACTACTGTTGTTATTAGAATATAGAACTGCTGAGTTATTGTCACAATATAACTTTAGTGGCCTTTCTATGCCATTCAGAATACGTAGCTCAGTGACAAAATTTCACAGCGATATTCTATGATTAGATACCTCATAGCATGCTACAAATTCTGCTGCCATGGTAGAAGAAGCTATGAGTGTCTGCTTAGCACTCCTCCAGGAAATAGCTCCTCCAACTAATAGATAAATATAGCATGATGTGGATCGCCAATTGTCTTGGCATCCAGCAAAATCAAAATCGGAGTATCCTATGATCTCTAACTGATCCGATTTGATATAGGTGAGCATGTAATCTTTTGTTCTCTTCAAATATCTCATAACCCTTTTGGCTGCTAACCAATGATCCATTCCAACAATGAATACTATATCTGGACGTGTACAAACTTGATCATACATAAGACTCCCAACAGCTGATGCATAGGGAATCTTCTGCATTTCCTTAACTTCAAGGTCATTTTGTGGGCATTGTTTGAGACTAAATTTGTCTCCCTTAGCGACAGGGTTGTCACCTGATTTACTATCCTGCATGCCACCTCTTAAGTACTTTATCGATATAGCCCTTTTGTGACAATCCAAGAATACCTCGAGAGCGATCTCGATATATCTGAATCCCTAATATAAAAGAGGCGTCATCAAGATCTTTCATCTCAAAGTTCCTTGATAGAAATCTCTTAGTTTCGTGCAACATGCCTATATCATTAGTGGCAAGCAGTATGTCATCAACATACAAAACCAGGAAAATATGCTTACTCCCACTGAACTTGTGATACACACAATCATCAACAGCATTCATCTCGAAACCAAATGAGATAATTACTTGATGAAATTTGTGGTACCATTGACGGGAAGTTTACTTGAGCTCATAAATGGATTTCTTTAATTTGTAAACCATATTATTTGGGTCTCCTGATACAAAGTTTTCTGGTTGCACCATATAAATTGTCTCATCAATGTCACCATGTAGAAACGCCGCCTTAACATCCATTTGATGTAACTTAAGATCAAAGTGTGGAACAAGTGCCATGATTGTCCTAAAAGAGTCTTTCGTTGAAACTGGAGAGAAAGTCTTTTTGTAGTCAATATCTTCCTTTTGGGTAAAGCCTTTAGCTACAAGATGAGCCTTATATCTTTCCACATTACCATTCGAATCCCTTTTAATTTTAAATATCCATTTGCAACCAATGGGTTTCACACCTTCTGGTAACGGGACAAGATCCCAAACTTTATTGTCTTGCATAGACTTATACTCATCATTCATGGCATCAACCCACTTTTGAGAGTTTAAACCCTGCATGGCCTAACGGAAGTTGATTGAATCATCTTCCATTAATCCATTATTTTCCTCATGTTAATGGATAAATACTATAAAATCATCCGAAATACATTTTTCCTCTCTCTTGTGGATCTTCTTAAAGGTATTGATTCTTGTGGTTGTTGAGTTTGAACTTCTGGAATAATTACCTTATTTTGGATGAGAACATTATCTTGTTGAGGTTCTGGATATACTTCTTGATCAATGGCAGGTATAGGAACTTGTACATTGTTAAAGTCTTTAATGCTTCTCCCCATAGTGATTTTGGTAAAGTAGAATGACTAATCATACTCCTTACCATATCCTTAAGAGCTCTGTTTCGTCTTTCAGCTACACCATTCATGCTAGGCGTCCCTGACATGGTGTATTGTGGGACGATTTCACATTCCTCTAGGTATTTAGCAAATGGTCTTGGACATTGTTCACCTGAACCGTCATTTCTGCCGTAGTACTCACCACCACGGTCAGACCTAACGTTTTTTATCCTTTTGTTGAGTTGATTCTCAACCTCCGTTTTAAAAACTTTGAACATGTCCAGTGACTCAGACTTTTCATGAATAAGATATAGGTACCCAAAACATGAGTAATCATCTATGAATGATATAAAATATTGTTGACCATTCCAAGAAGTCGTAGGGAATGGTTCACAAATATCTGTGTGTATCAATTCTAAGACACATGAAGTTCTGTTATCACCTAATCCTTTTGTTTTGGTCTATTTTCCCTTGATACATTCAATACATACATCAAAATTTGTGAAGTCAAGGGAGTCCAAAATACCATCTAACACAAGCCGTTCAACTCTAGATTTAAAGATGTGACCTAAGCGCTTGTGCCATAATTTTGCTAAATTTTCTGTATTTAATTTGCGTTTAGTACCGCGTGTTTCCACATGCAGGTTTTCATTATATGATGTAACAGTATCAAGCAAGTATAGTGTTGGGTTTTTTGATACCCAATAAATCCGGGCTATGATGTTAAACCGTTTTGTTGGATTAGTCTTCATAGGCCTCGGCCGATGATTGAAGTGGAATGTCGACACCACAATGAACGTACCATCCCGACACCCTAAGTGGGCCATTTGAAGTAGCCTAATTTGTTTAGTGTTGCTCATGGCTCGGCCCATTACCTTGGACGGCTTTTAGTTCATAGCCCACTTATTTGTTGAACTTATTGGGCCTCTACTTGTTTAACCTAAAAGCCAACCCTCGTGATATATATACTACCCGGTTTCTAGTGTGTGAGGGTGTGGGAGAAAATGTAGTAGCCGTGATTTTGAGTGAGAGAAGCGTCCCTTTGCCTTGGTGGTTCCGGGTTTTGCTTTGTGCTCGACCTCTCTTCTTCTTCTAGCCTTGGTAGCTGATTATTGAGGTGACTAACACTCTACACCTTGTCCTTTGTGGGCTAAATACTTGGGAGCAACCGGTAGATGGGTTGGCGTCGTTTGAAGGAGATGGGTTTGTGTTGTGGTGTCGATTGTGGTTTAATCTGAGCTCATTTTTTGGTTGATTGGAGGCCCAAATTCTCACAAATGGTATCAGAGCAAGGTTATGGTGGTTTGGGAGAAAAAATCTGACCAGAAATCGACCAGAAACGGAGCAGAACCGAAGCAGGAGAAACTGTCCAGATTTTGTGCGAAAATCAGACCTGCAAATGCGATTTCCGGCCAAACCAGAAGGAATTTGGAAAAACGGACACCATTGGGAGACTCAGCAAGTGGAGGAGCTGCTAGGGGTGTGGCGAGTGGTGGCCGGCGCGGCGCATCCGGCGGCGCGTGAGAGCCACGCGCACGTCCGGCGGGGACACGTGGGGCGCGCGTGAAGCTGATTTCGGGGTCGACTTCTTCAGGAAGTTTGTCGAGGATGTCGAGACGGACCCTATGGTGTTTTGGATTTTAGTTTCGGGCACTACAGTGAAAGTTGGACGAGTTTGCGTTTCGACGTTCGGGTGTCTGCGTCGTTTTGTGTTTCCGTGGTTGTCGGAAGACTTTAGGACGAATGGATACGGTCCTAAAAGTGGTGAATTCGCAGCTCTCGATATTTACGGACCTTCAGACGTGGTCCGCTCGATATCGTGTTCTTTACCCTTTATTATTGCAGTTAAATTTATTGTGTATGATAATCTATTTTTCGCATTAAAAGTCATCGTGTGGGGGTGACATTAGGTTTGGGTTACTGTGAAGGGGTAACCATTGCTTGTTGCTAGACCTAGGAATTACTTATTAATTATTTGCCTTAAATTCTTTGTGAATTTTGTTGCCAATTTATTTTTCATTGTTAGTATTGTACGTGATCTTAGGAAAGTTTATTTGACTATTCTATGTGAATTGTGTCAATGCTTTGCTTGTGGTCGTTGTTGGTTGCATTTTGTATTTTGTGCATTTTTGGG
The DNA here is from genome assembly GCA_019097785.1 of Fraxinus excelsior. NCBI lineage: Eukaryota > Viridiplantae > Streptophyta > Magnoliopsida > Lamiales > Oleaceae > Fraxinus > Fraxinus excelsior. The sequence continues at coordinate 24,891,692 of CM032634.1, forward strand.
TAAAATGACGACACATTACGAGTTGTGCATGTTTTAATGAAAATGTGACTTTATTTGGCAAATGTGGTTTAAGGCATATGCGAAAAATAAAATGTGTTTTAACCGCATTATTTTGGACATGGTTGAAATAGACTGTCCTATGGATGATAAAAGGAAAGATGATGAGAGTGGTGAGACGAATTCTGTTTTTGGGTCGAGTGATGACCTGTGTGAGGTTTACTGTAAGTAACCTTGTTACTGCATGTGCATCCGTGTGTTATCCTTTCTGCATGTGTGTGATTGCTTAATTCGGTTGCGTGATTATATGTGCATTTTCAATCTGTTTGATATGTGCATTGACATGAATTGAAGTGATCTTATTACTTGGTGTAATTGTCAGCATGCATAGTGGGTTGAGATTTATGGCATACTCCGTTTGCTCTATGAGTGGTGTAAGAGAGTGTGGTAGTGAGAAGTAAGAGGGGCAGCCATTTTCTCCTTCATCTTTGTGAGCCTGTGTGGTTTGTGAGATTATGCGAGGCAGCCTGTGAGGGTTTTCTTCGTTCTCTGTGTGAGCCTCTTTTATGAGTGTTGTGAAATAACCAACTCTTTCTTCTATTCTCTTTGTGAGTGCCACATTCACCCTTCCCTTTGTGGGATTTATCCTTTGTGGATTTTTTGAGCGTTGGTGATTGGAGTAACTGTGTGGTGCGTGGGTCAATTTTAATTGAGCCTTAACCTTCATGGTCGCCGGAAAGGTATTGATTTGTCATAGTGGGTTTGTGATGCATTTGCAGCATGTTGTGTGTCTTTCTATAAGGTAGAGTCTAGAGGCCTAGGGGTACATTGTAGTTTGTAGCGTGGGATGTGGAGTGTGCCATTTGGATCACGGTGGAGATGTGATCAAATGTTTGGAATCTTTTATCTGTGAAGAGACCCTGATCAGGCGGAGTGCAAGTGAGGCACTTTTATCACTTCTGTTAGGTGGAGACCCATTATCCATTTATGTTGGAGATGTGATGTGGTGATAGAAGATTATCCCTAGAACTTAGGATCTATAGAGACTTACCAGTTAGACATGAGTTTGTTTGAGTGATTAGTCTAGTGAGCATGGTGGGCGATGAGGTGAGATATGTGTTCTCGAGGTGAGTGAGCAACACGGAATGGAATAGGATAAGTGTGGTGGTGTGCTGTCATAGGCACCAAAAAATAGTCCTTAAACCTCGAAAACTAATGTAATAGTGGAAGTAAGGGTCGATCCCACGAAGAGTGTGTAATTTAATATTTTATGCTCCGTACAATGATTGGGGAGTTTTTGTATGCAAACAATTGTAAATAACGCAATTAATAACAATGAAAACTAAATTAACGAAAACAATAAAAAGACTAACCTTGGTCCAAGTCAATATCCACCTACGGAAATCCACAACTGATCATAGATGCAATGATAATTCAATTCATATATTGAATATTCATCGTTGGAATAATTTTCCTATTTCTCCTTAATTTTAGTTAGTTAGAAACCAGCGTTCTAATTAACCCTAATTATTAAATAACCCCAGACCAGTGCTCAAGATTCAATTTAATAACAGTTTTAAACAATAGAGAAATCGATGAACTAGATAACACAAGCACCAGCGGTTGCATTCAATCTATTTAAACATTCTTCTTAAGATTCAATAACTTCTATCGCAGAAAATCATCAAATCCTAGTGTTTCACAAGTTAAAGGGATCAAACAATTACAAATTTGATATTTAACTCAGCGGTAGATTGCAACGAATAATAAACTAGTAGGCCTCCTAGCAATTAAACATAACAATCATAGAAATAAGTGCAGAAAAATACTCAATACTCAAAAACATGAATTAAATTAAGAAAAACCATTTAGATCTCACAATATGTGGTTCCGAGGCTTCAATCTCCGTCGACAAAGTGTAAAAGTTTAGTTACAATTCATGAATACAAGAGAAAAATAGAGAATAATAGAGTTGGGAGGCCGTCCTCCACGTTCTGGTTGTGTTCTAGGGTTTATAAAGTGTAGAAAGATTTGTTTCCATAAGTGTTTGATTGAAATTAGGAAACCATAATTTTCGTCCCGGAAATGAACCATGCGGCCGCATGGTTTAGAGGCTTGCGGCCGCAAGGAACAAGTGAAATCAGTACTTTAATTCTCGGAAATGGTTTGTGCGGCCGCATGGAATTAAAGGCTTGCGGCCGCATGGTTTTACGAAACTTTCTCCAGATAGCTTTCAGTATTTTGGTCATAACTTCTTCTTCTGATATCCGATTAAAGCGATTCAAGATGCGTTGTAAAGATAACTCAAAGAGCTAAAACTTCGATTTAGAAGGCTGAAAACCGATGCAAAACTTTTCAGCTTAAAAGTTGATCTGTGAAAATATCTTGGCCATATTTCATCCCTTTGAATCCTTTCTTCATCCAATTGACCTCTAACACTCTCGAGTCTTCATCACAAGGTTAGAAATAAGTTTAGAATATTTGCACTTTAGTCCTTGAACTTTCACTTTCTTCCATTTTGGTTCTTTTTCACATATTTCTTCCAAATTACGCCATATCCATAGAATTGCCACATAAATCAAAATATGAGCGTAATGAGTACATTTTGGCACAAAATAAACATACGAGCGCATAAAATAAGGAGGGAAAAATATGCATTTTACATTCCTATCATGTGGTGAGATCTTTGTGAGGTCATTTATGCATTTGTTACGTATGTGTTGGTCTGTTGATTAACTTGTTAATCAGTTGTTCTGTGTGAACGTGTGTGATAAGATCTCTGTGTTATCCTATATGATATCTCCGTCGCATATTTTATTTGCTTTTGATTGATTGCTATGCTTATTTGTTTCTACTTGGGTGTTCTTGACCTTAGCCCTGGTGAGTATATGGAACAGGTATGATATGTGTTTTAGGTGGAGACACGAGGTAAGGTCTGTGATGCCAATTTTTATTGGTTACTTTGGTTGTGCAAGTATAAACTGTGTGTTTTGGTTGCTTGCAGATTTATTGGGATCAAGGTGGAGATTTGTTGGGTTTTTTGATACCCAATAAATCCGGGCTATGATGTTAAACCGTTTTGTTGGATTAGTCTTCATAGGCCTCGGCCGATGATTGAAGTGGAATGTCGACACCACAATGAACGTATCATCCCGACACCCTAAGTGGGTCATTTGAAGTAGCCTAATTTGTTTAGTGTTACTCATGGCTCGACCCATTACCTTGGACGGCTTTTAGTTCATAGCCCACTCGTTTGTTGAACTTATTAGGCATCTACTTGTTTAACCTAAAAGCCAACCCTCGTGATATATATACTACCCGGTTTCTAGTGTGTGAGGGTGTGGGAGAAAATGTAGTAGCCGTGATTTTGAGTGAGAGGAGCGTCCCTTTGCCTTGGTGGTTCCGGGTTTTGCTTTGTACTCGACCTCTCTTCTTCTTCTAGCCTTGGTAGCTGATTATTGAGGTGACTAACACTCTACACCTTGTCCTTTGTGGGCTAAATACTTGGGAGCAACCAGTAGATGGGTTGGTGTCGTTTGGAGGAGATGGGTTTGTGTTGTGGTGTCGATTGTTGTTTAATTTGAGCTCGGTTTGGTTGATTTGAGGCCCAAATACTTACATATAGGTTATCAAATGTAGATAATAAACCAGTTCCAATAATATTAGAATTTAAAGAAAGACTAAACTGATTGTTTCCAAATGAACAACAATAACCAAATTTGTCCAACAAAGAAACAGAAACCAAATTCCGTCTAAAAGACGGAACAACTTTAATGTCTTTCAAATCCAAATAATGACTAGTTCCCAACAATAACCTAAAAATGCCTATTACATCAACTTTCACCGACTTGCCATCACCAACATAGATGTATCTTTCACCATCATTTGGCTTTCGGTAGCTCAAGCATCCTTGCATAAAAATACTTATGTAAGTAGTAGCACCAGAATCTAACCACCAAGTATTTCTTGGTACTGCAGCTAAATTAACCTCAGAACAGATCAAAGTAAGATTTGTACCTTTCTTTGCACGCCGGTGAGATATTTGGTACAATTCTTCTTCACATGTCCAGTATTTTTGCAAAAGAAACATGCCTCTTTGTTGTCCTCTAGCTGTTTCTTTTGTGCTGGACCTTTAGGAGCAGCTTAAAATTCTTTCTTTCTTTTCTTGACCTTTTCTCTAGAAGTGCTTACCAAGTGAACATTTTCAGTTCTATCTTGCTTCAACCTTTCTTCCTTTTGCACACAATATGAAATGAGCTCATTTAGAGACCATTTCTCCTTCTGGCAATTATAACTGGCCTTAAATTGACTGAACTATACAGGAAGCGATATCAATACCAGATGTACGAGCAAGTCATCAGATAGCTCGAGCTTTAGTGCCTTCAGCTTTGAAGCAATGTGAGACATCTCTATGATGTACTCTCTTATGTTTCCTTTGCCTTTATACTTTATTGAAATCAAGCTTTGCAAAAGCGTGCTTGTTTCAGCCTTATCATTTTTCGCAAAACGTTTTTCAATTTCGGCAAGGAAATCCTTAGCATTAATCACTTCTTCAAATACTGCGCCTCGAAAGGCTATCGGAATGCCGCGCTTAATGATCATCAGACTCATGCGCTTAGAGTGTTCCCACTTCTCAAAGTTCCTCTTTTCATCAGGTGAACTTTCATCCGTCAGAGGAGTGGGTTGCTCAATCCGGAGCGCAAGGTCTAGATCCATGCAGCCGAGAACAATTAATACGCTCTCTTTCCAATCCTTGAAGTTTGTCCCATTGAGCTTGGGAATAGAGTTGATATTAGCAGATATGGTAGTAGCAGAAGAATTAGCTGTAGAGAGAAAATTGAAGAATTATGCTCACATCATTATTAAGATTCAACAATCAATTAATCAAATCATGGTAAATCACATCTCAAGATACCTAGCACATCATTAATATCAAGTCTTTGGACAGTAATATTAACTGTAAGTGGTACTCTTGGTGTAGTGATCAAATATTGACAATAAATCCTATCAAATAATAAACTCGTCTTTGGATTGATTTATTATTCACATGAAAATCTTATAATTGTCACATGTTTATCACCACAAGTGTGTATCAAATTCGGTCAAATATTAACCTTCCTTTGAGCCGGCTAATATCCGCATGAACAAGCATACACACGAATTCCTTCTAATATTCTAAGTTAATTAATTTTCACAAAAGAGGTTGCTTTGGCAACATATTGCTTCAATCAATTCACTTTTGAATATTATAAATTCAATTGAGTCATTTATACCATAATTTGATAAGTAGAATACTTAATTTTATTTATCTTGAAACTTTAAGGGCCTATGGGTTAATAATTCAATACTTTAGGGGTCAAAATTAATTAATTTAAAACTTTATGAGTCAATAATTAATTATTGAAAACTTTAGGGACTCAAAAATAATTATTCAAAACTTTAGGGGCTAAATGTTAATAATTTGAAAGTTTAGGATTTAAAAAACAATTATGCGGAACTTTAGGGGCCAAACTAAACCAATTATGAACATTCAGGGGGCTTAACAATTAAATTCAGAACTTAAATGGCCCAAATTAATTAATTTCAGAACTTCAGGGGCTGAATTATTAAAACCCGTAACCTTAATGCCCTATTAGGATTAACTTTAAACTTTAGGGACTGATTTTTAAAATTTAACCCTAATTTTAAATTGCAAGTAGGGGCTTAAGAAACTCTAATTTGCAGCCCATACCCCCGCCTCCAAATATTCCAAAATCGAAATCTTAATGAAGGAAAATGCCCCTTCATCTCCCATAACCGAAAACTTACTTAGAATGAAAATAAAACCAAATTATATTTAAAAACAAATCAAACAATAAATCAAAGTAAACTTACTTGGAATGAAAATAAAAGTTGCAAAAATAGAACAAAAATGAAGAATACAAAACCAAGGTAAGTGTTCAACACTTTGTATTTAAGACAAATTTACTCCACAGTGGTGCTATTGGAGTCTTAGCAACCGTCTTCCAAGATATAAAAGTTCCTCCTTGCAATAGAAGTGCTTCAAGTTCCAAGTAAACAACAGATTCAAAACATATTTTTCTTTGTACTATTTTGATTTTTTGATCAATAAATATGATATGGAAAGAATTTAGGCCACAAAAGATGTCCAACTTACAGAAGTTGAGGGATTTTGGCCGGAGATGCGCATTCAAAAATTTAGCATGTTTCACGAAGAGACATAGCCCTTCAAGCTGCTTGTTATCTGCAAGGTTGGGCGCTCGAGCGCCTGAAGCAGGGACCCGTCACTTGCTAGCCACTAGTGGTTGCTCGAGCAACGGTCTTATATAGCTGAATTTTCATTTTTCCTCGTATTTTTAGACAATAATTTCTCATTCATCTAATACCATAATAATTTACTCAACAAGTAAAACAAGTTAGTCTATTCGCTTGCATGATTTGACTATAGAAATATATTCGAATATTTGGTCAAAGTTGATACAAAATCAACTTTTATTAACTTTACTTAACCAAATTCAAACAAGTCCCTACATGAATGAAAATTACTAAATACAGAAATGCTAATACCACATCAGGAGAGGCAGCTTCTGGCTTTGAACTAGTCTTAGTGAAATATTATTGAATTTACTTGGTTAATTAGTGAACTAGATGTCTTAAACTATTCATCATTGTTGTAAAGTAAGAGAATAATACTTACACAACGTCTTTCTTAAATCATTTTGGTTCTCATGATTGTGTTCATTTTGGTTTTGAAATACTCTTGGGTTTCATAAGTGATTTATAGAATTTCAGCCTCAAAATTATCATTGCAGCAACCCCACTTCAACTTATATAGGTAACTTCATGTTGAGAGTATTCTGTCATTCTCTACTCGACTTAATCAAGTTACAAGAATCATTAAAAGTGTAACTTTAACTTTTTAACACTCTACAGAAAGAACTTTGGTTATTATAGGAATGAGTATGACGTGTTTCATGGAATCTTAACTTAGTTGTCCCATTGAAACAAGATTTGGGATCTCCAGCCAATAAGGTTAGGTTACCATCACAAAGAAACTTACGTAAAATGTTTTAATCCCATTCCCTTCAATAGCCAATATATTTGATCTCTCAGTAAACCTTTCATAAGTGAATCCACGATGTTTTTCATTTGATTTATTTTGTGAAATCAAATGAAAATAATACCATTTGAGATTAATTAGTTAATGATATTGTGTCTACAATGCATATATCTAGACTTACCAATATACATACTATTTTGTGCCCTTTCAATATTCGATTGACTATCATAATGTATATCTATTACATGTATCAACTTAGGCTAACATGGAATGTCCTCCAAAAAGTTACGAAGTCATTTTACTTTAGTTGAGACATCGACTCGTCCTTATTTTTGACTAAGTGTAGACTTAAATCAATAGGACTTTCATTGGACTTTCCTTTATATATATATATATATATATATATATATATATATATATAGCTGACCATTCAAAAATAACATTTTCACTTCCATTTGATGAATCTCAAGGTTATGCAACACAGCAATTGCAATCAACGAAGTGAGTTTGGTCACATGTGAGTAGGCATCAAAGAAGTCAAGTCATTTTTGCTTATAGCTTTTTACAACTAACGTTGCCTTGTATTTATCAATGGATTTATCTAGATTCAATTTGTTCTTGAAAATTAATTTACACTCTAAAGGTTTATTTTTAGGTGGTAGATCAACCAACTTCCAAATATAGTTTTGTATTATATATTTTATCTCACTACTGACAGTCTCTTTCCAATGCGATGCTTCCAGAGTGGACATTGCTTTACTAAATTTCTTATGATCATTTTCTACAATATATGTTAGAAAATCAAGATCATATGAAGTTGATGTTCTAACCCTCGTATTGCGCTTTGATTCTTCATCATGTAGTTTACCATTTACAGTTTGTTTATTTAAACTTACATCTTCCTTGTCTTTGCATGGGAAGACATTTTCAAAAGGAAGCATATATTGATTAAATTATGAAGCCTTTAGTATGTCTTGAATACTAGACCTACGAACAAGAAATCGATATGCACTACTATTATTGACGTATCCAATAAATATACAATTAATCCTCTTAGGTCCTTGTTTTACTTGCTTTGGTTTTGGTACTTCAACCTAAGTCAAACACCCCCTACATTTTCAAGTGCTTATAAGAAGGTTGATGATATTTCCATAATTCATATGAAATTTCATCCATTTTTTAGGTATTTTTTAAAAAAAAATGATATTTGTTGAAAGTATAGCTTCCCCATATATTCTGGGTAGGTGAGAACTTATCAATATTGCATTCAACATCTCTTTAAGAGTTTGGTTTTTACATCCAGCAATAACATTTGGTTAATGTGAGTAAGGTGTCGTTGTTTGCTGGATAATGCCATGTTCTTATTCAAACGGTTCATTGTATTCTCCTCATCTATCACTCTGAATATTCTTTATTTGTTTACTAAGTTAATTTTTTACTTCACTTTTATAATAGAAAGTAAAGATCTTTTGCACAGAGAAAGTTCGATCTGAGTGCCTAAATGTCAAAATTGAAAACAAGATGGATGATTTCCAGAAAAAGGAAAACGATAGGAATGCGTTGCACCAATTACCCATATGAATGATTTATCAGAAAAATGAGGGTGTATATTTCAAATTTGAAATGACAGGCGTTATTTTCACAATGAGTGTAGATCATAGGGATATTTTTTTGCTAATTACCCAATTTTAAACCTAAAAAATGAAGGGAAAAAAGGAAGAAAAAGTTAAGAAACACATGTCCTCCTAGAACTGGTAACATTAGACATTTCTAGGCTACTCTAGAATATCTTATTTTGAAAAAGTTCTTGAAGATGGATAATTTTCCGAGAATGCTCGGGAACTTTTGATCACTCTACGATCTAAAACTAAACTCTCCAAATCTTGCACTTATTTTTCAGAAAAATGTCGCTAATTCCAAGTGTTGTCGGTCGACAGAGCAACATTTAGGATCCATTCTCTCTCGACCCCTTTCAAGACTGGCCGTTCAGCTCCGCTCTATCAACTCAAATTCGTTTTGACCTTTCAAACGAAACATTCCAATTCGCTGCCACTCAGATTGACTAGAAGGAGACACTGGCGTTGACCACATCCTTAATACATTTTTTGGGGACCCATAGATTCTCTATTCAAATACCCATTTGAGTATTTAACTTATGAAGAGTCACTCGATTCGGTTCAATTCGATTCGAAAGTTTTGTCCAACTCTATGGGAAGTTATTTAAATTTTTAGTTAAAAAATAATTATTAAAATAACTATTTATTTTGTAAATGTTTTTTAAAAAAAGTTACATCGAATCAATTTTTTTAAAAACTCTTTTAATGAAAAATACTTTTGTAAAAGAATTATGCTAAATGTAAATTCAATAGTTTATATTTTTGTTGACATTGTATGAGAATTTAAAAAGTGATGTCAAATAAAATGTACATGCAACATAATTGTTTATGAAATCAGTTAAACGAATTCAAAAGTATTTTCTGGATCTCGAAAGTTTTATTTGCTTTCTCAGAAGTCATGTCAAAAATGATAAAAATTGTTCCATCAGTAATGCTAGCAAGTGTTTGGGCTCCATTATTAAAAAAAAAAAATTTCTTTCTTCTTTAGGGTGTGTTCGAGCCACATTATTTTGGAAGAATGTATTCTGGAATAATAAATTGATAGAGAATGTGTGGTTGAAAAATAAAGAAAAGTTATTGATATGATGAAAAATATTATTTTATTAAAGAATGTGTGCTTGAAAATGAGTAGAATAACAAAAATAAAAATAAAAATTTTAATGTGTACCAATAATTACACATTCTTTAATAAAATAATATTATACGTAAATTCCAAACATTCCTTATTTTTAACTTCACATTTTTTTTAAAAATTACTACTCTAAAATATATTTTCTTCCAATATCACATTAAAATGGAGTTCAAACATGGGTTAAGTTAATTTAGCTGATTTTGTAGCAAAAATAAATAAGTTATGGTTAAATGTGCATCATGATCACTATGTTATCATAAAGTTCAAACTTTAAATGTATTGGCTTATTGAAAAATAATTGAATGGATAATAAATAGGGATAATTGCAGCAAAAATTTCAAACCCTTGAAACATTAACAGTTTTTTCTCAAACCTTTGATTTGTTGCAGCCGTCGCCCATAACCTTTTCAAACGTTGCAGGTAGGGCCCTTTTGGACGGTTTTCGTCCATAATTCTGTCAGTTGACCAAAAATGTAACTTTGACCACATTTTAATATTTTAAGAAGGGACGAAAGAGTAACTTTTTATTTATCACATTAAATAATTAAATAAGAAAAAAAAAACACATACCCACCCACCGATGTCTTCCTCCTCTACCTCCAACCACCAGTGTCTTCTTCCTCTACCTCAGTGATAGACTTGTAAAATTAAATATCCACTAGTTCCAAATGTCTGCTTCAATCGTCCAGAAATTCATGAGAAGCCAGAATCTTAATGCCACAAAATTGATCCCCCATCCTCCATTACCGCTACCATATTTGCTTACCTAATTCTCTCGAACCACTGTATTAGCTTATCAAACCCCAATTTACTGTCAAAGGAAAATAGCAAATTCAAGATTGGATCCTCCCATATCTTCATAATTCTACCCGAGCTTTTCTTTTGTGTTTGTTTTGCACCCAATTTCTTCTTCAACTGAGTCAATTCGATTTGAACCTTATGACAAAACCGATGTCGAGAGTTCTCGCACTATCTGGGCTGATAGTGTGAAGAAGAAAAGGAAGAGGAACATGCATAAGTTGAGGAAGCTAAGAAAGTCTCTCAAGAACAAAACGTAGTTTCAGTATTTCTACATTTGCTTGAAACTTTAAATCTAGTAGAGGTAGAAGACAATGGTGGTTGGAGGTAGAGGATGAAGACATTGGTGGGTGGGGTGGGTGTTTGTTTTCTTATTTTTATTTAATTATTTAATGTGATAAATAGAAAGTTACTATTTGCCCCTTCTTAAAAGATTAAAATTTTTAGTCAATTGACGAAATTATGGACGGAAATCATCCAAAAGGGCTTCACTTGCAACGTTTGAAAAGGTTAGGGGCGACGGTCGCAACAAATCAAATGTTTAGGAGAAGTTTGTTAATGTTTCAAAAGTTTGGGACTTTTGCTGCAATTATCCCTAATAAATATTTATACGTTTCATTTTTGTTATATCACTATGTACTTGTCTGGCCTCATTTTTTTTATTAAAAATGTATTTGGGAATAATATTTTTTTTTAAAATGTATAGTTGAAAAATGAGGAAAATTGTCAATTTACATATAATATTATTTTATTGAAAAATGTGCGATTGAAAAGAAAAAGAGAAAAATATTTTTTTTTTTTAAAAAAAAATGAAGTCCAAACTAGGCTAAGCCCTTGTTTGATCTCCAATATTTCTAAAATACATCTTTTTCTCTTTTCTTTTCAATCACACATTTTCCCTAAAATAATATTACACCCAAATTCAAATTTTTTCCTTATTTTTTAACCACACATTTTTCATTGATTTATTATTCCAAAATACATTTTTAAGGGGGGAAAAAAAAATCAAGCTCAAACAGGCTTTAAATGTCCAATCGTTGATACTAAATGTTGTAGGAGTAAAATGTTCAATAATTGACAGTGAAATATGCACTGTGATCAATGAGATTATGGGCATTTGAATGGACTAGTGTGAGACCGCGATTCATAAATGACGAAGGAGACTCACTCTAGATGTATTTTTAGGCAAATCATATTTATTCTTAGTGTAATTATTTTTGTTTTTCAGCACTTTAGTAAATAAATAATAATAGTTTCATATTTACTTCAGAATAATTATCCAAAAAGATTATAATTTAATGCCTAGTGTTATAGTTATTTCACGTCTCGTGGAGGTTCAATAACGATAAAATTTAACCTGCTTAAAGAAAATAATTTATGTAAAATGAATAACAGATTTTATTTCACACTCCTACATCACACGATCATTTTTTTTTTCTTTTTTTTTTTAATATAATGAGGCTTCAAATCACAATCTCGTGACAGCCATCTTACATTTCCTAGCAGCATCCTATTTGATCGAAGTGAGGTCGTATATAAGGTAGCTGAAGTGATGCATCATCTCTGTCGAGGGGCCATATAAAGGCCGACTATCCATGTTCTAGGCAATATACTATAACCCGATGCAAAAGTGTCAAGTCTCGAGTGATAATTCGATGGAGAAAAACCCTAGTTCGCATAAAACTATTATTTTTATATCCCCCAACCAACCTAAAATACTTCCATTATAAATATAAGAGCCATGGAATGTCCCAAAATGTGGTTGAACATTATATTCATTATAGAGATCATGTTTTGAAGATCATAAACTCATTCCAAAAGATCTCTTTATTCAATTACAAGTATAGTTTTCATATTTGTTCCCAATTATTGCTTTGTTGAGCCGTTGTTTTAAGTCAAGGTAACATTCTTTGAAGATCCCGTACATATTCCAATAAATCTTTTGCTTCTGCTACAGATCAAAACACAAAGTTCAAACACCAAACAAAACCCTACTTTCACCTATAAACCTTCAAAATTCTGAAGTTTGGAGAAGTGGTTCTTGGAGTTTCGGCATTAAAAAACAAGATTCATTCTTGGTGATCCAATGGAGAGAGAAGTGGCTCAGAGTTCTGGAAAGTGCAGACGTTCACAACCAAGGGAGTCCTTAGTGATTTACAAGTTAGGTAGCCCAAATGAGCTAATGTTTAGCAGTATCGAACCAATTGTAAGTTAAATTTTCTAGTGGATTATTTATTGGCAAGTTTGCTCGATTTTTTTTCCTACCTTGAGTTGGAATTTTCCCCCATAATCAATTCTTAGTATTATTTATTTTATTGCTTTGATCTGAATATTTATTTGATTGACACTTAGAGTTAAATTGATTGAATTAATTACTTTAATCATCTAGAAATAATATTTAAGTGACTTATTACTTGTTATTGATTAATTCCACGTAATTGAGTCTACATACAAAATCTTTCAAGTGGTGTTAGAGCTTAATAGCGATCTTTAATCCAAACTTTTGCCTGAATGAGTTAATCACTTTCTGATTCGAGATCTAAGTGTGATATGGATATTCAAGAAGATTATGACCAGTTGTTTGAGGAGTGCCTTAAGTTGAGAATGCCGAATCGCTCTGCTTAAGAAATTGAATAATTTTGAATTTAAAAGAGGAGAGCCTTGTAGCCAAACTTGAGGAATTCACTAAAAGTTTGAATGAGTTAAGGGTTTAGAAGGAGTTCTTAGATGTTAAGGTTAAATCTCGTATGAGTGATTTGAAAAAAAAAAAAAAATTAAAATTAAATACCCAACTTCAAGCTTTTTATAGTGAATTTATGAAAATTGATAATATGATAGGTTTGAATAAAACAACTAGAAATAGAGGAGATTTATACTTTAATAAAACAGATTTTTACCTCTCCCGATTAATTCTAAAGTTCAACACTTGAAACCTAAAGTTGCTCATCGATTCATCCCAACGTGTCACCATTGTGGTAAATTAAGAGACATAAGACCTAGATGTCGTGAACTCTTAAATACGAACGAGACCAATAGGATGGGGGCTTTAGAACATAAACCATCTGTACAATGTAGGTTTCTCCCACTTAAAATTCAAAATTTGAAACATAATATTACTTCTAAACTCATTCTCATACGTCATAATTGTGGTAAGTTAGATCACATTAGACCTACTGTAAACCCTTAATTAGGAACAACAAACAAAATCTAACCACTCAAGTTAGATTCTTGACTAATCAAGTGAGTCACTAGATTGAATTGGCGACTAAATTGATTAAGGTTACATATTCTTCTAACAAAATTTGGATCAAAAAGAGTAAATTTACATGTCAAAGTGACGTTTTAAATTGTTGCATTACTCGTGTTTCTCTTCATGATAAGAGCACTTGTGTTTCTCATTGACTAAGTTTTTGGGTGCACGCATTTACATTGTTCATGGAATCTATATATTGATGGAATCTATATATTCATGTATGTACTCTATTTTTGTTATTTCATTTTTTATGCATATCCTTTTTCTTAAATGAAAAACAATAAAAAAATAAAAAAAAATGAAAATGAAAAAGGGATTTTCTTTGTGATGTCATTGGACATGTTATTTTGTGATCAAGTACTAGTCAAATTTAATAAAAGTGAATGAAGTTTTCATTAACTTTATTTAAAAATTATTTGGATTAGTTGGTATAGATTATTTCATATATAATCTGCACTGTACACATTAAACTCTTGTGAGTGAGTTTTGACCTTTAATTAGTTACCTAAACTATTGTATATTCTCCATAAAAGAAAAAAAAAATGTATTTTGCTTCAAAAGAATTGAATTATTGTGATACATCTTATACTTGTATTCGTAGCATTTTTAACTCGAGAAATTAAGTTTGTTGGGTATTTTAAAACCTGGTGCCCTATAATTATCTAACTTTGGAGTTATCGACATAAAACTTATTATATGAGCTGAGGTGAAGTATGCTTAATGAATATAAGAGAGAGAGAGAGAGAGAGAGAGAGAGAGAGAGAGAGAGAGAGAGAGAGAGAGAGAGAGAGTTATACATTGAAAAAGAAAAAAAATATGAGCTTCTTTATTTAAAGGTTCTAGTAACATTGGGTTTGACTTTATAATTTAAGAAATATATTCATTTACCAGTTATTCCTTGCATATCATTTCTCACTAATACGAGCTTATGAGACTTTGCTTACATGAGATTAGTGGCTCTTTTAGCACATGGATATCATATACAATTTTTAATCCATTAAGGTTTAAAATGAGTTATGTTGGAAAAGCTCACTATTTATAAATTATACTTGGAATAAGTAAGCAAATAACCATTTGTGATATTATATTTAAAAATTCAAAATGAACAATTGTTTCAAAAAGAAATTTTTTTCATCATCACATGCGCGTGAGCACACACATATGAGTGAGGTGAGTTTTAGATATTTTTTATATTTGACTTGGGGGAGTCAAATATTTTTTTATTTTTTTTAAAATTTTTGATAGGAATTTTAATATTGATATTGTGTTTTGTGTTTTGTCAATATTGATATTAATATTATTTGTTTCAATTCTATGTTATTTATATACGTAGCATTGTATGTTTTTTGATGTTACACGTATTTTACTTGTGTTGTTTTATATGTTAAGGGATAAAATTTCATATCGAATAAAGATAATAACATAGACCAACTTATAATGATTTGAGATACTCTTCTTAATAAAGTTGACTTTTTAAAATGAAATCTTAAATTTTAAAGTGGTATCTGAACTCATTAAACTTCAATGAATTTCAAGATTGGTTTACTCAAATAAATTACCATCTTGAAGGGCATGTTAATAGATAAAATCCCACTTGCAAGAGCATGTTAATAGATAAAATCCCACTTGCAAGAGCATGTTAAATCACCATATATTATCACGTAAAATTTTCATCCGTCACGTAGATTTTTTTCCTAGGTGGACGGATGAAATTGAAATGCATGGTGCATTGATAACGTTACGTAAAAGTGAGTAAAAAACTAGCAACACTTTTTTTTTATTTATTTATTTTGAGTGAGCAAATAATAATCAATGAAAAAAATTAACTCGTCAAATTTTAGTTGAAAAAATTACGTCCAATATCCTTACCTTCATAATTCCCAATATAATTGCCCTTAGATTGGTACTGAAGGGAACGGGTCATAAAAAAAGTTAAAAAAAATAAAAACCTCGTAAGCTATGCATGGCAGTGTTACTTATTCTTTTTCCTTAATTCATTATAAGGACTTCACTCGGCTTGCAATTTAGTTGCTACCAAAGACAATGGATTCCAGCAGTTCAAATTTAGGACATACAGTAGAGAAAAGGTATGATATTTCTCTATTATATAATTACACAAATAAACGAATTCTCGAAGGAATTACGTTGCACAAAACTACCTACAGAAGACATAACATATCTAGCACCAACGAAGAACAACAGAATCGAGCTTCTCCCATTACTCGTGTTTAGCCTGTTTCGCTCCAACAGCAAAGAACTCTGTAATGACCTCCAGGGGCATGCCCTTCGTTTCAGGAACCCTCAAGTATATGAAAATCAAGGAGATGACACATACAACAGCATAAATGCCAAAAACACCAGCTAATCCAATCGAACTAAGCATCACAGGCAAAGTGTAAGTAACGATGACATCACATATCCAGAAAACTAGAGCACAGATGGCAATGCAGATTCCGCGAACCCTTGTAGGAAATATTTCAGCGCAGAGAATATTTGGGATTGGCCCATAGGCCATGACAAAGGTGCAGAAATAGATAACTACACAGACGGTTGAGATAACGGCATGAGCTATGGTTCCAAAATCAAAAACATTACCAATGACGAGGATAATCAGTGTCACTATCAACACTGGGAGAGTCATGAGCAGCAAGGACCTGTAAAATGAGTTACGATGTATTTTCTCAGTAGAATATCATTAAAGAGAACTCTATACACATTTAAGACAATTATATTTCTATAACATGGATTTACCCAAAAAGAAAGGATTATTATGAACCCATTTAATCAAACGACTCAGTGTCATTGACTCAGAAAATACGACTTCTTTTATAGCATTAACATTGGTACAACTTGTGTATGCATTTCAGAAGAAAAAAAAAAGTGGCTGATTTTCTTATAGTCAGCCACTTCTAACTGGAAGAGAGAAACAAGATGTTGACCAAAAAGATTGAAAGAATTGACGAAGCCAAAAATTTGAGAAATTCAGAAAGAAGCTGGACCAATCAGCATCAGAAAATGAAAGAAAAGAACAGGAATAAAAAAACCAAAAGAAGCTACCTTCTGCCAGATAGATCCATGAACTTCATAGCAACAGCTATACAAGGAAGCATCAAAAAATTTGTAAATGCACTAATAAGGAAAGATGCAGACTCTGAACCTATGCCAAGGTTTGTAAGAAGAACTGAAACGCCTGCCTGCTGAAGAATTTGAGGTGTGTAGTACAGAACGCCGTTGATACCGGAAAACTGCAGAAGCATGAATAAGAATGAGGGGCAAGATTGGACAGGTCTATTAGCCAACAAAGTATACTCATCTTAAAATCACTCAGGTTATTAGGAAACACAAAATAAAATAAATAAATAGTCATATAACTTTTATTTTTGGTCCCAAAACAAATTTGAGAAATAAGCCCCTATTTGGTACACATTCTTTCAAAATACATTATTTCAAAACTCATTTTCAACCATACATTGTTCAATAAAATAATATTTTACATCACATCAATAACTTTTCCTTACTTTTTAACCGCATATTTTCCATCGTATCACTATTTAAAATACATTCTTTCCTCAATAATATCCATCAAACACACCTTAAGAATGAAACATCGGGCCACAAGTGATAGTCACAACAATTTTGTCTACTAAGGTTTTATTTAATATCTCATTTCTAAAATGGATAAAATCTTCAGAAGAATGGACGAGGCAATGCCACCAAGTGTATAGGGAAAGTTTAGTCTTGTCATGGAATGGTGAAAACACTATAAGGGCAGTACCTGTAAAGAATGCCACCAAGTATATTACAGATGAACACTGACTATCAATAGGACCACTAACATGATAACATAAACTGTTCACTTCATTTTCTGTACAGTATTTCTTATTTTCTTTATATAGTTTTTCAGTTATAATTCAATCCTTTGAGCAAAGATCTAATGTCTGTCTGTATATGCACTCCTTTAGTCGTCTCAAAATAAAGACAAGGGGTTAAAACCTGTCAATTGAAGATGGATAGTTTTTTCACAAAAATTAAAGAATGAAAAATAACTATTTTTATTAATGCCTAAAGGTGAATTATTTCATAAAACAGGTTATCTATTCACCATCATAACTTAGATGCATACCCAACCACATTTTCCCTGTCGGCCAGTTAGATACTCTATCTGTAAAGGAATTACTTTTTTTAAATCTACTTGAACCAAGCTACCACTTGACTTTCTTATATTTATGAAGTAATTTGTGCATAACAACAAGGAAATAATGAGCAATAAGGATAAAATGATAAGAAATAAAGAATATCATTCTAGTACAGAACAATGTTATGGAGAACTTTACTGCAATACTTCAAATTTGAAACTAAAATTTACAAGACAATTAACATGAATGGTTCACAATAGGTTTAACGCTTAACAAACTTCCATTCTATACATGTAATGAAAGCTGAAACTTGAACAATACCTGCTGAAGTATTTGGATAGTGATCCCAACAATTAACATGAATGGTTCACAATAGGTTTAACGCTTAACAAACTTCCATTCTATACATGTAATGAAAGCTGAAACTTGAACAATACCTGCTGAAGTATTTGGATCGTGACCCCAACAACTAATGCTCGTTTAACTCCAGGTTCGAGAAGAGCAATCCAACCAGGCCCTTTAGCTGCGGTTTCAGATGGGTGCACCATCGCCGGTCCAACTGGATGCTGACTCATAAGTTCCTTGGAATAAAGAGCAGGCTGGCTTACCAGAGCTGCTGCCTGGATGAAATCGCCATCAACAGGAACATCACCTCCAGGGAGCGAAACAAGAGACCCACGTCTTGACTCGGAAACTCCCTCCTCGTGTAAATAAATCCTTTTAAAACCTCCTTCTTTCTTCCCTTCTTCACCTTCTCTCTCCGACCATTTCCATGCTAACTGCCAACCACCACCAATACCCATGCTACCAACAGCTTCTCCTGCATTGCCTTGCATGAGACTACTATGGTGTCTCATGCTGAGAATGCTTCCACGGGACTGAGTGGGGATAATGTCCTTCTCCATGCTTGTCGTTTGACGTGAGATTAATGGACTCTGCAAATTATCATCTGAGTAGGCACCACCAGCCTCTGATGTGTAACCATCACCTTCTCTCTGAAGACTCTCTTCATCCCATTCTTCATTTTTAACATGAGGCTCAGCTGTACTGAACATGCTGCCGAAATTCGGAAATAGCATGCTTCGCATACTTCCTGTCTCCGGTAGCTTCTCATGGACACTGCCAAAGAGCGTTACAAGAGGATCCATGAGAGGCACACTCTGATTTACCAAGGTTCCTTGACGGGAGACAAGGCCTATGCTACTTTGTCCATTAACAGGCCTGGCAATCCATGAGAGGCCATCCTCAGGTCCATACAGCTTGATATGGTCATTATCAGGATATGGCTCGTGATCCTCCCTAAGATCATCTACTGGACCGATGATGTACTCTTCTATGGATGTGTCACCACCAACTGCTAGACCTTCAACCAATAAAGCCATCTCACCTGTGGAAAGAGGAACATCAGCACAATCAACATAATGATTAAAATTTTTATATTTCATAGGATATTTGGTCAAAGAAAATAAGAAAACTCCAAATGGTTTTATCAGTAAAAAGTTTACCAGAAATGGGGGAAAAAAAAGAAGGCAACAAAATGAGGTACAAATCAACATCGATACAAAATCCTTTGATCAATTATTATATGTTGTTAAAGTTAGAAAAGAAGGTCATTAGATGGTAATGACAAGTTTAATCATCTAAGTTGTAAAACAAACAATTTTACAGCCAGTACACCTCAAACAACACATATTATATACAAGGAAGCTGTTAGCGAATTAACAATCCTTTACCGAGTGAACAAATCTGCAAAGAATGCTAAAAATTATAAAGTGGAGAATTCGACCATTATAATTAGACAACAACTACAAGTTGCTATAGAAGATATAAGTGCAGAATGCAATCAATGCTTTTTAACAGTTTCTCACTAGTATGTTTGTTTAATAGTTTTAATTTATTTTTGAAGTCATTTGCTATCGAAACTTTTGAGATTTCTGGCCTTGAGTATGCAAAAAATATGCAGCATAGATTCCACTGTAAAGAAAGGAAGCTTAATCCAGATTCTATTATCACTATCCTCATTTTAACATAAGCCTAACTGGAAATAACCTTCCAGAGAGCACGTCTAATCTTCTTATCATATGCATAAATATGACACAAATAAAATATTAACAGAATGAGGACTTGGTGGTTGTGAAATATCTTGCATATGCCTAAAGAAACTTTGTTCCATAAGAGGGATGAGATCTTAGTACAACGGATTAAAAGTGAGGGATGGACCAAAACTACCATGACCTGTTGTGATTGTTAAAGACATAGTTACCTTGGATTTCAAATACATGTTCAATGAACCAACCATATTGACGAAAAGGATGTGCAGGGCTTATTTTTATCAAACAAAGGAATCCACAGTCTTTTAACACCAAGAACCCCTGCCTAAATGTGCAGAAAGTTCTGCCAAAACGTTCTTCTCTTTCTCTTTCTTTTCTCAATCTTGTTCTTGTTCAATTGTGTTCGACGTCAAAAAAAAGCCTTCCACCGCTTTCCCACAAGGAGAGAGATGCAATTAAAGCATTTTCACTCTTTCAGTTTGTCAAGGAAGTTTTATGCATTTTATGCACAAAGAAGCCTAAAGGTACAAAGGAAAAACATACATACAAATAATAATAAAACAAAGAAAGTTGTCCTTGCAAAAATGTACACTAGATGAAGTCATCTTCCATTTTAAGTTCATCATTAACGCACAGATAATTAAAAATGTGAATGTAACAGGCCGTTTTTTGGCGCAAAAAGTTAAGTGCTAGAAGACATCAGATGAGAGTTCTTTCCAATGAAGATTGTGAGAATCCATCATCGGATAATTGAAATCTACAAGGAGATTTGTTCACTTAAGATTTCTAAACTACAATAGATTGAATGAAAAAATAGATTCTCAATGACAAGGGCCAAAAAAGTGCTGCCCATTATTACAACCAGGGCTTATGTGCAATCAGCATATGACACCTTCTTAAGTTTGACAAGCTGTGAGTAAAACTGATGGGACATCTAACATGTGTAATGGCACTAAAAAGTGGCATGCAACAATATAACAAATTGTCAATTTTAAATAGATGCCATCTATTTTGAGACTTTAGAAGCCACAATTTACAAGTGAGAATTAGCTTTTTCTTTGTGCTGCAAAACTTATCTACCTACTATAGCTTAGTAGACGAATACAGTTTGAGACTTTAGAAACCATAACGAACACATGATGTCGAACATTTCACTAATTTCATAGTGCTGATCCTTCTAAGATCATCCAGACTACTATTAAAAATCTTTATCGAAGCAGAAAAATTAGCTTGCTAGCTCAGCAATGAAAAATAATCATTCACAACGAATCAGAATTCAAATAAGAAATGTACCAAAAACATCTTCCCTGCCACGCAGCTTCTGCAGAACTTTTTTTGCCTCAATCATTCTTCCTTTACTCACAAGCCATCTAGGAGATTCTGGCAAATATAGTACTACCAATGCAAAATACAGGAGAGAAGGAATAGAAAGAACTCCTAGCATCAACCTCCAGCTAGGCGAGGGCAGAAGGGACATTCCAAAAATCATACAGTACGCCAGAAACATTCCACCAGAACCGGTGAACTGAGGAAGAGTATTTAACAAGCCTCGTATTTCTGATGGGGCAGTCTCTGAAATGTACAGGGGCACTAAAGTAACAGCCAGTCCAACACCAAACCCATCTAAGAGCCTCGCCAGAAGGAGGACGTAGACATTAGGTGACCATAACATTATCAAACCGCTAAGAAAATAAAATCCAGACGAGAAAATAAGCATTGGACGTCGACCAATCGAATCAGATATTGTTCCTGAACAAGTTGTGATAACCGTGGCTCCAATGAGTGACATTGCCACAACAAGCCCTTCCATGGTAGATTCCAACTTGAACTCTTTTTTTAAGTAAACAACAGCTCCTGTGCACATTAAAAATCAGGTAGATTCAAACTCTTTATTTCAAAAGAAGAAATAAAGCCAATAATGGAAAGCAAAAAGATCACGCCCTTCATATTCAAGTTTCACAAGAAACACAATAAAATCAGTACCATAACGGTCAAATTTCAAGACATGAACTTGAGTATAGCAATCAAGATAAAGAAAGAACAAACACATAATATCGTAAGACCATAAAACCGAAAAAGAACATGGAACATAAGAAAAGAACAATTACCTGCAATGGTTGCATTATCCCAACCCTGCAAAAGGTTACCAATTGTAGCAACAATGGCTACCAATGCCGCTCCGTTCATTTTTAAGCAATGAAGCAAAATTTCCAATCTCTTGGACTAGTCTGCAATTACAAAGAAACTAAGATTAATGAAACTAATCATTAACAATTCCAATGAATAAAAGAGATATAATCATCTTTTAGTAACCCTTGTAACTATTACTTCACAAAGCTTTAAGATTTTGGTTGCAGCATTATAAAGAAAAAAGGCTACTCCCTAGAAAAGAAAAGAAAAAAAAAAAAGACAATAATTTTGAGAAAAAGGAAGTAAACAAAACCCATCAAAATAAAAATCATGTGAAGAGAATAAAATCAGGATCTAGAAGAGTAAAAAGATTGCTTACCTATTCAGGATCAGAAAAGGTAGACGTTATCGCACAGAAAGTGAATACAAAGAAAGAAAAGGGCCTACCTAAATTCTAGAACTAGTGAATACAACATCTAGGAAAGAGAAGTACAGAGTGAAATGTTACTGTATAATACAGCTAATCAATTTCAAAACTTTACTAATTGGAACGTTTAACCTAATTACTTATGGAACAAAAGCAGAAGCCGGACTGGGTTTTCATAGAATCTTCACTTAATGACAAATTAATGATCTACTTTTGAAGTGTTTGAAATTCAGACCACGGGCAGCACCCCACAGAATAAATCTATGGAAAAAAAAAAAACACACTTCAATTGACCTAGGACATCTCCATCCTTACACTGATTGATTAACTGAAGCCTTTATACAGTACATTCAGGATAACCCAGAAATTTGTAACTGAGAAGGATTCATACCTGCGGTCAAAATTGAATCTTTTGAGTTGAAAATTAGAGTGATGAAGGTATAAGAAAAGACGAAAAAAAAGAAAAAGGAAATGACTATGGATGAAAAATGATTTTTAAAAAGAAATATCAGATGAGGAAGTAGACAAAAGAAACAAACTAATTGATGGGTCCTCGCCTTGTATCCTTCCGTAGGTTGTCTGTCTATTTTCTCCTCCTCAACACTCTAATTTCTTATTACGAGTACTTTTCTCTATTAAAAGTCTATGTATTAGTGGAAATGTTACGTATTATCACTAATATTCATTAGGCTTCACTTTTTCAACATTATAAATATTTTTTTATTTTTTTATTGTACAATAAAGTGATAAAGTGGGATGCATTATTTTTAAGGAGTAATTATTTCTCGTTCGATTATAATTTATATATATATATATATATATTTTTTTTTATCAATAACGTATTTTTCAATAAAATAATATTACACGTATGCCCAAAAAAATTTATTCTTTTTTAACCACACATTCTTCAAATGTGTATGATAATATTTTTCATTTAATGCTGGGACATAAATGTGAGGGCCAATAAAACTAGCTATTGTTAGACATAATAAATTTAGGTGGGTTCAAGCTTGCAGTATAAATGAAATTAAAAGTTATAGATGGTACAATGTATTGTTAGGACAATTTCATGTTGTTGTCAAGATCGTGCTGAAGATTAATTTTTAAAAGACGGTTTTCACCCTACTCCCTCGTGGGAGTTAGTAATAAGATTTATTGGTCAACTCTATGAAATACAACGACAAAAGTTGTTATCAATGGATTATACATGTAGGGCCCCTTCGGTAGATATTAAAATCGGATTAAAATTGAAAAATTAACCGTTATTGTTGATTTTTATTAGACGAGTGGAACACAATAACGGTTATATTTCTAATTTTAATTGGATTAAAATTGCTACCGAACGGGGCCGTTATATTGTTCTATAAACCGATTAATAACAATCATGATGAGACAACCATTATTCATTTTGTAAGAAATAATTCTAGTAATATTCTTATGGCAAGAACGCATCGAAATAAAGTTAGATTGTATTTCTTCTATCAGTTGTAACTTTAAAGAAAGTAGGTAATTCTTTTTCATTTCTTTGAATTATTAAATGGTAATTTAAATTATTTTATGTTATGCCTATTTTATTATTAGTTAATGAGTTTATGGGATTCTAAAGGTTAATGACTTCAGTAGGGAATAGAGTACTTCACGTCAGTCCACTTAACTGTAAAATTTCTTTTTTAATAAAACTTTAGTATTGTAATCTCTACTTCAAAATTTTCAGATGAAATGGAGAATGAAAAGAGCTGGTTGCTTCGTTGTCATCCGAACAAAAAGTAAAATGCAGTATACATGTTTGTGATTTTGAAAATAAAATTTTTTTTATTGTCGATATTAGTTTAGAGAGATATTTGTACTATTACAATTGTAAAGAATTAATTGTACAATAGAAAAATGAATATCGACAGATAAATGACACTTTAGTCGAGAATTTATCATTTGATGATTATATTGATGCTAGTATCTGTTACGTCTTGTCCGACGAGATTTCGAAAATCCTATATAGTAGGCGAACTTGGGCCCGCACTCCACATCAATTTGCTCAAGAGGCAATTTGGCCGAATGCTCGTGAAAAGGATGAACTTAAATAAAAAGTTGATCGCATTTGGAGAACCGAACACTCATGTCGGGGCAAGGCGGGAAGGAGCTCAGCAAGAGATTTTCTATGCAATTCTTAGTGAGTAATTGTGTGACAATTCATTGCTACCGTCCTATCGAGCTGAACAAGTCAAGTTTTAAGTGTTGTGTCATACTTTTGGACAACAAAATGGTAATAACATCAAATATTTATGATTGATTGATATCTTTGACACGATAACTCAATCACATGGATGAAGCCACATATACTTTCATCATGCGATCAATATCAATCCTATCCTATTATAAAGGTTTACACAATGTGTTATTCCAAATGTAATTCAAGTTTAGACCCTCAAACTATAACTTTACTCTATTTGCTATCACACATTCTCCCCAAAAATCGACCCCTTTTTTTAATATTGGAGGCTCGCGTCTAAAGTACCTCACACACTCGTATACTTATTACTTCAATTGACTTGATCTTCAAAGTGTGCACGACCATGTCCGCCACCATCGGAGGAAGTCACGTGTGGCTAATGGTTTGTCTTAGTGTGCAGGAACCCGACTTACGTGAATATGGAAAATCTTGAGATCTGTTGACCATGTTGGAGGTACAAAAATTGAGGTCAACGGTACCCAACATTTTCAAATCGTGAATAGCCAGTAACTGTAATTAGTATCATAAAAAAAATGATCATTTTTTTCATGGGCTTATATTGGTAACTTGTTTTAATAAAGTCTTGGTCAAGTGATATCTCATAACTCTTTTGTGGCCCCGTCTCAACGATACAATTGATGTGTGATGTCAATTCCTAGATAGTTGACATATTAAGGGAAAGTTTTAAATGAGACGAAAGCTAATTGTGTCTGTTTTAATGGAGATGTGGGAATCTTTTCGAGAATAATAAAATAAATTCTGTAGCAAATCATCATTGACGAATTCTGTCAGCTTTTGCGATATTATTTACAATAATGCTCCATGTACAATGTTGTGTTACAACGTTGAGTTACAACCTCTCACAATTGATGTGGGGCCCACTATTATTTTAATCGCGGGGCTCACCCCTTGTGAGAGGTTGTAATCCAATGCTGTAACTTAACATTGTACATGTAGTATATCTCTATTATTTATTGTCGGAGATTTTGAAACCAATACGTTGGCGATTTAAGTAAAAATATGAATAGTGATAATGTGATATCATAATCGCACATTTATTTGCCTCACCCTCGGCAATGATCAAAGATAATATCATCAATAATTTCACTGATCATCAACGATGCTTCGATTGTTGTCGGGAGTTGTCGGGAGTTATCGGTATCACGAATAAAGTTTTATTTTTTGCATAGTTTTTAATATTTTTATAAGCTATCAATAATTAAGTTAAAATATCATTTTATTTTTTACTATAATATTACTAAGAGAAAAGTTATGTTATTCTTCAATTAATTTTTAATTTCTTTCCTTTTTATTACATTATTAAACTATTTATCCATGCTATTTAATCCAAGGTAGACTTTTGATTCTATATTACTGCACGTTCGGTAGTGCTTTTATTCACATATTTTATAAAATTCACAATTTATCACTCGCTTATTATCATACAATTCATATAATCCACTACTTATGAAGACTAAAAGGACGGACTAACACTTTTCATTTTCCATATCATGAAAAGCCGAACCCCCTTATAGTCACTACGACATCTCCAATCTGTGTAATGGGATGTGTCAATTTAAGTCCAGTTCCTTCAGGGATGGATCTATAAGAGTTCACATATTCCAATAATAAAAAAACGTAATTTGAATGAATTGCACTTTTCGTATCGTGGGATTATTAATGCAACACCTACAATGTTTATTGTAATTCTTTGTCTCGGACATAACTAGTGCATGACCTAGAGATAGGACCATGATATGTAGGGCAGTGAACAAGGTTACAATCAATCAAGCAAGCATGTGTTGTGCCCCCAATCATGGGGAGACCATCACCAACAAGATAGAATGAATTATAGAGATTTCACGTTTCCATGTGGTTCTATTTACATTGGAATCTCCAAGGGATACAAAGTTTTTGTTTGGCAAATTTTTAAATCAAATTTTAAAGACGAATAATAATGAGTTTTACAAAATATAAGAATACTACTGAATATTACTTATAAATATATAGTTGAGATTAATGTTGACTGTGAGTTTGTGACTGAATTTAGTCGGAGTCTCTTGTCAAAAACATCACGTCAAAAAATCGAGTTGAGAAGTCGTATGCACAAGCATCAATGAGAGGCAGAAGAGACAAGAGGCAAAACAGACGTGAGGCACGTGAGAATTTTGATCATTAGGTTTTAGGTTTTTAAGTACTAATTTTATTTTTAATATTTTTTAATATATTGGGTTCGG
The DNA here is from genome assembly GCA_019097785.1 of Fraxinus excelsior. NCBI lineage: Eukaryota > Viridiplantae > Streptophyta > Magnoliopsida > Lamiales > Oleaceae > Fraxinus > Fraxinus excelsior. The sequence continues at coordinate 24,918,756 of CM032634.1, forward strand.
TTGGATTTCATTAAGTTTTAATAGATAACCCCAGAACCAACCCAACCCAACCTAAAATTTGATTTCTTAACTCGAACCCAACCCAATTGAGATAAAAAAAAAAAAAAAAAAAAAAAAAAAAAACCTTTTGATTTGGGTTGGATTGATAAATTTGACTGGTTTAGATTAGTTTTTGTTTTTGTCCATCCATGGTTGAAATGACTTGTGAGCTAGCTAGACTCGCTAGATTTCATAAATGAGTTGAAATGAGTGGTTAAATTTAACTCTCATCCGTCTATAACTTCTATTAAATCCTCTTACATGTAAAAGAAGCGAAAATGCTTGAAAAAAAAAAAAGGGAAAATCCATGCATGAAAATGCACTATAATGGAAATTCTAAGATAATGAGATCTCACCACATCATGTGTATGTAAACCATTATATAATATATCTTGGGATTCATTGTTATTAGCTTTGTGTCCTCTTTGATGATATTTAGACTTTCTTACAAAATAGATTTGGTTTATATTTTTATTTTAGTCTAATACTTCCTTGAGATTCTTTGTGCTCATTAGGAAACGAATTAAGGAAAATTTTCTAGTGCGAGAAAAGAAAAATCGACCCTATATAGAATGTGGATGATGGATGCTTTTCTTCATCCCTTCACTGCATGGAAATTTTGATCAAAAAAATATTGGAGACTTGAAGGGCAAGAAAAGCTGCTTCTTGGAAAAAGAAGGGACAACTACACACTTTTCTGGTAGAGAGTAACATCTCCTACACGAAAATTCATTAGAAAAACTCTGCAAAATTTCTTCAAGAACTTGTGAACTAGGTTTGATGGAATTCACATATAGATATTGCATCTAGTCGTGACAATTAGAACGAGATTCTTATTTCAATTTTTAGGAAATTTGGGATCAATCGTAGAAGTGAGGGCTGATCAAGATCGGGTGCTTGGTTCCATTTCTCAACAAATCAAGATATTTAGAAGTGAGGATAGTTATTAATTGCTCTTGATTTCTATTTTTGGTGTTGTAAATACGATTGTTTGACGTGATTGAGAAATCATTGTAAGACTCAAAACTACGAGACGAATGTATCATTTATCTATAGTGAATTATTAACTTGTAGTATGCGAGCTCGAGAACCTTTTTCTGAGGGTTTACTATGTTACATCTCTTGTTCTGTTATTTCTACATTTTGGATTTTTCGTTGATTAATTAGTTGTTCGGTAATTCGCCAGATGCTTAAAACCATCACTTGAACTATACGTTTAGATAAACATTTGATTAAATAATTAAAGCAGGTTTATTTTTTATAAGTGAAATAAAAAAATCTATGTCCCATAAAATACACCAAGAACTTCGATTCGTACACAATACATGTTCATTTTATCAACAACAAATTGAACACTGCCAATTGAGTTCTCAACCCACAAACACTTCCACTATGGTTGCCCAATTTGTAAACCAAGAAGGATATAAATGGTGGATGGAATATGACGTAGCGGAAGTTTATAAAAAAGATGGAAAATCTCACAAAGAACTTCAATGAATAGAAATTCCAGGAAACTTTTATTTCTTTCAACCAATGTAGCCTCAAAGGCTTACAATGATTTATATAGCAAAAAACCTAAGAAAATTCGGAAAAATTACATAATAATAAAGAAAGATTTGTTTTTTTTTTAATGAAGAAATCAAGATAATGACAGAATTTGAAAGTCATAATTATTAGGATCATCTCCCAAAAAGGGAATTCAAATCTAAATTTATTTGATTAAGATATACCCTAAACAATGATTACTAAAAAAAGAAAACATGCACAAACGAAGGCCTAAACGAAGGAATTTCATTGGCCCGTTTCCATTCAAATTTGACTAAAATCTTGCAAAAAATGGACAATCCCAAAATTTCCCTAAAAATCGGGAAGTTGCCCATTTCTATTTGTGCCGGTCCCACTTTACCATAAAGTCTAATTCATTCTGCACGTCATTCCCCCCAGGTTGATAAAGATTTGTCCCCAAATTTGGAGGAGAAGCAATGTCATCTTCAGAATTATCCCTACGAAATGGCACAATATGATTGGGTAGCTTCAAACGATATGTGTTGGGATTAATCTTCTTAATGATCTCTAAGGACCAATTTTTCTTGCTGTAAGCTTGGTTTATTTATGAGCAGGAATACGATCCTTTGTTAACACCACCTAAACAAAGTCACCTACCTCAAACTCGACATGATGACGTTTAAGATCCGCATTGTGCTTATATTTAGCAACAGCGGCCTGCAAATGCTCATAAGTCTGCGAATAAACCTACTGCAGCTGTTGAATAAAATCCTCCGCTTTTCTATGCACTTTAACAGTATTAGAAACTGGAACTAAATTAAGAGGGTTACGAGGAACAAGACCTTACACCACCTGAAAAGGATTAAAGCTTGTACTTCGATTAGCTACATGGTTGTGAGCAAATTCTGTTTGACACAATTTTTTATCCCAAGACTTGATGAAATTACCAGCTAAACAATGAAGCAAATCCCCAAGGAACGGTTGACAACCTTTATCTGACCATCAGTTTGAGGATGATACGCATTGCTAAAGTCCAATTGTGTATTAACCAAACGACATAAACTGTACCAAAAGTAAGTAAGAAAACGAGTATCCTGATCAGACGCAATAGAAACGGGAAGTCCATGTAGACGATAGACTTCACAGAAATATAGCAATGTCATACTAACAACATTCGTAATCTTCTTGCAGGGAATGAAATGTGCCATCTAGGAAAAATGATCAACCACTACAAAAATAGAATCAAATCTGCGTTGAGTCCTAGGAAGCCCCAAGATGAAATCCATACCGACATCTGTCCAGGGTTGGGTCGGAATAGGTAGGGGCATATACCAACCAGCATTTGTAACCTTGTCTTTAGCAATATGACATGTTTGAAAACACTCCACAAATTTATTGACATCTTTGTGCAATGGCGGCCAAAAATAAGAAGCAGCAACAAGATGTAATGTTCTATCATGACCCACATGGCCCTCATTATGCAAATCCTGAATTATCTTAAGTCGCATACTGTATTTAGGAATACATATTTAATTTCCCCAAAAAAGAAAACCATTGACCCATATAAATTTCGAATGCATACCCTCTTGCAACTTCTGAATTATTTGTGAAAAATATGGATCAGTAGCATATAAATCACAAACAGTGTCAAAACCTGGGGACCTCTACTGGCAATTCTGTTAGAAGAGTTTGCCGTCTAATCAACGCATCTACAACCTTGTTAAAGGGGTACTTTTTGCTTAATCACAAAAGTAAACTGTTGTAAATAAGCAATCTAAGAAGCATGCTGAGCATATACCTTATCTTGAGTACCAATGTGCTCAAGGGCATCATGGTCAATATACAAAATGAATTCCTTCAAGAACAATAATGACACCAATGTACCGCTTGGATTATCGCATAGAAATCCACATCATAAGTACTATACCAAGACTTAGGACCAGTAAGTTTCTCATTGAAATATGCAACAAGACGATTGTTCTGGCTCAACACACCACCAATACCCACATTCGAAGCATCACAATGCAACTCAAACAGCTGAGTAAAATCAGACAACACCAAAACTGGGATGTTGTCAATTTCCACTTAATCAACTGAAGTGATGCCTCTGCCTCAGGACTCTACTGGAACTTTCCGTCCTTCATATAATCTGTAATTGATGCCATGATACTACTGAAATGAAGTATAAACTTGTGGTGAAAGAAGGCAAGGCCATGAAAACTACTTACTTTTGTAACAGTTTTAGGCTGTGGCCACTAACTTATTACGTCTACCTTGGATGCATCAACTGTTAATCCCTCTCTTGACACCAGATAACCCAAAAATACAACTTAATCAGTTAGAAAGGTAAACTTCTTCACTACAACATAATTTTTTTCCCTGCGATGGATTGAAGGTACTTCTCGAAGGTGCTGGACATGATCATTAGTGTTAGTACTACAATTAAAAATATCATCAAAGTAAACTAAGCTCATTAGAAAGGTCGAATGACATAACTAACCACTCGTACAACCATTCTCTTGTCTTAAAGGTTGTCTTCCACTCATTCACAGACTTGATATGAATCTGATGGTACCCATTCTTCAAATCAAGCTTATTGAACACGCAAGCACCGGTAAGCTAATCCAACAAATCATCCAAGCGAAGAATATGAAAATGGTAACGTACCATAATCTTATTGATCGTTCTACTGTCTATGCATATACGCCGTGTGCCATTTTTCTTTGGCATAAGGAGAGTAGGAGCAGTAAAAGGACTAAGACTTTCCCTGATGTGCCCCTTTGTGAAAAGCTCTTCTACTTGTTTGCGTAGCTCCTCATGCTCTGTAGGGCGCATTCTCTAATGTGCCCAATTAGGAAGAGTAGTATCAAGCATTAGATCAATCTGATGTTGAATATCTCGCAGTGATAGTAACCCATCTGGAAGTTCTTCAAGGAAAACCTCTTGAAATTCTTCTAGCAACGAACGAATTCTATGAGGGACCTCCTTCTCAGTATCGACTGACTTGCCTACTAACACGTACACTACACCAGATTCTACCGTCTATGTCTCAAACCTTGTTCTGGTTAATAAATTGGTATTGTCCCCAACTATTTTTATTGAGCTTTTATTGGGTAGCAACACAATTTTGTTTTCCCCAAACAGAAAATTGTAAGTGTTGGTATATTTGTCATGCAACGAATGTCAATCAAACTGCCAAGGTCTTCCTAATAATAAACGACATGCAACCATCTCCACCACATCACACAAAACCTAATCTTTGTAAGTAGGTCTAATGGAGAAACTGATTAAAGCACGCTGGGACACTTCAACATCGTTGCCTCTCTTCAGCTAGGCCAACTTATATAGTTTGGGATGTTTCCCAATCTGCAAACCCAATTTCTTAACGACTTCCTCAGCCACTACATTTTCACAATTCCTAGAATCAATAACAAATTTGTAGATTCTTCCCCCAATAGTACATGTAGATTGGAAAATATTATTACTCAACCAGCCACTCTAACTCTTTAGGGGAATAAAAAAAACTTCGTTTCGCCACCAACGCTTGACCTACATCACCAACAACAAATTTCTCCTCCTCTGTTGCTTCTTCAGCGTCTCCACTATTAAAGATAGGTGCCCATTCAAAATCTCTGTACCACTCATCAACGAAAAGTCCTCTACACAAAATTTTGGGACATTTTGATTATCGATGACCTATACCTTCGCAAGTAAAACAACGAGTACCACCTCTAGGACGTGTTGACTGTTGAACGAGACTTGTTCTAGAAGAATCAGCCTAGCTAGGACTGCTAGGACGTGTTGTCTGCTGCTGTGGATTACTGGAAGAACCCCTTCCAGTTAGAGGACTTATATTTCGTGTGGACTGCTATTTCTATATCTTTATCGCCCTTTGATACGTCTCAAAAACTGTCACAAAATCAAACATATTCAGTGTGTCTTGTATTTGGGGGCGAAGACCACCCACATAGCGCGACACCAACTGTTCTTCCGCTCCATTACCTCATTCCTAATAATCAACATATAAAAATCTGTCGTATAGTCACCAACCATCTTCATGCCTTGACGAAAATTCTGCAATCGCTGATACATGGTCCGAACATAATTATAGAGCAGAAATTGCTTATTCATGTGCTTCTTTAATTTATCCTTTGACACAATCTTGGTCTTCCTGAATCTGGATCTCGTCACCTTTGTCTACTGCCACCATGCTACTGTTTGTCCACGATATCTCGTTGCAACAAGAGACATACATTTACCTGTAGGAACCTCCTTAAATTCCAAGATCTCATCCACAATAGTCACGCAGTCCAAGAATTCTTCTAGACTTAATCCTTCATGGAATTCAAGAATATCAATCTTAAACCCTGATTCTCAGCGTCGTTCTCCTCCTGGATACCTCTTCTCCGTTGGGCTAGGAATTTATTGGATGATCAAGTGGCACATAAGGATTTTCATCTTCAGAATCCTTAAACGATTGGGCCATAGATGCATGTTGATGTGGCGCGAGTGCAACAATTTGCTGGGTTAGGAACTCCACTTATTGACACAGCTGTGCGATCTCATCACGTCTATTCACCTTCTCTACTTTCGCTTCACGGGTTTCTGGACGTCTCCTGGCGTCATTGTGAAGGAATGAACTTGTCTCTGATACCAATCGATGTAGCTAAAGCTTATAAGAAAGATAAAAAATCTCACAAACAATTTCAATAAATAGAAACTCTAGAAAAAAATTATTTCTTTCAACCAATGTAGCTTCAAAGGGCTTACAATAATTTATATAGCGAAAAGCCCTAAAAAAATTCGGAAAAATTACATAATAATAAAGAAAGATTTTTTCCCAAAAACAGCAAAAATCGAGATAATAACAGAATTTGAAAGTCCTAACTGTTATGATCATCCCTAAAAAAACGGAATTCAAATATGAATTTATTTGATTGAGATATACTCAAAACAAAAAATTACTAAAAAAGGAAAACACACATGAACAAAGGAATTTGCTCGAAATTGATCTTGCGTCAAGGGCAAAGCCAGTTAGTCTTGTTCATTGGCCCGTTTCCATTCAAATTTAACTGAGATCTCTCCAAAAATGGACAACCCTGATTTCTCTAAAAATTGGGAAGTTGTCTATTTCTGTTTGCGTGGGTCCCATTTTTCCATAAAGTCTAATTCCTTCTGCACCACATCAGAACATCACAAAAAAAAAAAAAAAAAAAAGGAGATGAAAAGAGGTAGCACTAAAACTCATGGTTACAAAGGTGAATACTTGTTGTCTTCTTAATTTCTAGTTCAAACACACGACACTTGCTCAAACATGGGCCAATATATATAGTTTTAGGATCATGCTATGGGTACATAACCCTTCACACAAGGGTTCACATAAGGGACAAATGACGCTCCCCTATTGGAGGGACACCTGGACCCGCAGGCGGGACCCAGGAGCCCCTCCAATAAGGAGGCGCCACTTGCCCCTTATGTGAAGGATTATGTGAAGGGTTATGTACCCTTAGCATAATCTATAGTTTTAAGGCTACAAAAAGTGGATGAGTCAAACACAGTTGGGCCAAGTCAAAACACGTGAGATGGGCCAAAACCGAAGGTAAAGTGGGCTTACAAATTAACGGACCGTCTAACTAATGAAATGACCATTAGCAACATAAATTAATAGTTGCTTCCAATGGTCCTATTTACTATTGGGTTAACCCAATCAATTATGGTGTCGATCAACATTTCAATCAATATCTAAAGCTTACTAAAAAATAATTCAACTATTGAAACATCATTACTCGAATTTATTGGGTATCAAAATCCAACACATCTCCACATTGATACCTAATGAACCTGTAAGTAAGCAACACCAAGCTTATACTTGCCTAAGGCAACCAAATAAAATTAAAAATCACAAACCTTATCTGTGTCTTTGACCCGAAATAAATAATATACCTACTCCATATACTCATCAAGGGCTAAGATCAAGAATCACAGTACAATTATATATACTCAGTAGTCAATTAAGAGCATATAATAACACAGTTATAAATCATATAATGATGAAACACCATAGGATAATATACAAATCTTTTCAACATGTTCAACATACAGATAACATCAAATTAACACTAAGTTAATCAAGTAAATGGCTAACATATACAACCAATGTACAAATGATCCCAAGAAAAGATCTCACCATAATTATCCTACTCCATTCCGTGTAGCTCATATCTAGACAACACGTTTCTCCTCTCATCGCTAACCATACTCACTAGATTGGTCACTCTTCATATGTAATTGGTAAACCTCTAATGGTCTTAAGTCCATGGGATTTTCCTGTATCATTGCCTCCCATCTCTCAGCATAAGCGAATAATGGGTGTCCACCTATAGGGGCGATAGGAATGTCAATCTCCCACTCTACCAGATCAGGATTCTAACAGATAGAAGATTCCAAATATTTAATCACCTCACCTCTATTGATCCAATTGTCATCACTTCACAACTTCGTACATATCACCAATGCACCCTCAAACATATATACTCTATATCACCAACTGATATACTTATTGCTAACGTACCTACAAAAGTAAGAACAATCCTAGTGTCAATTCTCACGATAATAATTCCAACCACTATGCATACAACACATTCCACATAGTAATATGATCACTCTCAAATTCATGCAAATACATACATCAAACATACTGAAAATGTAACAGAAAACAATGCACTAGAATCAAGCATCATTCATGTAAATGGAATTTCACGCAGATGCAAATACAATAACAGAGTTTATTATCAATAAACCTCACTCGAGTCATACCTAGACCCAGTGGCCACATTCGTATCACCCCTCACCTTTTCTTTCTCCTTATTTTTCTTCTAGAATCTATTACAATATCAGGCTTTAAAGTGTTCCTACCATACTTAGTTGCATTTTTTTACCTCTTTATATATTTTAGACATGAAATTAAGTAAAATTATGGCCATATATATTTTAGACACCGTTTCTTTACAATTAACAATAGTTTGCACAAGTTTGTTAAACACATTCAAATTTTCGTCAATATCCTTTGAGTGATCTATTTTAAAACTAAAAAACCTCTTGAATAAATAAATTTTGTTAGGAGTTGACTTAAACAAATACAAATCGTCCAATTTTTTCCAAAGTTCTTTTGCGGTTTTAAGTTTATCAGCTTTTCACAAAATAGCATCGGACATGCGTAAAATAATTGAAGCAAAGTGAGCTAATATGATTCTTCTTTTTGTTCTAATGACAAATCGACAAAAAAATTGTTTTCTATAATTTTTGACATCTTTTGTTGAACTAAAATTCCTCTCACTTTCTATTGTCAAATAGAGAAATTTCATTTTCCAATAAAGATTCTCAAATCAAAACGTGTTGTCATTTTTAAACCACAAATCAACTTTAAGTTCACAAATACATAATTAGAACATAAAAAATAGCCCTAAGGTCACATGCAATATACACCATTCTATATTTCTAGGTTTTTGTGAGATTCACAACTCAGATCAAGGGAATAGTCAAATGAGTAAAGTTCATGTGTTTTGACGGAATAATCAATGAAACAAAGAGGTATGCCAACAAAACCAATTTTCACTCAATGCAAGTCTCACACAATGACTTAATCAACAATTATATCAAATAATCAATAAGCAACTTTAGCAGTTAAATTTAATAACGTTAAACACTTCAAATGGAGTAAATAATTCCTATATTCTAGCAACAAGCAATGGGTTATCTTACACGGTAACAGCATAATTAATGATCAACCTACACAATGGCCTACTAGTACGGGAATTTAAAATTGATAAGCCAATTGACCAATCGGACCAATCGCAGTCCGTAAATAATGAGTGATGCGAATTTTACAACTTTAAGGCCACCAATATATACCACAAAACTTCAACAACAGTAGCAACATGATCAGCCAAAATTAGAAACTTGAATGTCCAAGGACAAACGGTCCAGAATAATCGTATTGCCGGAAATAGAAAATGGATACCACAAGTCTGCAGAACCACTAGAAGCAAACTACCCAAAGAGACTGTCATCGAAAACTGACCCATGCACCCTCACGGGTCGCCACCTTATCTGCTCATGGGCCTCACGCACCGTCAATTGATCAATTACCAATCAAACATCGTCAATTGATTTCTCAACCCACAAACCCTCCACTAAGTTTACCCAATTGTTACCCACAAAGGATATAAATTGTGGATATAATTCAGAAAGAGTAGATTAAAAGAGATAGCATTAAAGCTCCCGGTCTTAATTTCTCCTGCAAACACAAGGCACTCTCTCAAACAAGGGCCAATATATATAGTTTCAGGGCTAAGACAAATGGATGTGCCAAATTAAAGGGATAACAAATTAAAGGACCATCCAACTAATGAACAAATCACGAGCAATATAAATCAATAATTGCTTCCAATAGCTCAGTTTATCAAGCCAATCAATTGTAGTGGAAATTTCACAACATACCTTGTTTTTAATAAATATTCAAATTATACTACTAAATATTTTTTAAACCAAAATTACTGCATTTTATGTAGTAAAAAAATAAAAACACAAAATTACTTCTATCATCCATTAATTGATTCCATGGTTGCAATTACTCCTCCAATCACACCTCAACATTCCCGATTAAGAAATACATTTTTGAATCCACATGGCTTTAATCAATCCGCCAAACACGCCCCAACTATCCCTAAAAAATTACCTTTGATTTGAAGTATTTCCCCATTCAATCTTTTCTTCACATCCCAAATCTAGATTTTATTTCACTCTGGGTGTCTAGAAATTGATACCAAATCGCAGTTCAACATTGGCTTCAAGCAAGAACAAACACCCGATCAAAGGTTCACCATAGAGAGAAGTTACTCCAAGGAATCAACAAAAATTCAAAAGTAACAATGGCAACTTTTTAGTCAAGAAAAAGAAAAAAAAAAATCCATTTTCTATCAAATAAGGAGTTGCTTTGCTAAAAAATTTAGAAAATATTTTAAATGATTTGCATTGCACGAATCATACCCTTTTTCCTTCTACAAGCGAATTAAACAATTTATGTGATATAAATAATTTCCGGTGCTTATATTTTGTACTTGGTATATTCTGAATGAAATGCTGCAAGTTTCATTTGAAAAATTGAAAGTACATCGAAAAATCGTAAAAGAAGATTATAAGAAAATCATAACATCCTCATTTTAATCATGGAAAAGTAAGAGGTATATTTACATGAATAAAACACGAAAACGCACCAGCAGGAGAAGGTAAATATATAGTAGAAATTGATCATAATCACCTAGATTTGAAATCCATACTTAAGCCTTCTCAAAAAGTAATTACTAGTTCATTATCATTCTTTATAGGTAGGCAAGTTTCCAATTAACCATTCTACAATTTTTTCTTATCCAATATTACACATTTTCACCATAGATATACCAAAAGGGAATTTGCTATTGTTCATGACAAACAAAGCGGCGATATTGTCACCCATAAGGGCTTGCTCCGACTATAGGAGACCGAAATTGTTTACAAGATTCTTGAAATAGTTGTTGTCGAACTTGTTTGTCATGGTAGGATCCAACGAAGCCAAATTCATATCAGGATTTTCAGACAGATCCATCACAGCCCTATATAACCGAAAGTAGAGAAATTTATTAAATGAAAGTATAATCATTGAATTATAAAACGATGTATTGAACACGTTTATCTAAATTATTCATGTGGAAGTATACAAGTTAGGCCCCATTTGAAAGCTCGAATTTTGATGGAAAATGAAAAATATTTTCCATTTTTCCAAGTTTTGGTGTGTTTCATAGCCTTCAATTTTCATGGAATCCCTTTTCTTCTCTTCCCACTCACGGCCCACTTTTCCCACTTTTGAATGAAAATGTTTTCTTGTTGTTTTGGTGGTTTTTTGTTTTACACATTTTTTATTTTTTTTTTGGCAATTGAAAAAAATTCTAAATACAATGGTAAAATTTTTTTATCATTTTTATTGATAATTTTCATGCAAAACAAAGTCAAACGAATGATATTCGATATGATATTTATTTTTTTATTTTTTATTTTTGTTTTGACAATTGGAACAAATTCTAGATCCAATGGGAAAAAAATTATCACTTTAATGGATAATTTCCATAAAAGACAAAGTCAAACGGATACCAAACTTTCAACATTTTCTAGGTGGAAAATTATACAAATCAAACACAATTAATTACAATTTACGGTAAAACAATTTTTAGACAATTCAATTTCCTATAATTCATTTTCTTTCCACTCATTTTCCACATTTACAATCAAGCGGACCCTTAATATGATTACATTAGCAAAAGAGTCATGGAAATGTAGGCGTAGAATTGACGCAGCCATTCTAGTTTCATTAGCTATAGCATACCAAACACTATATCTGACAATATTAAGGAAGTTGGGACAATAATTGTCATAAACTTTATAATCAAGTTGACTGCAACTAAAAGAAACCGAAACAAGAAACAAAACAAAAAGATGGACGGAAATTTCAAGTAACTTCAATTCATATCTTCAATGTAGAAGACGAGTGAGTTGTCATTTATATTACTAATCGTTGGCAGGTTTTCGTCCTCTTCGTATTCTATTTTCAAGCCAACATTACGGCTATCAATCTTTATCTCGATGGAGATTGATATAATATGGTATTGATAATTGATCACGCAAACAAATTAGGTCAGCGCTCTCAGAAACACGTTACACGTCTATCGTCACGAAACCATCACCCTGGCGAGGCAGTCGACTTGCATGAAGCCCTCTACCTACACCCAGCCCGCCTACTGATATAAAGCTGTCTACCTCCACTAAGCCCTGGACCCCGTGAATTTGTCGACCCCCTGAGACCGCCTACCAGCACAAGGCCATGCTATGACCCCCCCACTTATCGCATGGAATCGTAGACCCCATGTCTACCGCATGAGGTCAACACCTCGCTTAACCGTACACATGATGATGTGCCAAAACAAAAACCGTCCAATAGCGAACGTGGGAAAAACCAACCACTTGAGGAGTGGGAGCCGTTCCAACCCGAGTGTGGGGAAAGTGGGGAGGCTTGCATGGGACACGTGGCGCCAGCAACCGCCAGACACATGTGTGGCCACAGGTGCCTATAAATACCTCCAAGGTGGGAAAGGTTTTGTTTCTTGAAACCCCAAACTTTCGAACTTACATTATACTATTTTCCCGTTTTCTCTAAATTGTTAGCTAATTCTCACGCCAGAGGTACAACCGGGGAGAAAGCCCCGACCTCTTTTTAATGCCTTGGAGATACAATTAGCTGCCATGATGACCCTTCTGCAAAGTCAGACGTAGAAAATCGCATCCCCTCCTCAAAGCTCGTCGAGGTTGCACATGAGCAACCACCCCAGGTGGCTCAAGCCATTACCCCGCCTATTACTCAGCCAATAACGGGTGACATGGGGACTTTAGGTTTTGTGTTTCCACAGATTCTCCAACACGTGACAGACTTGGCAGAGAAAATAGAGGAGATGATGACCCGAAAGATAAATGATGCATTAACCAAGAGAAAAGACAGGCGCGGCAGATGGTCCTGGAGGAAGATCATTTCGCCCCCGAGATTATGGTCGTGCCTTTGCCAAAATGCTTTAAGCAGCCAATGATAGAAGCATACGATGGAGTCACAGACCCGCTGGACCACTTGAGAACCTTCGTTGACTTAATGAGGCTCTACGCAACCCCAGAAGCGGTGATGTACAGATCATTCTCTCCGACGTTGAGGAGGGAGGCTAGAGACTGGGTGGCCACACTGGCACCCAAGTCTATAAGAACCTTTGATGAACTGTCAAGGAGCTTCGTAGCATATTTTATGATCAACAAGAGGAAACGAAAGACAGCTATAGGACTGATGCAGGTGGTGCAAGAAAAGGGTGAGTCGTTGCAGGAGTATTTGGCTAGATTCAGCATAGCAACACTTGGTATAAGGGACCTTTAGATGTCAGCAGTAGTGACATCATTAATGAACGGGACACGGAATCGGGCTTTCAAGATGTCACTTTCCAAAAATCCACCGGAATCAATGCATGACTTGTTGAAGAAGGGTGACAAGTATGTGGATGCGGAAGAAGTAGAAATGGTCACGAAAAATCTTAGAGAATGATGGGAGACGGGGAACAACAAACAAAAAGTAAGCGGTGTACGAAAACCCATTGACAAGGACAGACAGAGGAATTAACGTCGAGTATGGGATACCCCCAGGACCGGATTGTCAAGCAGAGACGGGAGGAGGTCAAAGCCTTCATCCCTTTGAATATCCCGCGGGACAGCTATTGATAGAAATTCGAGACATGAAGGAACTTGAATGGTCGAGACCGATGACAGCACCAGCTGGTAAATGAGACAAGAGCAAGTATTGCCACTTCCATAAGGACCATGGACATGAAATTGAAGAGTGTGCCTCTTGAGATGGGGATTTTTGACTAAGTATGCGAGGAATGATCGAGGCAAGCTGAAAGTTGAGGATCGACCTCCGCCTAGAGTCAGTATTATAAATGTCATTTTTAGGGAAGCTGCAGCGGGTGGAGACTCAAACTCCGTTAGAAAAAGTTATGCGCGGACAACTGCAGTATGTTCTATTCAGAAAAGGGCAAGGTTTGATCAAAGCATCACGTTTGATGAAGAGGACTTGATAGGTGTGGCAGCCCCACATGATGATGCCTTAGTGATAGTGGGTGACATTGCAGACTACGATGTAAAAAAGGTGTTGGTCGACGGTGGGGATTGCAGCGAATGTTCTAACGTGGGAAGCATTTCAAGGTTTGAAAATTTAAGCGGAAAGATTGAAGGCTGTATCGACCCCCCCCTTATAGGATTTGGAGGGGCTACTGTGATACCGAATGAGTGGTGGAGCTACCAGTAACGTTGGGCACCTACCCGGCGAGTGTGGTCATCCTAGCATATCTTCGGGTCGTTAAAACCCCCATGGCGTATAACGCTATCTATGATCGACCATTGTTGAATGCTGCAGGGGCCATCCCCTCTACTTACCACTAGGTGATGAAATTTCAAACTAGTCAGGTGTGGGATGTGTGAGGGGCAACCAACAGTCATTGAGGAGGTTCTATGTGGACAGCATACGAACGAAAAGACTCCCACTAGTGATGATGTTAGACCTCGAGCCCCCAACGGGACGGATTGAACCTCTCAATAATACAGAAAAAATTATGGTAGAAGGAGGACATGAATTCAGCGTGGGAACAGGATTGGAGCAGGGCGAGAAAGAGAAGTTGGTAAAATGTCTGACAAGTAATTTTGATATTTTTGCGTGGAGCCCGAGTGATATACCAGAAGTTGACCCGTCTATTGCACAATAACGCTTGGGTGTCTTACCGGTGCGAAATCGATAAAGCAGAAGAAAATAAATCTTGCCCCGGAGAGGCAAGTGGCAGTAAAGGCTGAGGTCGATAAACTACTACAGGCAGGTTTCATCAAGGAGGTACAATATCCCAAGTGGTTGGCAAATGTCATCTTGGTGAAAGAATCTAATGGAAAATGGCGTATGTGTGTAGACTATACCGAACTCAACAAGGCATGTCCGAAAGATTCGTACCCATTACCCAGAATAGATCACCTGGTGGACACCACATCGGGTTACGAACGCCTAAGTTTCTTGGATGCATTCTCCGGGTATCATCAGATTTCCATGGTAGAGTCGGATCAGGAGAAAACCTCTTTCATAATTGATGCTGGGACGTATTGTTATACAGCCATGCCATTTGGTCTAAAAAACGCTAGGGCAACTTATCAAAGAATGGTGAATAAGGTCTTCAAGGATCCGCTCGGAAGTGTCCTAGAGGCATATGTGGACGACATGGTCATGAAGAGTGTGAAGGCAAGCAACCATGTTGATGACTTGTAGAAAGTGTTCAACACTGCTCGACAAAACAGGCTGAAGAGAAGTGTGTTTTTGGAACTGCAGGTGGCAAGTTTTT
Source organism: Fraxinus excelsior (assembly GCA_019097785.1). Lineage (NCBI taxonomy): Eukaryota > Viridiplantae > Streptophyta > Magnoliopsida > Lamiales > Oleaceae > Fraxinus > Fraxinus excelsior. The sequence continues at coordinate 24,934,298 of CM032634.1, forward strand.
GGGTTTCATGATCACTCAGAGGGGCATCGAAGCGAATCCGGATAAAATTCGAGCTATTTTAGAGATCAAGAGCCCTGAAAATAGGAAAGAGGTCCAAAGGTTGACGGGCCGGGTAGCGACACCGAATCGTTTCATGAGCCGGGCAGCGGATAAGTGTTTCACTTCTTCAAGGCGATTGGGGGCTCTACCAATTTCGAATGGACCAAGGAATGTGAGGAGTCACTAGAATCTTTGAAGCAATCGTCACAACAGCCACCTGTCTTGACCAGCCCATGCCCAGGGGACGTGTTGAGCCTATACTTAGCAGTGTCAAAGTATGCAGTTAGTGCAGTGCTGGTGAAATAGTTCCCGAAGATGCAGAAACCCGTCTACTATGTTAGCCAGGTATTGAGGGGGCGCGAAAACTCGGCACACCCTGGCGGAGCAGTTGGTATTCGCGTTGATTATAGCAATCAAAAAGTTAAGGCCATACTTCCAGTCCCATACTGTACAGGTCATGACCGATCAACCTGTTGAGCAAATTATGCACTGGCTTGAGACATCGGGAAGGATGTTGAAGTGGGCGATCGAGCTAAGCGAGTTCGACGTTGAATTTAGGCTAAGAACAACCATCGAGGCGCAGGTGTTGGCATATTTTATTGCAGAGCAGACAATTCCACCTGACCACCCATGACAAGCAGAAGCAGTTTGGAAAATCTTTGTAGACGGGTCCTCGCATGGCAAGGGGTCCGGAGCAGGCATCATTATGATATGACCAGAACTTGAGGAGTTGGCATATTCGTTGCATTTGGAATTCCCTGCGATAAATAATGATGATGAGTATGAAGCATTCATCACGGGTTTGAATTTGGCAGTCAGACTTGGGATAACATCAGTAAAAATTTGCAGTGACTCCCAATTGATCGTCAGACAGTTGATAGGAGAATTTGAGGCAATGGACGAAAAGATGGCATTCAATTTGATGAAGGTTCGGGACTTGCAAAGGGGGTTTACAAGTTTCAAGATAACCAAGGTCCCTCGCAAAGACAATGAACGAGCGGACGCCCTGTCTAGACTGGCATCAACTAATTCTAAGAATCTACCTAGCACTACTAATGTACAAGTCCTACCACAGCCGACCATTTTACTCATAGAAGGCGTTGCAAGTCCGGAGCCTGAAAAGAGCTAGGCAGACCCGTTGGTAGACTACCTGACGGAAAGTAAGTTGCCCAATGATGCAATTAAGGCTAGAAGGTTGAAAGTAAGAGCAGCGTCGTTTACAATGATCGACGAGCAGCTATACAAACGGGGTTTTACCATGCCATACTTGAAGTGCTTGCGTCCAACAGAAGCTCATGACGTACTACTTGAGATACACTCGGGAATTTGTGGTAATCACCTGGGGGCAGCCATCCTTGCTTTCAAAGCTCTTCGGCATGGGTACTACTGGCCTACGATGAAGGAGGATGCGGAATTGGTAAGGAAATGGGACGCATGTCAACGTCATGGAAATTTAATTCATGTTCCCGTCGAGCAGCAGTCAGCCATTTTTGGGATGAGTCCTTTCGTTTAGTGGGGAATGGACATTCTAGGACCTTTACCCACGGCGAAGGGGTAACGAAAGTTTTTCCTGGTGGCCATTGATTATTTTACCAAGTGGGTTGAAGCGGAGCCTTTGGCCACCATCACTACGGCAAAGGTACAAAGCTTTGACTGGAAGAGCATAATATGCAGATTTGGTATACCAAGAGTCCTTGTCACCGACAACCACAGCTTCAAAACTTTTTGTTCAAGTTACCGCATAGATCGTAGACTCACCTCTGTGGCTCACCCTCAATCTAATGGGCAGGCAGAAGTCACAAATCGAATGATCTTGTGGGACCTCAGAACAAGATTGGAGAAAGAAAAAGTGCTTTGGGCAGACGAGCTACCTAATGTGTTATAGACATATCACACCACCCCACGAGAGTCCACAGGAGAAACCCCTTTCAAGCTATCTTTTGGTATGGAGGCTATAGTTCCAATTGAAATCTTAAACGAATCTGTCAGGATGAAAGCCAATCAGCTTGATGTCTCGACCACCAATGCAGAGCTTGACCTATAAGATTGGGTGAAGGAGAGATCAGCTATGCGGATGACGGCTTATAAGTGGAGGGCCGCTGGGTACTTCAACCGCAGGATAAAATCAAGAGTTTTTCAAGCAGGAGATCTCATACTAAGGGAAGCAGCAGCAGCGGCAGGCCACCCTCCAACCAAGTTGGACCGAATTGGGAAGGACCACACGCGGAATCTCGGGAAGGGAGCTTACAGCCTGAAAGATTTAAAGGGAAAACCATTGGCCAGACCATGGAATGATGAGCACCTAAAGCAGTACTATCAGTAGCCGAGCAAGCACAGAGCAGCGTAGTGTTTGAACGTAAGTATAGTCGTTAGCCGAATTTTTATTTCATCATTTCTGATGCAATAACCGATTGTAAATACTGTAGCTAGGACTTTTCATGATGTAATGCCTGCAATAGGCATACTAGATTGAAATTTATTTAATGTAAGGCCTAGATGGCGGCACATGATGAGGGCGCTACAGAAGGACCGGCCTAGCTGGGACGACTCGGTGCGCCTACTGAGTCCCCAAATCTAGACAATTCCTATTTTGCTATGGGATGTTGGTTTATATCTACTTGAAGTGAAGACTGCTAGTGGTGAGCAAAAAGGCCAACAATTGGCTAGCTCAAAATCACTAGAGGCTAGTGATGAGCTTTCAAAACCTAAAATGGTTAAGGCTCAAAATCACCTAGCCCCGACCTCGATGACGCAAGACAGCTCGACACATAGCGGTGAACAAAAAGTTAAAAACTGACTAGCTCAAAATCTCTAGAGGCTGGTGGTGAGCTTCCAAAACCTGAAATGGTTAAAGCTCAAAATTACCTAACCCCGACATCGATGACACAAGATAGCTGACACATAGCAGTGAGAAAAAAGTCAAAAACTGACTAGCTCAAAATCGCTAAGGGCTGGTGATGAGCTTTCAAAACCTGAAATGGTTAAGGCTCTAAATCACCTAACCCCGACCTCGACGATGCAAGATAGCTCGACACATAGTGGTGAGTAAAAAGTCAAAAACTGACTAGCTCAAAATCGCTAAGGGTTGGTGGTGAGCTTTCAAAACCTGAAATTGTTAAGGCTCAAAATCACCTAGCCCCGACCTCGACAACACAAGATAGTTCGACGCATAGCGATGAGGAAAAAGTCAAAAACTAACTAGCTCAAAATCACTAGGGGCTGCTGGTGGTTAAAGTTTAAAGTCACCTAACCCGACCTCGACGATGCAAGATTTCTCAACACACAAATTTAAAAAAAACGATAGAGGAAAAACCAAAATGATATTAAGTTAGCAAGTACTCATACTTGAAATGTAATAAAAGCGTTTGTCCACATCCTAAACTAGAAGAGTGTGCAAAATAAAATAATTAATGTACATGTCCACATCCTGGACTAGAAAAATGTGCAAAGCAACTAATTGACAAAAACTTCATAGAAAATGTCCAAAGGCCTATAACTAAAGATCAGGTCAGCTCGAGCGAAAGGTTTCCTCACTCTCGCCTCGTTATGTTTACCCAAATATCTTGGGTTGGGGGGCTCCGCCTGCCTTGTCTGGGCGCTTTACCAAGAACCTATCATAGCCTGTGGGATCGACGAAAGGATGCTCAGTAGATACCCACTCCTTGGTCAATTTGATGGAAGCCGCCATCACCTTCCCCCCAAAAGAGTTCAATTCCTTAGAAAAGTCAGTAGACAACTTGTATCGCTCAACCGAGGTCTCTACATCCTTAGCGTACTCGCGGAGGCCTTATACTTCGCCATCGCCTCATCAGGAGCCCGAGCCGAAGTGGAGCGCAAGTTATTTACCTCAGACTCCGAATCCTCGACCGATTTCCTAGAAGAAAATAGTTTCTTCTTGTAATGGTGAGCTTCCTTCTCTTTCTCTTCTGCAAAAATCTTCAACTCCTTCAACTCCGACGTTAAACGGTGGCAGGACTCGACCAGCCCAACCTGAAGAGCCACCGTCTGAAAGGGACAAGGGATCACCCAATTAGAGCATGTTAAAAAAATAACAAAAAAAACGTACCCTCTAGGTGTAAACCGACATAACCCTCTCGATGTTGTTAGCACTCCGACAAGCAACTGAATTAACAGCCAGGGCGCAACCAAAGACTTAACCACCATCATTTCTGAATAGCCCTGAAAATGAGGAAATCTGAAATCTGGTAGAGGAGAACCCTCACGCTCGAGCGCGACATGACCTGGGCTGCCCCTACGTCTACGGGTGGCAGGACTGCTTCGACGGGGTCATCTAAAAGTTGAGGAGCCTCTTCGATTGTAGGCTGCTGCACTCTCCCATCGCGGGATTTCATTCTCTTCAACGGAGCGGGAAGTGAATCATCGTCGCTCCCGTGACCGTACTCCGCCAAGGAGTCTATGGTCTTCCCCTAAGTCGAAGCCCATGCCTGTATAAATAGAATAAACACTATCAAACTTACGAGATAACAAGTCAAAAAGTGCAATAAGAATGAGTCATGCGAAAATTTTACCACCAATAGGGGCAAACCCCTCATCACTCCCCGGTGCGGGCAGGGACCTCAGCACCTCGTCCAAGTCAAAGTCCATATTTGCGTATAAGCAATTGAGTTAATTAAGCTCAACGAATAGAAAACAACACAAAAGATACTTTCAAAAATGATATATACAAGCAGGGTATGAAAACCTATCGATAGGACGACCGATCCCAACTAGCAACATGTTCCTCATTGTCAGGACCGACCCCAAGTCAGGCACGAGAGGCGGAATTGTGGTCAACTTTTGGATTTGTGTTTTCAGAAGGGGGGTGATCTTGACCTCACTATTGAATGGACAGATTATGGGTTGCCTCCAATAGGTGTTAAAAGGAAATTGGCCCTTAGGAGAACGAGCAAAGAAAAATTGAGACTTCCATTCGCTGTTGGAATTCCTAAACTTAGGTAGTGCAATGTGACCCGAGCAGTGAAATAAACAAACACATTGCTTTGGGCTAACTCGTGCATCTCGAAAACGCACTTAAAGAGATCGAGTAAAAGAGAAATTTTCTTGCTAAGGCAAACATATAGAAAGTAAAGCGCTTTCCTCCACGCATTGGGATTTATCTGGCTAGGAGTAAGGTGAAACTCATTAAATATCTAGACGAAGAAATGATGTATGGAAAAATGAAAACCACCGTCCATGATGTCTTTATAAACTGCGACCTCGCGGGAGTCGGTTCCAGGAAGTGTTTCATTGGGCCTAGGGGCTCTATAGATGTAATTATCTACCCGATCATATTTCTTAAGTGACTTTTCTAACGTGGAGGGGGAGTTGTATAAGCTATGATCCATAGGAATCTCAAGAATTACTTCCTCACCCACGGCGTCTCGCTCAACTTCTACATTTTGATTTAAAGATTTAACTAACCCAACATGACGTTTTGGGAAAATCGGTTGAAAATCTTAGAATTCGGTCGAATACATTGAAATATTTAGCTCGGAAGGGGTTTGTTCTATCACACGAGCGGAATCATTGACGGAGGCAATCCCGCGACCAACCCCAGGCCGACACACAGGTCGACAAGCCGTATTGGTCGATGGACGACCAGCAACATGGCTGCTGTCTACCGTCGACCAGCAGCCTTGCTGGTCGACGGATGAAGTCGACCAGCAAGGCTGGTCGACCCCAAGCCGCAGTCAACCGACCTTCTCGTCTACCTTGCTGGTCGACCCCAAGCCGCGGTCGACCGACCCTCTCGTCCACTCATCCTCACTCTTGCCGGAAGATGAAGAAATGAACATTTTATACATGGAGAAAAATTGCGAGACAAAAATAGAAGGAAGGAAGGTGAGAGAATTACCTTGAGAGAAAGAGAGGGGGATGGTGAATTTGTTGACAAGAGAGTAAAAAATGAGAATGAGAGCCACACAACCCCTTAAATAGTGGTGGGCTTTGAAATTTTTGAAATTTTTGGGGGGAAATTTCCCCCAAAAACTAAAAATGAGTTGATATTAGAATTTGAAGGAGAATATGGTCGAAAAATTAGCTAGAATAGCCGTTTCGAAGAAACGATTATAACCTTTTGCAATAGTGTCAGATTTTATATTATAATATGTTTTCGGGAACGTCTCTCAGCGTTCCATACCATCACAGCCCGAGTTTACCCCGTTGAAGTTGTTTCCAACCTCAAATTCTCACTTTAAGGCCTGTTACCGGGCGACCAAAGTTTTAGCGTTATTTCCTATTTTTTCATTTTAATTGCTTTGATTCAGTGGATGTCTATTATAGGCTTTTTGCTTGAATTAAGTTTTCTAGAGACCATCTAAAAGATATTTTATAAATGGATATCAATTTTGATACGTGAATTGTTTAGCCGACGTAGAGGAGCTGCCTCTTATCGATAAACATCGGCAAGAGGCAAAGGGGCTAGTGATATAATATGTCATTGATAATTGACCACGCGGACAAATGAGATTAGCACTCTCAGAAATACGCTACACGTCTACCGTCACTAAATCATCACCCTGGCGAGGCAGTCGACCTGCATGAAGCCCTCTACCTACACCCAGCCCGCCTACTGATATAAGGCTGTCTACTTCCACTAAGCCCTGGACCCCGTGAATTCGTCGACCCCTCGAGACCGCCTACCAGCACAAGGCCATGCTACGACCCCCCTACTTATTGCATGGAATCGTAGACCCCTATGTCTCTCTTAACCGTACACATGACGATACGCCAAAACAAAAATCGTTAAATAGCGAACATGGGAAAAACCAACCACTTGAGGAGTGGGAGCCGTTCCAACCCGAATGTGCGGGAAGTGGGGAGGCTTACATATGACACGTGGCACCAGCAACCGCCAGACACACGTGGCCACAGGTGCCTATAAATACCTCCAAGGTGGGAAATGTTTTGTTTCTTGAAACCCCAAACTTTTGAACTTACATTATATTATCTTCCTATTTTCTCTAAATTGTTAGCTAATTCTCACGCCGGAGGTACAACAGGGGAAAAAGCCCCGACCTCTTTTTGTAGGTGACAACCACCGATCAGAGCAGACAGACCACCGCACTCGGCAAGGTAGACACAGAAAATAAATTCACAAACATTTTAGAGATCATCTAAACTAGATCCACCAAACAGAACCACTAGGTACGAGCAGCTCGAAAGTCTTTGAGTTGCAAGATATGAAGATATTCACAGAAAGTCGCTACATCGGGTGAAAAAAAATGAAATTATATCAAAGTTTGAATTAAAATCAATATCTGATGCATCCATTGGTATCCCTGAACCCGCTTGGTTTGTTAATATTATTAAGCTGTCATATACATCAGTTAATCGGAGACATCAAAGATTTTTTTAGTAAACAATACATGTTTTTGTATCACCATTGCCAACACATTCCATAACCATTCAGTTGTGATATGCAATCATCATTTGGATTGTGATATGCATATATCAGTTAGTTTTCAAGTGTGTTAGAGACATCCCCAACCACTCAATTGTTACTGGTCAAGAAGCACATTCATTTCAAAAAATGGCAAAAAGAAATGGACTTAAAAAACTGAGATAATACGGAATATCCAAAATTGCTGTAATATTGCTTTAACTTTTTTATATGAACATATCACACGTAATCATTTTGCAAAAGCTCTCTGAGATGCAATCTTTCGTCCGATGTCAAATACCAAGATTCCCTCAATGTAATCAATCTGACATGATCGCAGATGATGGATATTCTCAATTCATCTATCAATATTATCATAGCAATCAAATTAATTTTGAAATTGAATATCCATACATTCTACTTTTGAATATAATGCCTCTGTCCTTGGAAATTTTAAGTTACATGTACAAAATGGAAAATTTATTATGCAGTACTTTTGGGATTCTAATGGGGTTTTGAAGTATTTTGGATTTAATAGTATAAAATGAATTATTAAAATATTGATAAGGTATATATGATTTTTTCCCATCAATTGTAATCTCAATACACATTTCAATCAATGTCCAAAGCCCACTGGAAATCAATCCAACCATTTAAACATCAATGTCTGGATTTATTGAATATCAAAACCCAGCAATCTAGTAATGAATTTGTTGAAAATAAGTTTAAAACTTTCAAATTGAAAATTAAAATTTCAATTTCTTGTATTTTAATCAAAATTTAATCTCATTATTATATTTGTAATATATTTAATTTGATTAATTTTCATTATGTGAGTGTTGAACTTTTCTACTATAAAACGGAGTGAATTTCCCATTGTTTTACCCACAAAAAAGCAAACACTTGGAAAACACTCTGTAGTCATTTCATATTATCTTTTTGGCAATTGATAAGGACTGACTTGTTCTATCTCTCCCCGTGGTCGTGCCCATAGAAGGAGAATCGGTTGTGAGTTATAAGAGTTTTATCTTGGAGTCATGCAGTGTTGAAGATACCCGCATGAAGGGAAGGTCACACGACTTTAGGATAGCGTTTGTCACGACTCTCTTAGGCCAGTTTTTCTAACTATATTCTCATAATTATATTATTTGATTCATAGTTATAGTTGATAATTTATTACACAAATCATGTAATTTTTACAACAATCTTAAGTCGTGTGTGGTTTGTGTAATAATAATTCGTGGTAATTGTTAATATACTCATTATTATTATGCTTCAATTTTTATTTGATTCTGTTAACTAGAGATGGCAGCGGGAAGGGGGCGGGCGGGGCTCGGGACAGGGGCACCGGCCTGCCCCATTTTATTTTTCAAAAATTCCAATTAAAAAACAAATTCAAAATTTTAAAATTCAAAGCAAATAATTTTCAAACTAACTACATTAATATCCAAAGCAAACACTGGAAAAAAACAATATCCAAAATTAAACATTTGTAAGTAGAATTACATTGTAACTAAATTTCATTTTTTTATCCTAATTTTTTTCATTCTTCACTGGCTGGGGCATCTCCACCCCTCCCTAACCCGAGACGGGGCGGCGATCCCCGCCCCGCCCCGCCAACCCGTTGGGGCAGGGAGAATTTCTTTTCCATCACTAATTTTAACATTGAACCAAGTATTCAATTCTTTGAGAATAGAAGAGCATCATAGAAATTGTATCAACAAAGTTGATGAATCACATGCTAAAGCAAACTTGGTAGAAAATTCAAAAACCCCTACTAGCTCCTCAAAGCAATTTAAGTCTCGAGACAATAAGTTTAAGAAAAACTTTCACCGTTATAGAAAACACTTCCAACCTAAGAATAACTACACTAAGAATAACAAAGGCAAAGAGAAGAAGGAGCAAGGGCCATGTTATGTATGTGGAAGAACCAACCATCTTGCTCAAGATTGTTACTACAAAAGGACTAAGGAGTACAAGTTTAAGGACAAATTTCAAAAGGATCAAGTAAATATGTTGAAGGATTGTGAACATTCCATTAGGTGTGAATCATCACCTCTTTAGTCAGTTTTACTTATACTAGTAATGAATGGTGGTTAGATTCATATTTGTTTTGATAAGAGTTTGTTTAAATCTTATCAGACTTCAAGCAGAGTAAACGTAACTTTGGGAAATGACTATATTGCTTTTGTATCGGGAATTGGAAGTGTCGAGCTTAAGATGACTTCTGGGAAGAGTTTACTTTTAGAACAAGTTCGCCATGTTCATGAAATTAGAAGAAATTTAGTTAGTGGATCATTTTTAGTTCAACAAGGTTTTGAACATGTAATGGAGTCAAATAAGTTTGTTCTAACAAAAAAACAATGTTTTGTTGGGAAAGGTTATATTAGTGATGGATTATTTAAATTGAATATTATTGAAAAACTTTATCATGATTCTTCCATGGTTCTTAATGTTGAAGTTAGTTATTTATGGCATGAAAGATTGTGTCATGTTAGTAATATGAAGATCAAGAAACTTATGGATCTAAACTTGATTCCAAAATCTCAAGTTGGTAATAATAAGTGTGAAGTTTGTGTACAAGCCAAACAAATTAAGAGACCTTTTAAATCTGTTAGAAGAGTTACAAATCTCTTAAAATTGATTTATAGTGATGTTTGTGATTCTAATAGATTGCCAATACTAGCTGGTGATAAGTATTTTGTAACATTTATAGATGACTATTCTAAGTATTGCTATATTTATTTATTGAAAATGAATGATGAAGTTTATGATAAGTTCAAAATCTATAAAGCGGAGGTCAAAAATCAATTAGAACGTAAGATAAAAATCTTGAGATCCGATAGAGGATGAAAATATGCCGGGAATAATCTTAAGGATTACTATGAGGATAATGGTATAATACACGAAGTGACATCTCCTTATTCACCACAATCCAATGGTATTGCAAAAATGAAGAATAGAACTTTGATGGATATGGTAAATGTCATGCTCATAAGTTTTGGAGCACTTGAAAACTTATAAGGTGAAGCTGTTCTAACTTCTTGTTACATATTGAATCGAGTAACTGTTAAGGACAATATTAAAACTCCATATAAGCTATGGAAAAGGGATTTCCTAGGTTAGATTTTCTAAAAGTGTGGGGTGTTTGGCAAAAGTAGTTATACCTGATCATAAAAGAAGGAAAATAGGACCAAAAACTGTAGATACTATTTTCATATGATATGCTCAAAATAGTAGTGGAAATAGGTTCTTAATTGTAAATTTTGAAGTAAGTGATATTATAAATAATATTATCATTGAAGCTAGAGATGCTACTTATTTTGAAGATGTTTTTCCATTTAAAACTAGAATTTCAAGTGAACCCTTGTCTTCTAAGAAAGTGTATTTAAATAGTACTCCATCTAGTTCATCTTTAGAAGGTGAAGTTGAACATGAACTTATGAGGAGTGAAGGACTAGGAAAGAGAAATCATTTGGAGAAGAATTCTTTACATATTTAGTTGAAGGTGAACCTGAAACATATAAAGATGATATGGTCTTTACTGATGCACCTTATTGGAAAGAAGTTATCAATGATGAGTATGAGTCAATTATACAAAATAATACTTGGGTTTTATGTGATTTACCTCAAGGTAGTAAGGCGATAGTATGTAAGTAGGTATTTAAAAAGAAGTTGAAGGCTGATAGAAGTATAGATAAATATAAAGCTAGGTTAGTAGCTAAAGGATTCACTCAAAAGGAAGTTGATTATTTTGACATATTCTCCTGTTGCAAGAATAACTACTATTAAAACATTGTTAGTATTAACTAGTATTCATAAATTGATCATTCGTCAAATGGACGTTAAGACTACATTTTTAAATGGTGATTTAGATGAAGAAATATACATGGAACAACCAGAAGAATTTAATGTCAAATGACAAGAATATAGAGCATGTAAGTTAATGCAGTCATTATATGGATTAAAGCAAGCTCCTAAACAGTGACATGAGAAGTTCAATGGAGTTATACTAAATTATGGATTTAAACTTAATACACATGACAAGTGTGTATATTGCAAAGAAGATAACAACGAGCATGTGATACTTTGTTTATATGTAGAAGACATATTAATATTTGGGACAAATTTAGAATTTGTCAATGATGTGAATAGTTATTTGTCAAAGAATTTTGAAATGAAAGATTTGGGAGAAGCTCATATAATTTTATGAATGAAGTCAAGGAAAACATCTGGAGGAATTTCGCTAAATCAGTATAGTGCTATTTAAAAAATGTTGGAAAAGTTTGGATATTATGATAATAAGCCAATTTCTACTACATATGATTCAAATGTGCACTTGAAGAAGAATCTAGGTGACCGGTTTCGCAATTTAAGTATTCTCAAATTATTGGATCTTTTTTGTACACAACAAATAAGACAAGACCTGATATATCATTTGCTATTGAGAGACTTAGTAGATATACTAACAATCCAAGTAAAGAATATTGGAACGCTCTAGAGAGTGTGCTTAAATATCTCCGAGGTACATTAGATTACTCTATATGCTATAGAAGTTTTCCAAATGTTATTGAAGGATATAGCGATGCAAACTGGATAAGTTATAATGCAGATATTAAGTCTACTATTGGATATGTGTTCATGCTAGGTGGTGCAGCCATATCTTGGGGTTCAAAAAGACAAACAAATATCTCTAGAAGTACTTTAGAGTCGGAGTTAATAGCATTAAATACAACATGTACTAACGCTGAGTGGCTTAGAGATTTATTATTAGATATACCATTAATAAGAAAACCAATTTCAGCTCTTTCAATACATTGTGACTGTAAAGCAGTAATAGAGCTTGTAAATCAATCTCACTCAAATAAGAAGATGAATATACATATTCAAGCAAGACTTAATTCAGTTAAGTCATTACTTCAGAAAAATGTGATTTCTCTCAATTTCGTGAGTTATGAAAAGAATTTATCAGACAACTTAACCAAACATTTACCCAAAATGGGTATTAATGAATCATCGAGGGGGATGAACCTAAACCAGTAAGGGAGCCACCTCCGGGAATAACCCAACATTTGTGATTGGAGATCCCATGAAGAAGGTTCAATGTGGTAGGAACAACTCGCACTGCGTGACTCGTAATAGCACTATATTATTTGTGCTCATCCCTATATTGATAGTATTATAATTATGATGTTAGGATAGGTTTAACCCTAACTCTTACTAGAATCAAGATAAGAGCGCATGTCCATTAACAATGATACTCGCTATAAACTGAGTCTAAATCGATACTGTGTGTAGAACAATTGAAGTTTGGTCAAAGGAACCTAATTTAAGGCTTGGTTCATTATGGCTTCCTCAAATGGAAATTGTTATCACTAAGTGATATTCAAATTCAAAAGATACCTACACTTATTACACAATATAATATTGCCACTACACACACACGGGCGCGCACACACACACGCACACATATATTTTTTTTTTTCTGAAAGTTTAAAACTTGTGGGGGATTGTTGAGAATAAGTTTAAAACTTTCAAAATTATTTGATTCATGCATATAGTTCATAATTCATTACACAAATCACGTAATTTTTACAACAAAATTTTGTAAGGACTTTTGATATACCTCATGAAAAATTTTAATTAAGACTTTTCTCCAACCAATTGATGATTGCAAATCACCTAGTGATAATGAGCACGTTAAATCTACTCTTATGGTTAATTGAAATATAGGTGGTCTAAATATTTATTGCTTGTTTACATGTTTAAAAAATTATTATTGAATTCCATCCGTTTAAATGATGTATTTGATCTTGTTGATATTTACAATTTTTCTTTGATTTCTAATTGTAATGTTACAAAAGTGGCCTAAGACATCTTACAAAATGTCTACGAAGGAACAAAGGAAGTCGGGTAAACAAAATTCAAAATTATTGCCGAGGAACATGAAGGTTTCAAAAGAAAAAGTTGTGAGTCTTCCTGGAGCGACGATGAATGACACAAAGGAAGAAGTAGAAAATGAAGATTAGGTTGTAACAGAGTGATCTGACTTTTTAGCGAACCAACAAATCAAATTTTAAACAACGAGTGGAGAAACTTGAGAAATATATTGATTAGGACAATATAAATACTTCGTAAGCTGATGTGTGTAGAAAATACAAAAAGAAGATGGATAGAAATTCAGAATTGGAAACTGTTGGGAGGAGTTCACAACATTAGCTCAAGAATGATCAACAAGAATATGTGTGAAATCATTAAACTACACGAACTAAAAACAAAGTCTTGAAGAATCTGTAATTATTTAGCATAAACCTGAACTCAAATCAGAATATACAAAATTCAGGAAACTACAATAATGTGAAATAACTTGCACATCTTGAACATAATATAAACCGAAGCAATAAGAACTGAAAACTTAGCTTTTATTGGAAAAATATGCCCACAGGCAGTGCTTCTCAAGTTAGTACCTCAATCTCACAAAAACAACCATAGTTGTTTGAATCAAGCCCCAAAAGGGAAGATTACAAAATGAACACTCAGACAAGCCCTATATTATCATAGATTCGAGTTCTTTCTTCACAACACACACTAGTTCACACAAAAACAGATTCTACTCAAAGGAATCACTAAAGATTACACAAAGTTGAGAGAATACAAGAAATCAAATGAAGATATTTGATTTCTCAAGTGAAGAAGAGAAAAAATCGAGAGGAACGACGTAGAGAGAAAGAAGAATGGAATAATCTCGAAGCCAAGTGAATATCTCAAACCTTAGTACCCCTTTAAGGAGTCACCTAATGGTGACCAATCCAACGGTTGTGGAGGCAACACATGACGACATCCTGAGCGTTAATCAAGTAAGAAGAAAGCATTGTTTCAATATTTCCACAAACACGTTTCTGCACCAATTTTATAAAACAGATTTGGGTAGTTAGCTGGGCCTCCAAAAAAAGACTCCAACTGGGCCAACTCATTTAGCCCAAAGGGCAATTATCATTGTGCCATATTCCTTTCAGAAACTTTGATTTTGTAATGAAGAATGAGATCACAACTTCACAAAAAGCACCGGAGGAAAAGGAAAGTTGAATTGATGATCTTATCCTAGATGTTAGCCACTCAAAAGAGGCTGTGAAACAACTCAGTATCGATGATACTCGATTAAATAAATTTCTCCATCATAGAAGGATGGATGATACTAAACATTATTTAGGAAATGGGAAAGACAAAAAGATCAAGACAGCGATCTTTGTAAAATGGACAAACTATGAAAACTAGACTAATAACCTGATACCAACAAATAAAATGAAAATTGTACCCTGGCTGATAAACCTGTTGCATCCTTAACTAGTTCCAAAGTCCCTATACTAGTCCAGACCAACATCAGAACTCCAATAGCTCACATCATTAATGAGTCCACGAGGTACCAACACACTGCCGATATGCATGCTAGAAATAAATAATCTACTGTGATCTAGAGGTTAGTCATTGTTCGAGTCAAGACTAATATTAGAACTTTCATTGGAAGTAAATTCGATGCCATACAATCCACTGTATTAAGAACGAACAAAAGGGACTCTGTTGCTAGATTTGACCCACATGGAAACTTCTTCCACATTCCAGGCTATGTGTGGAACTTGTGCAATTGTTCAAACTTAGACTGAATTGCTTCAGTTGCAGTTCAAATAGATCTAGATCTCTCAGATCATATCATGACTAGCCATATTTGCTTCCATTTGTGGTAGGAATGGGTATACTAAATCTCAATACCCAACCTTTTTGAAGATAACTGAAAAAAACAAGTGTAACAAAGTTGTATAAGTGCTTAAAGGATTCAAAGACATGTCTAAGTTGTCCATTGTTCATACATGTCAAAAAATTTAAAGCAGAAAAAGGTAAAGAAAAATTTGAGAGTTTAATATAGAATTGTTCTCATGTGATATATGAAATCTAGATGTCCTAAATGTTGGGACTATGATTGCAATTTTCCTTTTTTTTTCTTCTCAATCCTTTTGTTTTATTTAAAAATGATGCTTTGTTGAGAAAATGGAAGAAACGATTATCTTCCGCACTTAAAAGGTCATCCAAGGTAGTTTTCCATCAATCTAAAAGGACATGGGATATTCTGAAATAGAGTCAAAAGTCAGAGGGGTTTTGTGTTAGGACTTTGTGGTATGGGGCACACAATTACAACTGAGGTAGAAATGAAAAATAATGAACACCAATATTTTACGTGGACAAACCAGGCAAATTTTAGAAATATTTCACTATAGCAAAAGGATTACAAAAATTTCTCTCCAATAAAAAAAAAAGCACAATTGACAATACCCTATCTTATACTAGGAGAAAAATACACTCTCTCTAAATAAAGGAAAGACAATATTTAGGAGAACCCTCACTATTTTTCTCTCTAAAAATACTCTCTCTCTCTCTCTCTCTATGATTTTTAGTCCAAAAAATGGGATAAAAATTTGAAGTATATAGGCGTGTATATATAGAGAAGAAAGGAGGTGGTTTGGCTCATGGTAGGCAATTTGAATTCAAGTTGTAAAAATATTTTTGTTGACTAATTCTAACATTTAATGAAGAAGCAAAATTGCTTCTTATTAAATTGACTTCTTTGTTTAATAAAAGTGGTTTTACCGCCACATATCTCCAACTTAAAGTCACTTTTGTAACCCTTCTATCCTTTCTACACTTTGTCATCTCCATGCTGCTTACATATCCTCTAGGCCTAAGGAGGATCAACGCTAGATAAACTTGTCGTTATTAATCGGCTTTGCTAACATACCTGCTAAGTTGTCTTTTATATGGATTTATTGTATATCCACACTTCCTTCTTCCACCTTTTCACGAACGAAGAGATATTGAACTCATATGTGCTTTATCATCGAATGAAATGCTGGATTCTTTGCCAGATGCAAAGGGCTCTGACTATCACAAAATAGAGCAATCTTCTTTTGTTTGTGTCCGAGCTCCTCCAATAGCATTTGCAACCATATTACCTCTTTGCTAGTTTGTATAGCTACCACATATTCTGTCTCCATCATAGAAGTAGCCACGATAGACTGCAATTTTGAAACCCAGCTTGCAGCTCCTCCAGCAAGAGTAAACACATAACCAGAGGTGGATTTGCTCTTGTCAAGACCGCATGCATAATCTGAATCAGCATAGCCTCTGACAGTAAAGTGTGATCCTCCATAACATAATGCAACATTTGAGGTACCCTTGACATATTTCATGATCCTCTTTACAACACTCCAATTCTCTTTACTAAGATTTGCCATGTATCGACTAACCACTCTCACTGCTTGTGCAATATCTGGTCTTGTACAAACCATAGCGAACATTAAACTACCCACTGCTGATGCGTACGTTACTCGAGACATTTCCATCATTTCTGCTTCATTGCTAGTACTCATACTTGAGGATAACTTGAAATTAATAGGAAGACAGGTAGGAATTGGCTTACAATCCTGCATGTTGAAGCGTCTCAAAATTTTATTTTAAGTAGTTCTTCTGAGAAAGCCAAATCTTCCTATTATTTTTGTCTCGATCAATTAGCATCCCTAGAATCTTGTTTGTTGGTCCCAAATCCTTCATTTCAAACTCCCTAGACAACTATGCCTTTAAGTCTGTAATACGATCTTAGTTGGAGCCTACTACCATCATGTTGTCGACATACAATAACAGAATAATAAAATTATCATCACCAAATCTCTTGTAGTAAACACAAGGATCTAAACTATGAAGGAATCAAATTTCTTATACCAACATCTCAGCTCCTATTTGAGACCGTATAGAGATTTGTTCAACCTGCAAACCAGGTTCTATTTCCTTTTTCTTCAAAACTCTCTGGTTGGAGCATGTAAATCTCTTTTTCAAGTTGTCCATGAATAAATGCAGCTTTCACGTCCAACTGCTCTAAATACAAGTCCAATGTAGCACACATCGCTGAGATTGCTTAAACCTTTATGAGTCGAACAATAGGAGATAATATTTCGTTGAAGTCCATGCCTTCTTTCTGAGCGAATCCTTTCACCACCAATCTAGCATGATACCACTCTACTTGGTCATTTCCATTTCATTTGATCTTGTAAACTCATTTGTTCCTGATGGCCTTCCTTCCTTGTAGTAGTGGAACAATATCCCATGTTTTGTTATTATGGAGAGCTTCAATTTCTTCTTGCATTGCTACCATCCACAGAGAAGCTTCTTAGTTTTTTGTAGCATCATGGAAAGTTGATGGCTCTCCATCCTCTATTTGTAGACAATATGTGATATTTCCCTCCATGATGTATTTTAAGTGCCAAGCTAGTTCTTTTCTCTCCCGAGTTGACCGTCGAACTTGTGGAGTTGCAAACTCAGCTTGTTCTTGTTTTTCGTGCTCTAATGATGCTTCAAAAGAATCTGGAACTTTTTGTTCTTGTCTTTCTTCAACTTGAATTGTAGTAGTCTCTGGTTTCTCTTTTGAAGTGCTATCATTTTCTTTTTTCTTGTACCTTATCTTTTTACAAATACAACATCCCAGCTGATTAGCATCTTGCGGGCAGTGGGGTCCCACAGGCGATACTCCTTCACTCCATCAGCATACCCTAAGCAAATACATTTCTTGGATTTTAGATCCAACTTTGATATTTCTTGGGCATTGTGCATAATATAAACAAGACTTCTGAATGTATGTAAGTGAGAATAATCAGCTGGCTTACATATCCACATCTCTATCGGCATTTTCAGATCAATTACAGTTGATGGTGACAGATTGATCACATAACGGGCGGTCTTGACTGCTTCTACCTAAAATGACTTGGCCATCCCCGCAGTTCTCAACATCACTCTTGTCCGTTTTAACAAAGTTTTGTGCATTTGTTCTGCTACTTCATTTTATTGTGGAGTGTATGACACCATGATCTACCTTTTGATACCTTCTTGTTGACAAAAGTTACAAATTCAACAATAGTACATTCTCCTCCATTGTCTGTCCTTAAACATTTGATCTTCTTTTCAGATTCAAGCTCAATCCACGCTTTGAATATTTTGAAAACTAAAAAATACATCTGCCTTATTTTTTATTGGATACACGAAACATCTCCGGAGTAATCATCAATAAAAGACACAAATTATTTTGCTCCTCCTATAGACAAAATTGGTGCTTGCCAAACATCATAATGGATTAGTTCTAAGATAGCTTTGCTTTTAGCAGAGGAATTACTGAATTTCAATATGTGCTGCTTACTAGTAACACACTGCTCACAAAAGGATAATGAAACCTTTTTTAGCACTGGAAAAAGCTTTTGTTCAGCAAGAATCTTCAAACCTCGTTCCGATATGTGGTAAGCTTACGGTGCCACATCATTGTTAATTCTTTTGCCGAACTTGCCAACGCAATAGATGCTTCTCCTTCTTGTTGTGTTTCTCATTTAAGCATGTACAAATTTGCAGCTATCTTTTCCGCTTTCATCATTACAAGCGCGCCTTTAACTATTTTCATTATCTCATCTTAAATATGGGTTTTACACCTACTATTATCTAATTGTCCCAAAGACGATAGATTTTTCTTTATGCATTTCACATGTCGTACCTTCTTGATAGTGCGAACTGTACCATCATACATTTTCAATTTGATGGTACCAATACCAACAATCTCCAAGGCATGATTATTGCCCATAAACACAGATCTTCCTGAGATAGGTTCATAATGATGAAATCATTCCCTCATTGGTGTCATGTGCCATGTAGCTCCTGAGTTCATAAGCCAGACATCATAAAATTGTAAGCCTTCAACAACTGTTGTTGCTTCGCTGTATAAAATTTCACCATTATCTGAGGTGCTTGCTACACAACTCTGAGCTTTTGACATCTCATGACCTTTTCTTTTAGCTTCTTCATTCTTATTGAGATTCCAGCAATCCATTTTTAAGTGCCCTTTCTTGCCATAGTAATAACACTTGTCATTCTTCTTACTCCTGAATTTTGATCTACCCTGATTTTGACTCCCACTAGGGCCACGTTCCGCTGATCTCCTTCTCATCATTGTTAAAGCTTTTGTTTGCTGTGAGCCTCCCGGTCTATCTTCTTTGCTTTTATGCCAACTTTCTTTTTCAAGTACCGTAGCTGCAATATCATCGAATACTAGAACTTCAATGTTGTTGGTTAAGTTGATGATGAGTTGATCATACGAATCAAGTAGACTTTGAAGTAGAATTTCAGCACGTTCACTTGTCTCTATGTTATGCCCCATTGTTGTGAGCTGTAAAAATAAAGTGTTAAGGGTGTTGATGTGATCAGTCATCATAGTTGACTTCATCATCCGAAGGGTGTAAAGTTTTCTCCTCGAGAAAATTTTGTTGTGTAGTGATTTGGCCTCGTACAAGTTAGTCAGAGTATCCCATATCTATTTTGCTGTTTTTTTTCTCCGTCACACTTGACAATACTCCATCGGCTAGTACTAGGTGTAGATTAGCAATATCATTGCCATCCATCTCATTTCACTTGCCATCGTCAGTGATCTCATCGAGCTTATCTCCAATTGCCACCAAGCAGTTATATTTCCTCAAAACTGCTTTTATTCTCATTTTCCACAATGAGAAATTACTCCCATTGAACTATTTCGTACTTCGTTACCATTATTGAAGATGTCTCCTTTCCACTAACTGGATCTAACTGTAGCACAAAAATGAGCTATAAACCCGGTGCTCTAATACCACTATTAGAACGTTGTGGTATGGGACACACAATTACAACTCAAGTAGAAATGAAAAATAATGAACACCAATATTTTACGTGGACAAACCATGGGCAAATTGTAGAATGATTTCACTATAGCAAAAGGATTACAAGATTTTCTCTCTAAAATAAAAAGAGCACAATTAACAATATTCTCTCTTATACTAGGAGAAAAAATACACTCTCTCTAATAAAAGGAAAGATAATATTTAGGAGAACCCTCACGATTTTTCTATCTAAAAATACTCTCTCTTTCTCTATGGTTTTTAATCCAAAAAGTGGGATAAGAATTTGAAGAATATAGGCATGTATATATAGAGAAGAAAGGAGGTGGTTTGGCTCATGGTTGGCAATTTGAATTCAAGTTGTAAACATATTTTTGTTGACTAATTCTAACCCTTAATAAAGAAGCAAAATTGTTTATTATCAAAATGATTTCTTTGTTCAATAAAAGTGGCTTTACCGCCACATTTTGCGCCAATTATCCTTTTTTCAATCTCATTTGCTAGCTTGTACCAGAGACTTGACAAGAAAAATTTCCAGATACCATAATGATTTCACTGTTAGTATTATTACCATTCGCTTTATTACGATATTGGATGAAACATGTATTACAATTTGAATCCGAGCATTTATCTTTAATATCATCACTCTTCGAACACCAGACCCCATAACCAAATTGTCTCGACCGTCGTTCCAGAAGTTCACACTATCACTTTTGTACAGTAAAACATCATTTTTAAATATTCACAAGAAATTGAACAATGCTATGAAACACTCAAAAAATCCTGTAGACATTGGCATTTATTAGTTTCCAATAACTGATTCAGAATGCTGAGGAGGAGCTACAAACTTTTAAGAATGGAATAACTTGTTTTCTGGTAAGAATAAAAAATTAATATTCAACTTCACTTGGTGAATTTGACATCTGGATTCCTTATTGGTTTGAGCCACATATCTGCCATTACACGTGAGGAAATGCTCCAAAGGAGATCCGGTCCCTTCGACTCAAGGCGCTTTCCCTTTTTTACAGCCTTCCCCATTCCATACGCTACCAGCCACTGCAATGCAGTTAGCCTTTGCTTTTCAGTGTCCCATACATTTTTTCTTCCAGGAGTTCTCACCTTTAATCCCCCAACAACCAAACTCAACACTTTATATCTTGTCTCCTCATTGTTACTATCAGTCTTATCGTAGAACTGAGGTGCATGAATCAGTGCTATGACAGGGCAACCAACAGCCTCGTATTGCCTTATTGGATCACGTAGTTGGACAACAACAGATAATGTTATGGCTGGTGTGTCTGAAGCATCATCATCAGAACTTCCTTTGCTGGTAATTTTTATCCAGTCCTCAATAGGAACTGCAGAAGCCAAGGGGTGATTATATACCTTGCCATTAGCTCCAAAAGTTTTTGCATCAATTGGAGAAACATCAAATGGCGCATCTTCTTCAGCCATGTCTGCCTGAATTTTTAGAGCATCTATAGCCATAACTTCGATCTTCTGCATTGAGAATGCCAAAATCTCATCAATTGTCAGAGGGACTTCACTCACATTCCATATTCCGGTTGAAATTCTTTCCTTTCGGCCGCTGTTCATTGCAGTTGCCATGGATTTGACAGCAGTAATGGTGCGGGCAGCACTTGAGCTGGCCCCTTCTTTGTTCCTTCCCTGGATAATTGCTGAAGCAATGCCTTCAAAAGCTATCTGCTCTGCTGTTTTACCAATGAGTTCATCCAATGGCATCAATGATAAGATCTCAGAACTTAGTTCTTCAAGACCAACAGCTGCCATCTTCTGGACTAATTCAAATCCGTTCTTATATGATTGTAGGACAAATGGCTTGGACATCTGCATTGCGAGTTTTGGTGTGTCTTTCCGTGCCGTTGCAGTATCCAGAGGATTCATTGCTGCCAAGTAGCCTCCATTTCTTGTTTGGACTACGCAGCCCAATCCCTTCCCAAGATCTGGTAGGAGAACATTGGATTCGGACTCTTCTGTATTTGAATTGCTTCCGAGCTTCAGAGAAAGGATTTCAGGGTCGGTCTTAAGTTTATTAGCTTCAGCATCCTCGAGCATTTGTAGAAATTCTCTAGTTACTGTTTCTTCGTCTGCATCTAATATTTGGGATGCCGTTTCTTCATCTGTTTTGTCTATTTTTTCCTCCCCCATCATGGATTCAAGAGCTTTTATCTGCTGAGCAATTGAATCAAGCTCTGTCAATCTTGTCAAGTGAAATTGATCGTGCACAATTTCCTTGACAACCTCACTTGAGACTGATCTTTTATCTGAGTTTTCTTCTGATTGTCCTTCACCTTCATCTTTATCTTGGATTTCAACTCCTTTATCAACAACTTCAAATTCCGGGAAATCAAAGTCCTCCGTTTTTGGTTCTTGTTCCTCAGTCTTCTGCAGGGGCTGAGAAGTTGATGGTACTGGAGCTGGCTCATCAAGATTCAGATCATCAATTCCTTGAAGATCTGATGTGACTCCTTTCTGTGAAGGAGTCCAAGCTTCTGCTCGGCTAGTCAGTCTTGGACTCGGAACACTGAAGGATGATTTTGAGTGCCTTCGCGCAACAGAAGGCGAGTTATTCCTATTTTTTCCCGATTTCTGGCCATCAGACTGACTGTATATTCCAATACCTCCATCTTTCTCCATAATCTGGAACCCCAATTTCAGAACAAGTTCACCCCCCTTAGCCTTACCTGAGAGATTGAAGGTCATATCCCATTGCCGAATTCTTGAACCTTCAAAACTCTTCTCGATGGATTCCTGAATTAAATGACTTAAATCTACAGAACTTCTTCCAAAATCGAGTTCTTCGGCGTCGACTGCAAACACGTATATCAGAAATGGGCGTGGTTCGAACTTCATCTGCGTTCCACTACCCGGGGTGAAGTAAACATGGCACCTTATGAATAGTGTCTCTTCAAAATCAGCTGCTCCTTGAGAAACTCTTGATGGCATTGTCTGCACCGCTCCGTCCTTGCTTTCTTTCTTCCTAACACAAATAGATAAGCGAAGGCCATTCATAGAAGCTGGAAGATCTTGAACTGTGACAACTTCTACAGAGAATAAACAACTCAGCTTCTGCATACCAATATGGGAGAGTGCTCGAATTGGCTTCCAATTCCATATTCCTTTCTTCTCTGATGTAGCTGATTCAGCAACCAACTTCTTGGTCTCTTTCTTAGTTGAAACCGTACTGCGTTCTCTCTTCTCATCTTCTTCATCAAGCTTTGACCGAGAACGCCAAGGAGACAGAGACATGCGCCTCGATCTTGGTTTTGGATTGAGCCTCTCCTCAACTTTCTCTGAGCCGATTTCATCGGTGGAGGAGATAGGCGGAATTTCACTTCTTGGGAGTGCTAAAGAGGCAGTTCTTCGGGCAGTATTCGACTTGTGGGACTGGTAGAGGGACTCACTAAGTGTCTCGAGTTCTTCCAATAGCTGAGTACTCGAATTTCTTTTTCCTTGATAGTTTGCCGCCATAATGAAGACAACGAGAAACGCAGAGAAAAAGTTCTGCAACAAGATTTGAAGATATGAAGTTAAAAGCTAAGGCAGAAGAAGATAAAATCTGGGGACAAAATTTGAGGTCAAGAAACTTCCATTGATGATAAACCTTTAGGCAGTAGCTGGTGCTTTGTGAGCCAGAAATTTGTCTTGGTTTAATATGTGAAGGGCAAGGCAGTAACGTTGGTTTATTTCTCTCCTATCCTCAATAGTCTCTCAAATGAGAGAGACAGGATAAGAGAATGGAACGAAATCTAGTGACACAATTTATTACTGTATTTATTACTTTAGTTGTAAATTTTGTGCACAAAAATGGTAAACGTGACATTTCCGTTAGTATATTTTTGGTTTGTAGTACTCAATAAGACTAGACAATTTTATAAACAAGATTTTAACTTTTTTTTTTTTTTTTTTCCTTCTTTAATAATATATAGTATTATCCAATCTTCTGTGAAAATATTCTTAGCCACCCCTAGTATTTCTTCAGTGTTTTTCTGCATATTGGCCAAATTACAAGTGAAGTTCAACGACATAGCTTGTCTGAAGTGAGAAAAATAATAAGTTGATTATTGACATGGTTGGTCCTAATAAAATGATGTAAATTATATCGTGAATTTGTCGACCAAAATAATAAACGTTAATAAAATAATTTTAAAATTTTAAAGAAAAGACGAGTTAGACGTTTCTTTTTAAGACGAGTGTTTTCTAACTATTTTCGATATTTGTTTGGACTATTTGATATGTCTATAATATAGTTTTCGAAACGAATTTTGAGATGCCATAGGCAATTTTTGGATTCTGCTAGCGTACATCATTGGTGATTTTTTTAAAATTAGCATGTTATCGAAATATTCTGATTCCTACTAGTTTGAAACAACATAATTTGATGTGCTGTAACATTTTCTACGACCGACCGTTTCACGCGTCATTAATAACGTGAAAAACTAAGTTGTGAACACTTTGAAATGATGTTAAAAATGTAATATTTCGACTTCTTTTGGCATCCCTTTATGATCTTGCAAATTGAGACAAAAACTCAATATTTTTTGGAAGTTGGTGAGTCACTTGACCCACCAAGTCCCACCGTGAGTCCGCCAACGTGTATTGGCTCAAATGCCAATTGGCATGTTTCATATCAATAACATGTTTATTCGGATTTTGAAGAAATACATATCCCTAAGTTGCTGAATTGGAATAAACGTTAATTACATTAATAAATGTAAGTATTAATGAGATTGTTGCAAATGTAAGTATTTGGAATTTTATTATGCAATAAGTTTATCGCTCCATTTATAGCACTAAAATAAAAGTATGTATTGGAAATTATGTAAATTAGTTGAGGTTATTTTTGTCATTTTATCCTTCATTCCTTTTCTATAAATAGTGCACTAAACTCACAGATTAAGTAAATGAGAATGTGATAACAACATTTCCCGCCATTTGCTTCTTCTCCTTCACCTCTCCTTTGTCTATCGATTTTCACATGAGAGAACCAAGCATATAGAAATTGATTGTCACCTTGTGAGAGACAAGGTTCAACTTGGGGAAATCAAAATGCTTCATGTTCCATCTCAGGATCAGTTGGCTAATGTTTTGACAAAGGCATTAGGAGGATTTCGTTTCAAACACTTGATAGATAATATGGGAATTTTGAACATTCACCTCCCATCTTAAGGGGGAGTATTGGAAATTATGTAAATTAGTTGAGGTTATTTTTGTCATTTTATCCTTCATTCCTTTTCTATAAATAGTGCACTAAACTCACGGATTAAGTAAATGAGAATGTGATAACAACATTTCCCGCCATTTGCTTCTTCTCCTTCACCTCTCCTTTGTCTATCGATTTTCACAGTATGTATATTGTAATATTTAAAATAAATAAATCTATCATGTGATATACTTTGAAACGCGCAACCATGACAGGTTTATAGCATGTTAATGATGTCCTTGTAATGAAGCATGTTTTGTATTCATGTCCAATACTATTGCTGCTTGTGAATACGTGCTATTTGAAATGCAAATTATTTATCAAAGCCTCATGGCAGAATAAAGTTTACCCACCGGTTACAATGTCAGCAAGTCAAAGCTATTGGAGTGTATGGATCTCGATTTGGAGCACCCTATGGATGAACCACTTGTCTTTACAAAACAAAGTATGCCAGAGAAGAGGACACTATATGAATTGTGGGAACATTCCAATCGTTTAAACTTGAATCCCATGAAAACTAATGTCAGTAAAAGTATCAGGGGATCAATAATTCAATGTGATAAGACCAAGAACTTCATAAAAGATATTGAAGGGCAACGTCACGGACTTCATAAAAGCTATCGAAAGAACAATTTCGTAGGTTCTGAACCCTAATGAAAAGACAAAGTTTGACAATTTTAAAGGTGTGCTTGAGCATGATAAGTGCATTTTGTAAATTCAAATATTTATTAGTGATTTGGATGAATAATAACTTAGTTTTTGCATTTATTTTATTTGTTAGGTGAAACTTGATGATTGGAAGTGAAATTGGAAGAAATGAAAAAGGGCAAAAAAATGAAGAAATTTAAAGTTCGGGGACCAAAGTGAAAATGTCCAATAATTAATTCGAACCACAAAACGAAGGTTGAAGATCACACGGGATCAATTGGATACAACTAGAAATAAGATAAGCAAAATATAGTCAAAGCATTCTTTCACCCGAAAAAGTTATATTTCGAATTTTTAGTCTCAGATTGAAACCCACTTTTGGATATCAAATGTTCGAATTGGAGAAACATTTTAATCTTGTATTCATTTGAGTTAGCTTTCCAACACACGTTGAATCACCTCAATCGAATATCGAGAGAGAAAGTTATGACCAAAATACCGAAAATTATTCATGGGCGAAACTATGCAAATTGATGTGCGCACCAGATTGTAGCCGTCGTGGGCACTCCAACTTGCTGAAAAATCACCCAAGAGCTAAATAGCTCAATGGCGTGGCCACGTCGGGCAAATGCAAGGACTTCGCTACAATTACCTATTTGACGTGAAACTATTTTTGATTCGAAATTTTACACGATTTTGACCTAAATTTTCAACTCCTAAATATACAAAACAACATCAAAACATTGGGAACATTCTAGCCTCTAATTACACATTCTAATAATCAAATTCATCATGAAAAAGAGGTCAATTTATCAATTTTGAAATAGGAGATCAAGACCTAGTAAAAATTGCGGGCCAATTACACAAGGAAATTGAATTATTCAACCTTGAAATTACATCTTTTGCATTATTTAATCCAGAAATCGCTCTTTGATAAGTTGCCCCTACATTCTTTAAACCAAAAGGTATGACCACCCACTCAAAACATCCTAATGATCCAGGGCATCTAAAGACAGTTTTGTATATGTCTTCCTCAACTATGTAAATTTGATTATATCCCGAATATCTATCCATAAAGGAATATATTACGTGCCCAGCAGTCGAGTCTACTAAAGAATCTACCGTAGGCATTGGAT
Source organism: Fraxinus excelsior (assembly GCA_019097785.1). NCBI lineage: Eukaryota > Viridiplantae > Streptophyta > Magnoliopsida > Lamiales > Oleaceae > Fraxinus > Fraxinus excelsior. The sequence continues at coordinate 24,961,454 of CM032634.1, forward strand.
ATTCATCTTTAGGCGTGGCTAAATTCAAATTCCTGAAATCTATACACACCATTAACTTGTCATTCTTTTTTAATACTTGCATTATATTAGATAGCCATTCAACATACCTGGCCGTCTTAATAAAACATCATTTTAATAATCGTTCTATTTCTTTCTTAATTTCAGGAAGTACATTGGGAGCAAAATGTCTAGGGGGTTGCTTATGAGGTTTAAAATTTGGTTTAGTTGGCAATCTATGTTTCACCAAATTTCTATCTAAACCAGGCATATGTTCATATTTCCAAGCAAAACAATCTTTGTATTCTTTTAATAAAGCGATTAATTTATCACTAACCTTTTGAGTGAGCATCTGGCTAATAAATGTTGGGCGGTCTTCCTCTTGATCACCAATATACCTTGATCAGGGGGTCATGTGCTTGAGCATATCCAGGCATGGCGATCCTCATTGTTTCATCATCCACATTCCTTATAGGCGTTTCCTCCTCTAAACAATCCACCTTATTAACTTCTCGGCGAATAGTCTGCTCCATCTTGAACACTGCTAACTTGTTTCCCAGTGCTTTTAGCGTTGCTTCTTCTTTCATCACATTCTCACATTCTTTACTGAAAGCCATTAATTTGGCTTTTAAGGCCTGAATGTCGGCCATTTGCCTCTGCTGTTGAGAGCTCATCTAAAGTTCTTTGATTATCCTTTTGCCAATCACTGGCTCCTCTAAAGCCACTATGTTTGGCCTTATTTGATTGAACATTTCAGTAAGTGCATCAACTGAAAATGGCTTCTCACTTTGTGCAACAATTTGAGTTTCTTCTCCATCTTGGACCACCCTGACAGGCCCATAATTCCTTCGTACATAAATATTTCTACTGAGTTTGCTTCGCCACAAAGGATCTATGATCTGTCGTACCACTTCTGCTTCGCCTTTGTCACCCCAGAAAACCAAGCACTGGTGGAGTGATGAAGGCATGCAGCGACTCCCATGGATCCAATCACTTCCTAGTAATACATTGTAACTAGTAGGACAGTCTATTACAAAGAAGAATGTAGTCCTAGTGGTTGTTCCTACAATTATGTCAAATGGTATAACTCCTTTAGCCGAAGTTGCTTTACCATTGAAACTCGTGAGAATTACTTCTGTTGGAATCATATCACTCTCTGTTTTGGCCACCTTCCTCATCATTCTGGACGGAATAGTGTTTATAGCTGCCCCATTATCAATGAGCACCTTTGCCACAGGTATTCCATTGACTAAAGCTTTCACATACAACGACCTCAAGTGTTTGGTTAACTTCATGGCCGGCCTTTTGAAGATAACTTTTTCAGCAGCGTCTATTTCTACTTCCTGTTTGTCCTCTGTTGAATTATTTCTTTGGGATAGATCAACATGTAACATGTCACACTGAATTCCTTCTTCTTAGGCTTTTTCTTTCCTCTTTTCTAATGCTTCTTCTCCAGTTACCCAACCTGTGGGAGGAGGCATTATTCTTGGAGGTGACCCATACTTTTCAGAGCGAGGTACTCTCTTTTTCCTCTTGGGTGTCCCGTACAACACATAAAAATCGAAAGAACGCCCGGATCATTCTCCGAACAAGTCTACTTCACGAACCCCTTCTTGGTATAATTGCTTCAACAAGGTATTGCGCGACACTCATCTTTTTCTTCTCTCTGCTTCTAGAACGATTTCTTCTTCAATGTCGGTCATACCATCATCCTCTTCCTCATCGTATGACTCTTTAGAAGTTTGGCCTTCGTCACATTCCAACACACATGTTTCTTCTTCGTTATCCTCCATTTTTTCTTCTTGTTCTCCTTTACTTTTGAACTCATCGGCTAGTAAATAGTTATTAGCCATGATAGGAGGTAACGTACCGAATTGGATAGTAAGGGGCTGATCCGGATCTTCTTCATTCCTTCTATCTCACTCGAACCTCGATCTCCCAGACGAACTTTCTGGTAATTCTCCCATTGACTCACCTGTACCAGTCTCTTCACTGTCTTCGAGGACATTCTGATCGGCTACTTTGAGAAGTTTAGGCGCCTTAGGACATGGTAATCCCTATTGTTGCCTCATCATTTGTCCATAATTGCACTGAAAATGCCTCTGTTGAGTTCTGGTCATCTTGTTGAAAGGTATCACCCTTTCTGCATTATATTGGAATGAATGCCATACATTTAGTTGGCGAGGCTGTGGCCTGAATGTTCTTCCCTGATTGATTGGCCTGAATTGTCTCTCCAAAGACGGTCCCCTATAGAATGACGTACCTCACCCTCTAAAAGGCTGAGCGTTTGGGACGAAATCAGGGCGATGGTGATGCTGTCATATCTTTGGTGGTCTTGTATTTATTCCCACTTCTTATTTACATCTTGCACACAAGACGTTTTCATCCCTTTTAGGTTCCTTCCCTTTGATACGCTCAAAGATGCTGGGATATAGCCTGGGGTCTTCTTCTCCATCATTAATCACCAATCTGAATTTTGACAATTTGTTTTTGAAACCGGTTGTCACTATATTCACCCCAGTGGCTGTGGGAACGGGTTTTCATCCACTACTATTTTCTTATTTTCTTCGAATGTAATTCGTTTGATTCAATGGCATCTTGTAACACATGGCTAAAAACCAAGCAATAATTAGTCATATGTGACCATGCATTATGCCATTTACAATTTGTTTTACCCTTAATTTGCTCAGGGTCTGGCAATTTATGCTTATCGCTCAACTTTATTTGCTTATCGTTATATAATTTATCGAATATAAGGCCAGCTTTAATAACATCGAACGAAAACGTCCTAGCCTTTTTTGTTTTCACCTCTTACAGGTTCATCCTTGCCCGACGCCCTAGGTTTAGCCATTATGGGATAAGCATATGCATCTCCTTTGACTAATTCGGCCAAACATATTTCAGTTTGATCGTAATATTCGTCGCTGACAGTATGAACATTGAAGTTTGGGTCTTTGTAATAAGTCACTTTACTAGAATTCTTCATTTGTTCCTCTTCCCTTATCAACCGTTCATACTTGATTACATTCGCGCTAAGTTAGAATAAGTCAGGGAACTCTCTATCCTAGAATTTATTCTTTAAATCAAAGCTTAAACAACTTTGAGCGATTTTGACAAATTCCTTCTCAAGCAGAGGTACAAAACATTTACTCCGGGCTGTTTTGAGCATTTGAAGAAAACTTTCTGCCCATTCGTTGAGCATTTGACATAAATTCACCAAATCGGTCAGAGTGACTTCAGACTCAGTTTTATAAAATTGAGCATGGAATAACTGTTCCATTTGTTGCCATGTTTGAACATAATTTGTTGGATGATTAATGAACCAGGAAAAAGCTACTCCTATTAGCGAACTAGGGAACAATCTCAATTTATGATAATCATTTATTTCACCATTTTGCAGCGTGAATCACTTTATATGCTCTAGAGTAGACACTTCTCCTGACCCAGTGAACAATGAAAATTCTGGCACTTTATACCCTCTAGGCCATGGATAAGCTTGATCCACCCAATCAGGATATGATTTTGTGTAGGCCTGCCTAATGACAGGACGTACTCCAACAGCCATTTGCGCTTGCACTATCTCCATTATTTGATTCCTCAACATAACGTTATGATCATACAAAATTCTTACGAGTTGATTTACTGGTTGATTTATGTGAGGCCGGACGGTTGGCCCTTGGCTGGCCATAAAAGTGTCATTATTAGGGCCACTATGACCATTGAACTGATTATTTAACCCATCATTAGCACGTAGGGTACTCTATCCATTGTTCGGGACATTATCTCTTACATTTCAATTACCCACAGGTTTGTAGTCACATTATCACTATTCAAGTTTAGCGCTCCATTCCCCCCTTGGTTTGAGGTAGATGGACCGAAATGTGGTTGTAAATTTTGACCTGAGTTCAAACCAGGGAAATTAGGTGGCGAAGTATGCCATACTATCGTCCTGGTTTGAAAATGACTCCCTATACGTACAACAGGTTGACATATTTGGCCTACTAACTTGTTCATGATTTCATTTAATGTACTTAGTTGTTTAGCCATATTGTCATAGTCTACATTTCCATTTTGGGTAAATCTTTCCATATTGTGAACATTTTGTAACCTTACCTGTTCAACGACATCCTGCGTGAGTTCCCCAAGCAATGCACGCATGGTGCGAGGACTCAACTCTGTCATTGGCTCGTAATGACTATGACTGCTCTGACTCTGTCCATCTATTCGTGGAGAGTTTTGCTGCTCCTCATAGCACTCGATCACAGACTGAACTACTCCTTGACCTGCTGGTTCCTTATCAAAACTTTTATGAAGCATAATGTCTCACTTTTTGTATCTTCACTTACCAAACACCAAGGTCCCACTGGGCGTGCCAAATTGTTTCGTGGGTTTAGTCGCTAACAATTAAAAAGGGATCAGACGTTTGTGTAAGGAACAAACCTCTTGATACGAAGTCCCAAAAAGGAGTGTTTTATTGACGAAGATTTACAATTGGGGACGAACAAAATGCCTCCAATGGGCGCAAGCACACGAGTACTAAAAGAAGAATTTTAAAGTTACACTAAAAAATTGAAATTACATATTCTCTGTTGAGAGTTTTTGATTCGGGGTTCTTCTTCTATGTCTTTGTTTTCTTTTTATATTTCCTTGGTAACTTCTAGGTGGTAAAACCGCTCGGAACTGCTCAATTACTTCGTAACTATCCACTTTCTTCATGGTGACCGACTTGTTGGGGAGAGGTTACCTCGTAAACGTTGCTATTACTCTTTGCCTTCTAACTGCCCATCATCGAATCGTGGAACATGTCGAATTTCATAACCGCTTCCATAACTGCTGGATTAGATGACCATGACGCCTTAGATTCATCTAACTCCGGGCGAGTTGACGGTGTGGGCGATGACAAGACTATCACTCTAGGCGATCATATGGCACCCCGTTCACTCAATCTCTGGGCGTCTTGCAAGTTTGGGCGATGATATTTCTTAGTTCCTGGGCTTCTATTAGATTCATCAGCAATTCTATCTAGGCCTTTATCCTGAACTTCCGAATTGGGCTTTACACTTTGGGCCTTTAATTTTGGGCTGCGCTTTTAGTGTGTCAACAGACGACATTAACTGAAAGGACATCTAAAAAAACAATCATGCTACACTTACCGAAAATGATTGAGAAATACTTTGACCGAACACTCACAATAGGGGAAGGGCCCACATTCTTTTGGAATTTTTTATTCACGTGGAGTCCGCACACATGTGAGAGGTTGTCAAACTTGTTGTCATCCATTTTCGGTACAAATGGAAAAACCCAAAAAATAAATGCAATAAACTAAGAAAGATGTCTGAAAGTTTTAGGTAGGAAGGTGTATACAACTTGCTAGTTTTGAGCTTCAAGTTATAGAATTAAAGCACTAATGAATGTTGTGAAATATATCTATGATTAATGCAGATGTAGCATTGACAACATAGGCCACATGATCCCATAATCTTTATTGTTCAATATAGGAACTCAAATGCTAAAAGCAAATGCATTGTGGTCGAAAAAAGTGAATTGTGTCAAATGAAAATTGAGTTTAAATTTGGAACTGAAATAAAACGTCTTCTATGTTGACTTTAAATCGTTTTAAAACTGAGTTAATTAAGTTGATGTTTATTGAACTACATATTAGTTTACTATTTGCTCACCCAAATTTAAAAATTTAAAAGTTACGCACTACTCACCCATCTTTAAAAAATGTTATCCATCCATTATTCATACCAATCTCATCCGTCCATGATGACTAAAGAATCATCACCAATTTTCCTGATTTTTCCATAGCCACTAACATTGAAGAAGAAACTAGAAGGAATCAATTTTATTAAATCATCACCTCCAATTTAGAAGATTCTGGAAGGATAAGCAAGTTGCTGAATTATTTCCATGGAAGAACTATCTAGAATATAATCTGCATGAAGAGAAAAATATATCACCGCCATTTGAAGAATTCTCCAGAAAATGAAAACCACCAACTTCAACATATATATATGTGTGTGTGCTTCCTGTGTGTGAAAGTGGAGAGTATGAGTGAAGTATTAGTGTGTGATAAGCACAGAAAGAGAGTGAGAAAGAGAAGTAGCGAGAGTGCTTTGTAAGAAGATAGTAAGTGGCTAGAGAGAGAGAGAGAGTTGGTAAAATATCATTTCTTTGGTATTAAATTCAACAATTTGGTATCTGAGTTAGATGGTTGGGAACGAATTTTCGGGCTTCTTGAGATTGTGCACAAAAAGAGATTATGAAGTTTTTGTAAAGCTTGCTTGCTTACGAGGAGGTAAATCAAGTCGCGATGAACGATCTGCAAGTGATAGGCAAGTAAAGAAGCTCAAACATCAAAATTACAGCACATGACAAACTTGCATGAAGTCGTGTCTTCAAGGGCAAGACTTGTGAGAAGTAGTTGGTGAAAGTGACGTGATACCACAAGAAGAGGCCGGATCTATGAAGAAATGAAGAACTAAAGTGGGTAAGACCGTGTTCGTTATAAAGACAACAATTGAGGAAGAAATGTTGGAGCATATAAGAGACAAGACTACACAAAAAAAAAAAAAAAAGAAGAAGAAGCACGGGACACTCTAACCATTCTATTTTCAAATAAAAATGACTTGAGGTTGTAATTGTTGAAAAATGAGCTACTCTCGATCACTCAAGGAGAACAAACGGTAAGTCAATATTTTAATAAAGTTAAATATGCTTGTCGCGAAATTTCAGAATTAGATTTTTCATGTAAGATTTCAAAATTTAGAATGAGAAGAATAATTATACATGGTCTAAGACCCGAATTTAGAGGATTCATTGCTGCCATATAAGGTTGGCCGAGCAACCTTCATTGGTCAATCTCAAAAAATTGCTAGCCGACCAAGAAGCTTTAACCAAACAAATGTTAGGATTCTCAATAAAAAAGAAGAAGAAGCACTATATAGTTATAAAATAAGATGTCGACACCGTCAACAAAATAATAAAGAACTAAAAGAAGGTATATTTAATAGACTATTAAAGGAAGCTATCAGACAAGGAGAGTTCAACAAAATCGTAACAAAAGAGGCTAGACTTTCAAAGAATATCAACGAACTAATGGCTCGTATTTTGTATGTGGAAAATGAGGCCATTATGCTAGAGACTGTTTGTTTAAGGAGCCAGTAGAAGACAATATAACAACCTCCAAGGACCAAAGAGAAATATAATAGTAAAGAAGAATGGGATGTTGTGGCATCTACGATAATAATTGAACAAGCTTGAGAAAATAAAATCAATTCAAGTATAAAGTATGAATCAACATTAATTGTGGTTCTTCCTCAACAAATGGATTGCGAAGATGATTGGATCGACGACTCAGAAGAAGATGATTAGATCGATGGTTCAGGAGAGGACATCGTGATTCATGAAGAGTCTTTTTGGTAGACTTTGCAGAGGGAGGAAATACCAGAGTCAAGAAGTTTTTGAAAAAGCATATTTTTAGCAAATACTGCAAAGGGTTGAGCTGCCAGATTTAAAGGAAACAAAAGACAAATTGCAAGATGAGGTCACGGAAGCACAACGAAGCATTGAGGGATCTAAAGATCTACAGGTATCAAATGTTAAAGAAGAGTTTATAAGAGCGACACAGACTCCTAAGCAAAATGTCGTGGATCAGGAAACATTAGTGGATGATCAACATAATCTACAAGAAGAGATTGATGTACGTCAAAATTCACAATCACAAATAAGAAAGTTAAGTACACATGAGAAATAAAAAATCAAGAATATTAACCTAGAAATAAAACGGAGAGAAAAGTATGAAAGAGCTAGATATATTTAAAGGAGCAGGTGCATTGAATGAAGAATCGAGCATTTCAAAATTCGTCGAGGCAAAGTTAGACATGACTAAAAAGAAAAGAGTCAAAAAGAGAATGGGAGAATTGAAGAATCATTACCAATTTTCTAGATTTTTTCATAGCCACCGACATTGAAGAAGAAACTAGAAGGAATCAATTTTATTAAATCATCACCTCCAATTTAGAAGACTTTGGAAGGAAAGTTGCTGAATTTTATTTCCATGGAAGAACTATCTGAATATAATCTGCATGAAGAGAAATATATATCACCTCCATTTGAAGAATTCTCCAGAAAATTAAAACCACTGACTTCGACTTATATGTGTATATAACTCTTGCAAGAGTGCTTTGTAAGAAGATAGTGAGTCGTTAGAGAGAGACATACAAGAGAGAGAGAGAGAGAGAGTCGGTGGCATATTTTGATGAGGAAGCACCACATTAGTTTGAGTATCAAAGTGTGTTTCATATACATTAAAATTGTATAGAGTGCAAAATTGTCTTAATAAAATATCATTCCTTTGGTATTAAATTCAACAAGGACTCCATCAACGCCATGTAGGATTTTCGCCATTCCATGTAGATATTTTTATTCATGTGGACAAATGTAATTGGCGTGAGCGATGAATTAGTACCTTTTTTTTTTTTTTTAATATGAATGAGGAATGATTAATTTTTTAAATTTGGATAAAAAAGTAGTAGTTAAGAGCTTGCTTAAGATTTTTATTTTTTTTTCCACCGATTTTTGGTGCCACCATTTATGAAGGTAGAAAAAATCAGTGTTGGCTAGTATTTTTTTTTTTTTTGGATGGTTTAAAAATCACCCAAAATGAGTGGGGTAATTTTGACCGATTCTTTTAATACACCAAATCGACGATTTTTTATCGTTTCTTATATTCTCTTCTAATTTGGCTTCTAAAAAATTATTATTTTCAATCAACATATTTTACTCAAAACTAACTTTTAAATAAAAATATATTAATTAAAAAATCATTTATAGGCAAAAGAATTATATTATAATTAAAAATACATTATAAGCAAAATTTTATTTATAAGATAAAGCCTCTTTTATGTAAAAAAAAATTTTGTTTATAAAATAAAAATATTACTAGCAAGACAAAAATTTACTCATAAACAAACAGTTACTTATAAGTAAAAAAAATCACTTAAGAATTATTTAAAAGTACGAGCTTATAATTTGTAAAATTTACTCATAATTAAAAAGTACTAATTTAAAATTTTAAGCAAATATTTAACTTTATTTAACATTTTAACTTAAATATTAAATTATATGTAAAAAAGTTCACTATAAGTAAAATATCATTTATGAGCAAGAACATTTTAAACAAAAAATTATAAACCGAAAATCTCACTAAAGGAAATATATGTAATTTTATTCTTTTAATTTTTTTTCAGAATTGTTGAATAATAAACCCTCAAACATTGGTTGGATTATTTTAAAAGTTGCTACAAAAATCACTCGAAATCAGTACTTTAACAAACGATCAAAATAGATACTTTAAAAAACGCTCTTAATTGATATCCCGAAACTCCCAAGCAGGCCCAAAGTAAAGTTGAGTGAATACTAATTTTATTAATTTTTTTACCTTTACGACTTAAAAAGAAGTGTCGAGTTAATTCTCCCAGTGGTAACTGAACTCATGTTTGTATCTTTGATTGCTCAGTGAACTTTAAGATATCGAGTTTTGACCACTAAACTTATTCAAACATTGGACGTTACTTAGTGGCATAACATTTGTTTCAAACGTTTAACGGAATTAGTAACTGACTAACAAAATGTATATGGGGCACTCCGACATGCTATTAACACATTGACATGTAAGAAAGCGTCTTTCATTGCTCATTAAATTTTGAAAAATGTCTTTAATTGCTAACTAAACTTTGAATGTCTTTCATTGCTCAATAAACTATGAGGTGGTCGAATTTTAACCACTAAAAATTTAAAGCATCTTTCAGTACTCACTAAATTTTGAAACGTTTTCGATTACTCACTAAACATTGAAACCATCTTTAATTGCTCACTAAACTTTGAAGTCAGACTATTGTTCATTAAACAATGTGTACCACAAGCGCACATATCGTATAAAAGTAATAAAGTGGATAAACGAGTCAGGATTGTTGATCCTATAAGAAATGATTACTCAATTATTAAATTTAATTTTAACATATTTTTATAGAATTTTAAATTATTTTCGTCATTTGAAAAATTTAAGTTTATTGTATGTTTCGTTGTTAAAATTATATTAAACTAAAATTTGAATTTTGTTGTTTCATTGTAAAATCTACTTAATTAAATTTATAGTATGTTTCGTTACAAAAACCCAAATTTTAATTAGAATTATTATGTGTTTCATTGCAAAATCTAGTGTGGGGTTCGTTTTCAAAACTCAAATTTTATTTTAATTTAATTTTAACAACGAAATACACAATAAAGCTCAGTAGCTTGTGAGATCGACAAATTGGACTCGTTTGTTCACTTTATTATTTTTATGCGATCCTACTTTTGCTGTGTACATTTTTATCGGACAATAGGTCAACATCATTTTTATAAGTTTTGGGGCTAAAATTCGATCACTTTAAAGTGTAATGAGCAACCGAAAACATTTTCAAAGTTTAGTGAGTAATGAAAGATGTTTTAAATTTTTAGTGGCCAGAATTCGATCACTTTAAAGTTTAATAAGCCATCAAAAATATTTTTTTAAATTTTAATGGGCAATTAAAAACGTATTTTAAAATTTGTGAATAATGAAAAATGTTTTCCCACGCGACAATTTATTAAAGATGTGACTGGCACCGCATTTGAAAGCCTTGAAACATGCTAGTCTGGAGTCAAATGCAATGTAACAATCAAATTGAAACCTCAATCTATAAATTCATCTTTGAAATTATCGAGCAGCAAAAGATTCACCTGTAGAGGTTTATACACAGAGTTATAGAGAGTTTGATTTGAAGGATGCATTTGAGCGAGAACGAGGGGATAGAGAAAAACACCTTCGTGGTGACTGGTGGGCTGGGTTTCGTGGGTTCGGCTCTCTGCTTAGAGCTCGTTAGAAGAGGCGCTCGCAGGGTTCGAGCCTTCGATCTTCGCACGGAGTCTCCTTGGTCCAATGATCTTCGCCGTCACGGCGTTGACTGCGTCCAGGGTATATTTTCTTTAGACAATTTATTTATTTATTTGGGTTCTCAGGTTGCATTTGAAACAGATTTGATTGAGAATTTGTATAAAGCTTCAAATTTTTTATTTTTCCCGGTTGATGGAGGCGACTAGAACTGAGAGTTTAAGTGTATCCGTGTGCGTATATCTATAATTTTCAATGATTTTTTCATGAATTTGTCCAATACTCAGTGTGTAGGAAAAGTTTGATCTTATAGAAGTTTGTTGCTTTTATTTTTCTGAACATTTTTTTATACCTCAACGTTTTTCATTATTTATTAAGCAAGTAGAGGAGTAACGGAGGATTGAGGAACTGAGATAATTATTATTCTTTGCTAATTAATGAGTTAATTATTACTGATTTTACATAATGTTAGTTGTATAACTTGATGATTAGTAAGTGTTGAATGTATATGCACCAGAATAAATAAAACTGATCAGCATCAGAAATTCAAATGTCTGGGTTTACTATAAGGATGCCACAGAACAGTGGGATCAGAATGTGTGAAAACAGGACTTTGTAGATATATTCATTTATAATTTTAGCTTATTGATCATATTATCATGATATGGTAATTTTCAACTTACCTCGTTTATCAAGATCTTTCTCATAAAAAGAATGCAATGTTTCCCAAATGTATCATAGGAGATCCTGGAGATTTTGTGTGATCGGTGTTGCGTTGGTTTTTAGCTTCCTTCCTTCCGCAAGGACTTATATTAAATCTAATTCATTCATAATTTATAACTTTTAGGGGATATTTCTCACAAACAAGACGTTGAAAAGGCTTTACGCGGGGCAGGCTGTGTCTTCCACCTCGCTTCGTATGGCATGTCTGGCAAAGAAATGATTCAGTATGGTCGTGTAGACGAGATAAACATAAACGGAACCTGCCACATCCTCGATTCTTGCCTGGATAATGGGGTTCAGAGACTGGTATATGTGAGCACCTACAATGTTGTGTTTGGTGGAAAAGAAATTGTGAATGGCAACGAAAGCTTACCTTACTTCCCCATGGACGACCACGTCGATCCATATGGCCGTAGTAAATCTATAGCTGAACAATTAGTCCTGAAGAGCAATGGGCGTCCCTTCAAGTATGCTGTAATATCTTTACTTTTAAGCAACACACACATAATCTTGATGTTACATACTAAGATTGAATGTTTGATATAATGCTTCTCTTAGAGAAACTTTTAAAAGTTGTTTCAGAAGCTGTTTGATTTCCTTATTATATGATTTCTCATGATGTGCAGAAAGAAGAAAGGAAAATGTCTCTATACCTGTGCAATCCGTCCTGCTGCCATATATGGACCAGGTGAAGAAAGGCATTTTCCAAGGATCATAAATCTTGCTAAGTTAGGTCTTCTTCCATTTAAAATTGGCACAACGAGTGTAAAAACAGACTGGGTTTATGTGGATAACCTTGTATTGGCCCTGCTCTTAGCTAGTATGGGACTTTTGGACGACATTCCTGGGAGAGAAGGACACCCAGTTGCTGCTGGTCAACCTTACTTCATATCAGATGGTAAAATTGGCGTACATTTCAATATCATTTATGTTAATGAAAATTGGGCTGGACTGACTAAAACTTTTAAGTACTAAAAATCTGTCTCTGATGGCTTCTTTGATGAGAAGGCTGCAGAGACACTAACTTTATCTAGTGCTTCTTGTTGAGATCCAATATTTTCTGATTGATTAATAATCATCAGTATATGGTTTTTCTTTCATTCACAGGGTCTCCAGTCAACACTTTTCTATTCATCCGCCCACTACTCAAAAGCCTGGACTATGACTTGCCGAAGATGTCATTAGCTGTTCCACATGCTCTTTTTCTAGGAAACTTATTTTCGGCTTTCTACACAGCTTTGTATCCATGGTTGAGTAAGAAGTGGCTTCCTCAGCCCTTGATCCTTCCTGCTGAAGTATACAAGGTACCATACCTAGATTTTCCTCCTTTCCTTTTCTTTTATGGTCTATTTATTACAGATATCTAGTGATCTTCTTGTGTACCATCCTCTCACTGAAATAAATCGACCATAGAAGCATAATATGACGTTATGCATGATTAGGGATAATTGTAGCAAAAGCTTCAAACTTTCGAAACATTAACAAGACTTTTCCCAAGTTTTTGATTTGTTGCAGCTGTCATCCCTAACCTTTTCAAACGTTGCACGTGAGGGCCCTTTTGGACGGTTTTCATCCATTTCTCTGACATTTGACCACTAAAATAAAAAATTGACCACTTTCTATCAAAATAGGGGAGGGCAAAATGATAACGTACCATATTTCCATAAAATAATTAAAAAGTGAGGCCCAAAAAAATATATATATACAAGAAAAAGGAAATGTATTTCTTTTCCCCCACCCCCACACACAAGCCCAACCTCTCAACCTAAAACCAGCAATATGCCACCGTCACGCCCACCGCCCGACGACCACCACCACCATCGTGAACACCAATCCCTTGTTGATTCTTTATTCTTCTTTGAGTGGACACCAATTTCTATCTTTCACCTCGAGAACAATAACTTCATTAATCCAGTGCTACTTTGCATTTCATTATGATTATCAGCTGACTTTTGTCCTCAGAAAGACAACATTTTCAAACCTTCAATACACAACATGATGTTATCGTCAACTTCCATTCACCTTTCATAATTTTCTTGAGTTTTTACAGATCTAAAGGAAATCCATAAAACATCCCTAGGCTAAGGAGGTCTGGGTCCACTATTATTGAACATTACCAGAAAGTGGGCCTTGAAATTGGAATAGAAACCATAGGAGTCACGTTCATGTTGAACCATTTTCAAAACCCAAATTCCACTTCCCTTTAATGAGCCTAAGTCAATACAAAGACATCAAGAAATGGTGTTCACGGTGATGGTGGTGGTTGTTGGCGGTGGCAGATTTTTGGTTTTGGGTTGAGGGTTGAGGGTTTGGGCTTGTGCGTGGGGGTGAGGGTGAGGGTGTGGGAGAGGGAGAAGAAGATACATTTTCCTTTTTCTTTTCTTTTCTTTTCTTTTTTTTGCCTTTTTAATTATTTTATGAGAAAAATATTAAGTTACCATTTTGCCCTCTCCTATTTTGGTAGAAAGTGGTCAATTTTGTATTTTAGTGGTCAAATGACTGAGAAATGGATGGAAACCGTCCAAAAGGACCTCACGTGCAACGTTTGGATAGGTTAGGGGTGACGACTGCAACAAATCAAAGATTTGGAGAAGTCTGCTAATGTTTTAAAGGTTTGGGGCTTTTGCTGCAATTATCCCTGCATGATTATGCCTTCTCATTTTTACATTGGCTTATCATGTATAGTTTTATATCATTAATCCTCATGATTATGTATTTTTTATTAAATGGGATGGTAATGAAACTCTTATAGAGTTTATATGGGAATGGACGTGTTATTTTGTGATGACATCGTGCAATTAGTAGACATTTATATTTTTTTGAGACTGGCAACAGATTTCTCACAGGTTTTTCAATATCATTTTTCTTTTGTTTAAAGATAATGACTACCACATACTGCTGCCAAGAATATTTAATTTTTTTCAAAGGAAATGTAACATATTAATTATGGTATGCGCAAACTGCAGCCCGCAATAAAACCGGAATACAATTGACTCAGTGGGCATTCAACTGGGAAATAACTGTAAATGACACCAGTTGGTGGGTCACTTTATTCCCCTATCGGGGTATAAAGCAACAAGTGCCACAAACAACATCCGGGACGAGTGTTACAATGTCAAGGAAGAGAACAGCATTATGAACTAATGAAATTCAGAACTTGTGCTGCCTAGATTTCAGTTAAACCTATTTTCCAATTATTATCGACACCTCTTTCTTCTATCTGGAAGCTAGAAAACGACTGGCACTAGCACGATGATTGGTTCCCTTCAATTTGCAAGAAATTAAGTTTGCTGCTTTTGTAGCTACCAAAGGTTGCTCAAATGGGAGTTTCATTCTGAGTTATTGCTTATCATTAAGGCTTGTTCTTTTCTATCTTTTGTTGCATCGGGTTTATAAGTTGTCGAATAATTTATGCCACTTCAGCTATGATAAACTTCTTGTATTTTGGCAGGTTGGTGTAACCCATTACTTCTCTTTCTTGAAGGCAAAGGAGGAACTGGGCTACATTCCAATGGTGAGTCCCCAAGAAGGTATGACTGAAACTATTGCATACTGGCAAGAGAGGAAAAAGAGAACACTGGATGGACCAACCATATACGCATGGCTGTTTGTTGTGATTGGAATGTTTTCTCTGTTTTCTGCTGCGTACATGCCTGATTTTGGTCCCGTTCCCTTGCTTAGAGCAATCGGCCTTTTCTTTGTACGCTCCATGTGGGGTCTAAAGATGTTTTTCCTTCTAGCTGTATCGGCACATATTGGTGAGGCTATATATGCTTGGAAACTTGCAAAAAAGGTGGATCCTGTGAATGCCAGAGGATGGTTTTGGCAGACTTTTGCTTTGGGAATATTTTCATTGCGTTTCTTGTTGAAGAGAGCCAAAACGTAGGTATATGTCTTTCCTTATAGCTTGCATGTACGATTGTACGTTCACAAAAAGGAAAATTGATGGAATAGACGCCAAACCTACCCCCTCCCAAAAAAAATCCTCATTTTCTTCTTCTTTCGTCTCGTATAACTTGTTGTAATGCTGTTAACCAGCTGGGCAGCTGATTAGAGGGGAAAAGAGAAGGGGTGCGGAGTGTTTTGATTCGTGTTTAAGGAGTGGAGACCCTCCGAAAATTAGTTTTATGTCTTAATAAATCTATAATTATATTGGGAGAAAAGTTTGACTGTCACTACCAAAAAGGGGACATTTTTTCTTTGTAGTTGGCTGCTCATACAACTATCTGTACAACAATCATTGCACCTTTGTGACTGTCTCGAAGGGTTGGTGAAAACTAATCAATTTGCAGACGTTCTAGATTTTCAGATAGATTTTTGTAAGAGTAATTCTATAGACTAGCACTGATATTGAATCAATAGTTTACATGACAATAAAATGATGGGAGTCAATTTTTTTTTTATCAATCTTTTATATTTATCCACATTTTTTTTTTCAAAAGATTCTATATTACATTTTTAATGATGGGAGTCAATTTTTTTGTTTATCAATCTTTTATATTTATCCACTTTTTTTTTTTTAAAAAAATGTTCTATATTACATTTTTAATGTTATGTAAATTTACTTAAATAAATGAGAATAAAAAATAAAAGTTATTACACTAAATTCATTCACTATTTATCCTCGTTAAAAATTAAATAAAAGTTATTACTCTAAGGTTCCTTTGATTGCAATGGTGGAAAAATTGGTGGAAAGAAAATGAATTTGAGATAAAATAATTGTGTAAAACTTGTTTTTCAGAGAATTGTTAATTAAGTGTGTTTGATTGATATAATTTTTCACCCGGAAAATTTTTAAAATTTTCAATCTTTTTGTTTTCGTTTGGATTTGTTTTACATGGAAATTGTCCATTAAAGTGATAATTATTTTTTCCAAATGATTATAAAATTTGTTTCCATTATCAAAAAATAAAAAATAAAATTCCTAAAAAATGCATTTTCCCACCAAAACGGTGGGAAAAATAATTCCTCAAATTTGAGGAAAATAGGCGCGTGGAGGACAGTCATGTAAAAAACTTTGCCTACAAAATTTTGTTGTTCAAATATGCAAAAATCAAGTTCCATGGAAAAAAATCACAATCGAACAGGCACTAAAATCATTCACTATTTATCCTAATTAAATGCTTTTGTATCTTTTTAGACGTTATATTTAAATAAAAATTCTGATATTCATAAAACATTTTGCGTTTGTTAGACGCCCTTTATTTCTGCAATAGCAAAAACATTAATGGATAGGAAAAAGCAATTGACAGGCATGACACAAATTTTAAAAAACCCACACGTTTAAATCTAACTACCGTGTTTGCCCTCAATTTGTCATGGAAATTTACTTATTTGCCTTTCAATCTTTCTCTCCAATTTTGATTGGTAACTAGGCATTTATTTAAAGGTAAAATTGGAGAGATACATATCATAAAAGTAATAAGCAATTTTTTTCTTGTTGACATGAATACTGCATATGTGGGCCCCATTATACCTATGCAAAAATTAAATTTTGTGAAATAAAGGGCGTCAAACATGCTCTTTATTTGCCATATGAATAGAATCTTCTAGAAGTGTATCAATACAAAAGTTTAACACAATGTATGGCAGTTATTAGTGAAAAAATGCAACTTGCAACAACTTCCAGAGCCGTGTGTCTTCGTTGTCTTCAATTTCTTGATTTTCTTTAAGCATCTAGAAGTGGACACAAATATTCTGTGATCAATGTTAAAAATAATCTTTTAATGCATTGGTGGTTGGGGGCATTGATCGTAAATTTTGAGACTTTGATTTGAGCAATATTGAAATCTAATTACTTTAGGCAACGTCGTTCGATCATTTCTTTCAGGGTTTTTGGAATATTAATTGAAAAAAAAAAGGCATCCAATTTCATCTTCGTTGATGTTCAAAATGAACTATTTGTTGATTACCTTCGTTGATTGGGTTAAAGTTACTGGTAGAGACATGACATGATTGTTATTATGAAGAAGTCCGACTTAGGCCAAGCTGAGAGAGAACCAAGAATTGATTTCGCAGGTGAAATATATGGTTCATATAAGTGTAAGAATACCAATAAAGAAATCAAAAAAAAAAAAAAAAGGAAAGAGATGTATAGGCATTGGAACAAAAAAGTGTGTGCCCGTAAATTTACTTTGAATGAAAATAAACCGATAAATAATGATTATTGGGTTGTGAAAGTGAAATTTGGAATACATAATCATAACATTGTCCAGAACCATGATTTTGACATTCATACGCCGAGAGACTAATTGAGAAACAGATTTTGATTTTAGTAGACATGTCAAAGAGTCACGTGGGATCGAAATATTTAATACGATGAAACAAAATGATAACAATAATTTCAGCAATTGAGGCATGTCTACAATGCATGTCAGAATCGTGGATTGTACGTATAACAGATCAAGTATTGCCCACCGTTGTTGTAGATAGTTGGTGTCATTTCTACTCATTTAACATTTTCATTGCTTTTGCACATTGACAAAAGAACGCAAGGATAATTACACATGGGCTTTGGGGATTGAAGAGTCTAATGGATGTTACTATAACTTCTAGTGTAATTGCTACTAATAGAGAGTTGGGTCTTATGATGGCCATTGAAAAAATATTTTCAACACCAACTAATATTTTATGTAGATGGCATATTTCAAAAAATGTGTCGGGAATTGCAAAAATGGTATTGTAATATGGCCATTGTTGTCAATAAAAGTTTTAAACTACACACTAGAGTTCTTATTGATTCCGATGCTGATCAAAATTGTATTAGGGAAGGTTCAATTCCTACAAAATATTTTGAAAAAACTACCGAGAGACTTTATGGAGCTAGTGGTAAAAAGCTCAATATCCAATATAAACTTTCAAATGCTCATGTTTGTAAAAAATACAGGGATCAAAGATCAAAAGAAATTATGTTCAAAATGTGTCTGCCAACAAATAAATTGTTCTTACTACCCTTGCCGATACTCAAAAGGAAGAATTGACAAAAGCAACTTTATTAAAGTAAACTTTAATAAAGGCATCAGCTTTTCAAAAAGTCAGGAAGGAAGGAAGAAAAATTGAAGCTCTTTTCTTTTATGGCAGACAAGTGGAAGATAAAGAAAAAGGCAATTCAAATCAAAACACTATTCAAGATTCTCCAATATTGCTCAAGAATTTTTCAAGTCCGGATTCTCTTTCTATAAATATGTATAGATTTCATTTTTGTTCTCAAGTTAGAATCAAGGAATTCTACTTCAAGAAAGTTTAAGATTTTGTAATGTTAAACTCTTATTTCAATATCTTGTATCTTTTTATCTTCAATAAAGTTTCATCTTTTATCAAGTTTTTTTCTATCTTCACTTGTCTCTACAACCCCCCCGCCCCCCTTGGGCCTCTTTTGGTATCAGAGTCATAACTGAGTATTCTGAGAAAACTGTGTCAAACTACTGTTATTATTGTGTCATATACTGGTATGTAGCCATAGATGTCTACTGAATAGACGTTGGTCAGCCTATGTTAGCCGGAGTAGGCGTTTTGGGTGGTCTCGTTTGTAGGCTTTGGTAAAGCGTCAGTCCTACTTGTAGCATAGTGTCTACAGTGGTAAGATTACTATTTTCTTTCATTACATTCAAGCATGTCTTTTATGTCAAATTTGTTTAGTAAAGGTAGCGGTTCAAAAGAAGATAATCAATAATATGATGGAAGCATGTCAAAATACTTTCAAGAAAATAATGAAGAAATTGATCAAAATTATGGTGCATCATCATCATCATCATCATCATCATCTGCATCTGCATCTACATCAAATGATATTTCAAATGAAATTAATTTAAAAGAACTTCAAATTGCTAAAATTGAACAAACTCTTCAAAATTGGACTATTCCAAAGATAGATAAGAGTTCTATCTATGAAATAGGAAAATTCGATTTTACTCAAAGTTATGTTATCAAAACTCTGGATCAAACTATTCCTATTAAGGAACATATTACTTCTGTAACGCCCCCGGGTCCTGTGAATCCGGATTGCCACGTCATCGTCTTTTGCCCTAAATTTAATAAAAAGATTTACGGAAATAACCTAATTTCTAAAAACATCACATTCATAATTGTAAACTTTGTCGGCAACAAAACAAATTTAAATAACTTAAGTAATTGTTTAAAGTTTAAATTCAAGTTTGAAATAACTAAAATAACAAATTAGGTTAATAATGTTCGAAATGCGTAAATTTCAAAAGTAAATAACTTCGACTATTAATTCATGTCACCACTGCCCATCACACTCGACTGTCTCCGAAATCTACAAATATTGTTAAAATAACGGAATGAGTATTTCAAAGAAATGCTCAGTAGACTCATCGTCGATAATTAATTTACAGAATAATTGAACACATAATTATGCAAAATATACAGTGATATCATCATCATTGGCTTATTTTCTTGAAAATCATAGGCTCTTTAAAATCATAGAGTGTAGGTAGTCTTGTCTCATGCATTTAAGCACATAAGTTGTGCACAACATTCTCATCTTATCTCATAAGAGATACTTCTCATGCATTAAAGCATATAAAACATAACAACATCATATATCTCATATGACATATTATCATCTCATGCATTAAAGCATTTAAATCATGTAAGTTCACATAAAACATGCAATTATAATTTAAACTAATTAATGGTGGCGAGTCTACCTCAATATTCTCGAGTTACATGAAAAGTGGAGTGGGAAGTAACCTCAATTTCCTAATCGTCTGTATGTTTCGTCTAGCCAAAATAGAAATTAAGTCTTGAATTAGTATTTCGAAATTTTAATTTTTTAAAAATGATAAAATAAAGTTTAGGGACTTAATTGGAAATTTTATGAAACTGAAATTTAAATTTAAAGTTTAAGGACTAAAAATGAAATTTTCTAAACTGGGGGACTGAAATGAAAGACTTTAAATCTTGGGGGCTAAAGGGATAATTCTAATAATCAAATTATAAAATAAATAATATATCACCATCTCTCTCTCTCCCATTTCGTAACATACGAGCAGAAAGGAGAGGAGAGCGACGGGAAAAGGGCAAAGCCCCTTCCTCAGATTTCGGTGTTAGCGCCATCATTGCGTGGTGGCGCTGGTGAGAGGGTGTGGGGGTTCTTGGTGCACGGACCAAGAGTTACCCGAGGCTTGGAGTGGATTCTTGAGTTTTTCTTAGTGGCAATAAATCTGGAAATGGGTTGGGGAAATGAGGTAAGCTCATGGGCTTTGTATTTTCTTGATTTTGGGGCTTTTTGGGGTTGATTTTGGGGCTTAGGGGCTGTGGGTTTTGGGGTTGTAGTTGGCATTCGTGTGCAGGGTTGTAGGTGGTTGGTTTTAGGGTGAAATGGGGGTTGCTTGGTTTCGATTTTAGGGTGTAGTGGCTGGTGGCTGTCGATTGGTGTGTGAGTTTGCAGTTTGGTGGTTCGATTGGGTACAGAGTGTCGATTTGTATGGTGGTTTGCTTTCGGTTGGGTGGGGGTCAGTGGCGTGATTGGTGATTTGGTTGGTGGGTGGTGTTGATGGTGGTTTGATTGGTCTCGTGAGTGGTGGTTTGAGCATTGTCAAGGGTGCAGCTCGTGTGTGTGCAGTTGGGTTTGAGGCTATCGAATTTTTTGTGGAATCAACAAGTTGTTGATGCTAGAAATTGTTGTTCTAGCATCATCAAGAGTTTCCAAATTTTGAGGGATTGTTGTTGGTGCTAAAAATTGATTTTAGCATCAACATGAGTCTCCCAGTGGACTGAAATCGAGAGGAATTGAGGAAGATAAAGTCTCCTTACACAGGGGCTGTTTGGCTGCGTAAAACAGTGAGGAGGATGGGGGTAGGGCTGGGCAAAATGTCCAAACCGGAACCGAATGAGTTTTCTTAAATTAAAAACCCGAACGGGTATCTGAATCGAGAATTGACGGGTTTGGTTCGGTTCTCGGTTCTAGACCAAGAGCCGAAGAACCGAATAAGAACCGAATTTTTTTTTTACAATTGGGCATTTGGGCTTCAAGTATATTGAATATAACCCAAGCCGACCAACATAAAAAAAATTGAAAAAAAAAACACTAAACATAAAAGGGACAGAGCCCTAGAATTTTCGGTCTTCTCTTCTTCAAAACCGACCAACATAAAAAAATTGCAAAAAAAAAGCCACTAAATATAAAAGGGAAAGAGCCCTAGAATTTTCGGTCTTCTCTTCTTCTTCTCTCTCCAGTCCATTCCCGCCGCACAACATGTTTCTCGTCCAGTCATGAGTCATTTTCTCTCAACTTGAAGAAGTCCTCCTCCTTCTAGTTCCCACACTAAGCTGGAGTACTCTCGTATTTATTCTTTTCATATTTAAGAGACGTGAGATTTTATCCTCTTAACGCTGACGTGCTTTCGTTCTTTTATCGTGTTTACAATGACAAGTTTTCTAAGCCTTCCAAGAGCTTTGCACAAAGATTCCCAGCTCTAGTTACTATTCATAGTCATTTTATTCAAACCGTATTCCAAAGTATGAAATTTGAAACCATTCACAAAGTATCCATTGTAACAGCTCACTTTACGAGAAGGACCCAAAGCGATGTTCTTTATTTCAGAGTCCACCGTGTTCTTATCATCCAAAACCTAAGAAAAAGAAATGTGCTTACTAATAGCTTATGTAGGTTATATGGATGGTGATTGAGAGTCTTACATATTCTTTAAGCCAATGGGGAAAGCGATTGTCATGTAATTGATCAAGTTACGCATCAGACAGTTGAGGATGATCCATTTTCATATGTTCATCAAACTTCCTATAAATAAGACCACGATGCAGAAGTTAAGGTAACTAGTGGTAATTCGGGAAAATATATAATGATTATTAGTATAGTCTACCTCACAAAAGGGATAATTTCTTCACAGTTTAGTAGCACATATAATGATGCTGCTTGAAGCTCTTCATCCATCATAAACTTTATAGTTGGAGCCTTATTACCAAGGAATCGACCAAACTTTGTAAAAATTGATAGTCTTTCGCGTGGATTAACAGACCCTCCATCATCATTCCTCGGTGGACGATTCAATCGTGTTTCAACATTTGAGTTAAAGTATAACCTACAAAAGTTAGATGTTTCCTCTACAAGGTATGCTTCTACTATAGATGCTTCAACACGATTTTGATTTTTTATCTTCTTTTTTAGGTGAAATAGGTACCTGAAATGTGTGGGTATTCTGTTAATATACATATTAATATATGAAATGGATAATGCTAATATTTGACGTGTTACCTCTCAAAAGGATACATCCATCTATATTGCATAGGACCTCCTACCTTAGCTTCATATGCTAAGTGAACTGGCAAATGTTCCATTGAGTCAAAAAATGCTGGTGGAAAAATCTTTTCCAATTTGCATAATGTTACAACAATGTTATCTTCGAGTTGTTCCATGTCTTTGACTCTTAAAACAGTAGAGCATACATCTCTAAAAAAATGACTAAGTTCAGTTAATGCTTCCCAAATTGGTTTTGGCAATAGATCTTTAAATGCAATAGGAATCAATCTTTGCATAAAGATGTGACAATCATGGCTCTTCATCCCATAAAACTCACTGTCACCTTTAACACAACGCGCAATGTTAGAAGAATAACCATCTGGCATTCTTAATCCTTTAACCCAATCACATACATTCTTTTTCTGCTCCTTCGTCAAAGTATAAGAAGCCTTTGGCTTATAAGTTTTTTGGCTTCCATCTCTAAATAAGTGAAGCTCCGGCCGGTTGCAATGAATCTCCAAATCCATCTTTGCTTCTACACTATCCTTTGTTTTCCCCTTTATGTCCATAACTGTGTTGAACACATTATCAAATACATTTTTTTCAATGTGCATCACATCTAAGTTGTGACGTATGAGATTTGTATGCCAATAAGGTAATTTCCAAAATATGCTTTTCTTTACCCAATTATGGTTACATCCAAAACCTGCAATTTCTTGTCTTTTAGATGCTTTGTCACAAGGAATGTCGACAAGGTTATCAAGCATACGTCGAATAAGATCACCTGATAATCGAGGTGGTGCCACGTCCTTCTCAATAGTACGTTTTTTAAACTTGTCTCGTTGCTTTCTGAACGGATGATCTTGTGGTAAGAAGCGACGATGACAATCAAAAAAACAACTCTTGCGTCCATGTTTAAGTTTGAAGGATTTCGTTAGATGCATGCAATAAGGACAAGCCATTGGACCGTGAGTACTCCATCCAGATAGCATGTCGTATCCAGGAAAATCACTTATAGTCCACAATAGAGATGCTTTCATTTGAAAATTTTGCTTCGTATATATGTCGTAAGTTTCAACTCCTTCCCATAAAATTTTCAAATCATCGATCAGAGGACGTAAATAAATATCTAATTTTTTGCCTGGACTTTTAGGACCTGGGATAACCATGCTCAGAATCATGTTATCTTTTTCCATACACATCCAAGGTGGGAGATTATACACAGTAATAATTACTGGCCAACACGAGTATGGCTTAGAATTTCTACCAAAAGGACAAAAGCCATCAGTGCATAAACCTATACGCACACTACGATGATCAAGGGCGAATTCTGGATAAATTGTATCGAAGTGCTTCCATGCTTCACCATGTACTGGATGTGACATCTCTCCACTCGTATATTTATGTTTCGAATGCCATATCATCTGCTCTGAAGTATGCCTTGACATGTACAACCTTTGTAGTCTAGGTATTAGAGGTAAATATCGCAATACCTTGTATGGCACCTTACGTCCTGATCTAGATGGTTTCTCTTTATATCGTTCCTTACCACAAATCGAACACTCTTTCAAATTCTCAGTTTCTTTATAGTACAACATGCAACCATTATCACAGGCGTGTATCTTCATATGACCAAGACCAAGATTGCTTAACATTTTCTTTGTTTTGTAAAATGGATCCTCTACATGTGCACCTTCTGGCAACATGTCTATAATTATGGACAACATGCGATCATAACATGCTGCAGAGATATTAAATTCAGACTTACAATTCAAAAGATGCGACATCGCTGAAAGTTTGGTATGCTTTGTACAACCTGGCCATATAGGTTCATCGGCTTCTCGAAGTAGTCTAAAGAAATTTGCAGCTCTTGGATTCGGCTCATGTACTTCAGGAAAAGAATGTTGCTGATTCAAAAAGGTATTGTAGATATTAGGGCCCATAGCATCCATCAACGTTGCTTGATTTCTACATTCATTTTGTTCTTGTGCATTTGATAATTCACCCGAATTTAATGGACTACTGTATTGTTCACCATGTGCATACCATTGAGTATAATCATGGGTAAACCCTTTGCTGTATAAGTGAAGTTTTACATCATCTCGCATATGGAATTCTTTATTGCCACATTTACGACAAGGGCATCTTATCTTATCAAATACTCCTGACTGTGAATAAGCAAATTGAATAAAATCTTCAACTCCCGTAATAAATTCATTTGTAAGAAAGCCCTTATCCACTCGTCGCCACATCCAACTACAATCAGATGACATATTGCTAATAAGTAAAAATAAATAATTAGACATGATATTGAAGTATTGCAAAACTAAAGTAAAAGAATAAGCTTTGCCAAACTTGGTTTGAGTAGAGAAACATCAACATAATATTTACATCGGCATAATATAGTCAATTCGAAAGATATGAGCATATGAACTTGCTATTATATAATGAATATCTAAAATAAAGGAAAGACGATTCCTGATCAGCATAAAACAAACTGACTCTTTAATAAGAGACACAAGTTGGCAAATCCTAAATGCATTCTTAATGATAAAGCACTATATATTGAAGCTCAGTAGTGAGAACAGAAAATCTGCATGGTTTCTATTTCCTAAAAGCCGAAAAGGGGCAGTCTGGGAGTACCTCTAGCTTCTTTATTGTAGCCTCAGCTTTTGCTTTCTGCAGGTTCTCCTAGGCAGTAAATGTACTTCCTCCAATATTAAACAATGAACAAATGGATTAATCATAACATACAAAAATCTAGCCAATTAAAATTCCATAATATTTTCTCATGCTAATATTACAGTAGCATAATATTTGCATCTACCCTTTCAAAGTCAAGGCCTTCTTGAGCCAACTTAACAAATTCAAGACTCCAGAAGAAAACAAATGATGAGGAATAAGTCACAATACCGTGGATTCCTTTTCAGTTCATGTGATCAAGGAAAAATAGTGGATTCTTTGTGTTTACAGATATTAGTACTGTGACAAAATTGATACAAATATTATTATTTTATAATAGCTTTTTAACTGCAAAATGCTAAAACTATTCATATACATTGCAAGTTTCTCTGTGGCATCAACAGAAACATTCTCAGGTTAAAAAAAACCACCATATCAATGGATTAATCATATTGTCCAACCGAAAGTTTAACAATTACTTGAGAAGTGGAAAAGGAAGAGGGACAGGTTATGCAAAAAGTACACATTTTCTCCCTTTACAATTCCATTCTTTAATAATCTCTCTGCGTTTGACCCTCCTCCTAATGCACAAAAAACTGATAGAAAAAGAAACGTAAACTTCTTATTCCTTCCACACCAACTCTTTGATTTTGCCATTACATCTTCCCACTTGTGTACATTGAATTAAATATAATCAAAATACTATAAAAATTGGATGTGCACAGAAACCTGTTATAAAAACTGTATTATAAAACATCAGAGAAATAATATCTATATTACACAAACCCACAGAGAAATCAAGAACCCAAAAACCCCAAATTAGAAAACAAAATCAAACATAATAAAAAAAGCCATATCAATAATGTTGCTAACTTGCCTTGAAATTGAAATTTTTGAAAAAAGATAGCAGAAAAGACGAACAGGGGTAAAAACATGGGATGATCTGGGGAAAAATTTCGCCAAGAATATTACCTACGTAGAAGAAGACGGGGTCTACCGGTGATATTGAGAGAAAATCAGTCGGATTCTGAACGTACTATTCAGACACTAGAAAATATGCTTAGAGCTTTTGTACTAGACTTGAGTGGTAGTAGGGAGACTCATTTTCCATTAGTGGAGTTTGCCTACAATAACACTTTCCAGGCTACTATTGGTATGGCACCATATGAGACACTTTATGGATGACGTTGTCGATCACCAGTTTATTGGGATGAAGTAGGCGAGAGAAAAAATTTGGGCCCAAAATTGATTGAGAGGACAGTTGAGGCTATTGAGAAGATCAGACTACGGATCAAAGCCGCCCAAGACAAACAGAAAAACTATGCCGATCAAAGGAGAAAAGATTTGGAGTTTGAGATTGGAGAGAAAGTGTTCTTGAAAGTAGCTCCTATGAAGGGTACTATCCGTTTCGGCAAGAGAGAGAAGTTAATGCCTCGTTTTATTTTGGACATTTGAGCGAAGACATTTGAGCTTTCGCTCGATTTTCGCTTGAATGTCCCTCGAGCGACACTTTCAGTTTCTCTCTCCCTCGAGTGAAGGTCGTTTATTAGGCGTGACACCAGCCTCCATTTTCACTCAGTTTTTTGCTATTTTTCTCTCAAATCTCAGTCAATCTTCATCAAATTTGTGCAATTTCTTCCAATTTAAGACTTGAATCACTCGTTGTGACTTCATTAACATCAATTTGGTCACTCAATTCATCAAAACTTGGAGGTAAATCGCGAAAGGCTTATATTTGTCATTTTTGGGGATTTTTAGGTTTTGATGGATATTTGCCCCTATCTCTTCCATGAATTCATGTCTTGCACTAATTAATGTTAGGAAATTTATATTGCTTCAATGTGCTACGAATTCAACATGTTTTTGATGATTTTTTTCATTGCTTGAAGGTTCTTCATTGAACTTGGCATTTTTGGCTTCTTTTGGTCGATACTTGTGGAGAATAGGATAGGTTTAGATGCTGGGTGGCTTGGTTGTGATGCTAGGATAATAGGTTGGCCATCGGTGCATTGGATTTTGCTTTGAATGTGTGCAATCTTTACTACACGCCAAGTGTTCGATAAAATGTTTCATTGAAGTGATCGTGTGATTTTGGCCATGATTTTGCACACACGAGTTCTATATCATCCCACGAACACCTCTATGCACTCACATGTCAATTTGGGGTTGATTGGCATTCATTTTTGGTTTGGATGACATGTCACACATATTATACCTTCGTCTAGACATCACTGCACCTCCTTCATGCAGTCACTACACTATGTCTATGCAATGCCCTATTTGACACTTTTGCATTGTTTTGCGTGTCTATGACATATGTTTGTATTGTTTTACATATTTTGCCTTGATTTGCATTGGGTTCCCTGCCTGATACATTATTGCATCGTTTTGCGTGTTTTACTTCACTTGTACATCATTTCATGCATCTTCATGCATTTGACTGCATGGTAGCTCGTGTAGTCTATATTCTCTTATGTAGCATCTCTTGACATGTTTGTTCTACAATCATGTTCCAAATGTCGCCAAAGAGAGCCAGGACCACCGCATAGCAGTCTACTGGATCCACCTCGTGTAACCGGGGGCGTTTCATTTCTTCTGCTGCCTACGAGGTCTTTTCTTCTCAATTTTCTCATCATCCTATCTTCATAGAGCGTGAGGTCATTTTACCTGATTTATTACCCGACATTGTAGCCATTTTTGTTTCTCGGGGTTGGGATTCATTGCTTACTGGGTTGGTTCCTCCTCCCGGTCTTTTGGTTCAGGAGTTCTTCGCGAACATCTATAAGGTTTGCGATACATCTTTCCGAGTCTTCCTTAGAGGTCATACTTTTAGGCTTTCACCCGATGTCTTGGCCAAGTCTCTTCATATTCCTCAGGTTCTTCACCTGATCTATCGTTATCTGTTTGCTGAGAATGGTCTTTCTAATCCGGTGGTCTATTCTACTCTTTTTGATACCCCATTGGAAGGAGGTTCCACAGTAGTTCGCACTGGATCGCTTCCTACTGAGCGCTAGGTTTTTTTGCGCATTGTGTGCACGAACCTATGGCCGGTTGTACACACTTCTAACTTACAATTTGATAGAGCTCATTTTCTTTATGCCCTGGTTCACGGTGACTCGATTGACCTTCCTACTTTTCTGTGCCAGCATATTCTTCGCACTTATCGTGTCCCTGGCCATAGGATAGGTTTGCCCTATGCTTGTCTCATTCATCATCTAGTCACCACCTTTGGAGTCACATTTCCTGAGGTTTCATCTTGTCGGATTGGTCGATCGATTGGTCATTCTACGACACCTTTGGAAACAGTTTCATATGTAGCAAACAAGTCCTTATTAGGACACCTATGAAACACACATGCCGAATCAAGAATCCAATCCTCTTCCTGTTTAGACTCAATGTCAGAAATAACTAAGAGTTCTCCATCACTTACAACGTTCTCTGTGATGTCTGCTTCGCCTGAAGTATCTGAATATCTACTTGCAGCCATCCTTTCTTTATTCTGTAATTTGAAGCAATCCTTATTCAAGTGCCCTTTCTTCTTGCATTAATTACAAATTTGATTACTAAACTTAGTCTTCGATCTGCCCCTTCCAAAACCACCATGAGCAATCAGACATTCTTCATCTCTGGTATCAGAAACCAAATGCTTCATCTTTTCTTTTGAATACAAAGCATCATATACTTCCTCTATGGTGAGAGTATCATGACTATACAAGATCGTATCTCTAAAAGAAGAAAACGAAGCGGGCAACGAATACCAATAGGATCAAGGCCAAATCTTATTCATCATACTCTATTTCTAAAGTTTCCAAATTAGCGACGATCTCTTTAAATACAGCCATGTGATCTTCCAATGATCCTCCTTCTGTCATGCGATGAGAGTATAAACGCTGCTTGAGGTTCAACTTACTTGTCAGACTTTTAGTCATGCAAAATTGTTCTAACCTCAACCATAAAGCAGTTGCTGAATTCTCCTTCAAAATGTCCTAGAGAATAGTATTTGATCGATGAAGATGAATGTGAGAAATCGTCTTTTTATCCTTCCGTAATTTCTCCTCCGCGATCAAAGCTGTGGGCATCTTGTCAATTCTCAGCAACGCAACATCCGAATCCAGTTGTGCAAGTACTGCATGCATCTTAACCTGCCATAATGAAAATCTAGTGCTCTGATCCAAAAGCGGAATGTCATACTTCATGGAAGCCATCACGAACAAAAACTTCGAACAAATCAAACCTTGCGCTATGCTGAAACGAACCTTGGCTCTGATACCACTTGTTACAAAAACAAGCCAATACCAGAATTGCTCTGATACCACTTGTTAGGATTGATACCACTTATTGTGACACCAATCAATGGATTGAGATATTGAAGTTATATGAAAAAATAATAAAGTATGTGATCAAGAACAAAAGAATAAAAGAAGACAAAAATATGGTAGAGGAATTAGGAGATTTTATTGCATCAAGAATAATGGAGAAGAGAGAAAAATATTACAATGATCCTAAAGACTAGTAATCATAAATCTCACACTATAAAATTGTATAGAAGAGCCTAGTATTTATAGGAAACATGTAGGGGACGTCCAATACCTCTTAGTAGAGTTGTTGATGAAGTAGGATGCCAAAAATTGAGTCCAAAACGAAGTAGGAGAGAAAAACGCGAACAGGTACTGTAACAGCGCTCAAGCGCTAATGTAGCAGCGCTACCCCTAGCGCTCAGGCGCTATTGTAGCAGCGCTAGGTTTCGGGTTAATATTCCAAAACATGCTTTTTGTCATTCAAAAGTCCTCTTTCAATTCAAATTCCTAATTATCATTGAAATTGAACTTCATAACTTGTCATAGGACTCCAAAAGCATTTCAAACTTGAATTCTTCATGACGTGCACTTCAATTAGAATTCTTCAATACTTCAAATACCTACACCCAAATTCTAACAAAAAGTTTAATAGGGAAAGTGTGCCATAAGTTAAATTTAGTTCAAGTACAACTGCTTAGTAACTGAACATAAAACATTAAGTATTCTCGTTATTTTATCACATCAAACTCGAAGATATATCCAAAATTTGTTTATGTATTATCTAACTTTCACTGTTGTGTTCTTTTTAATACAAGGAAGTCAAAAAAATATTTTTCTTTCATCTAAGATCCTGCCCAACCAGCTACCAGAGCTATATGTATTATATGAACGGAAAGCAACTGACAAGGATCATTCAATACAATGCTATAAACATGATACCAGGGTAAAGCCATGAAAAATACTTCTTCATCAAAGATAAATAGACACTACATAACTTTATTGCCTTGGAAAAGCTATATTATGAAAGGCCCCAAGAATTAGCAACAGATCTTGTGTTTGGAACCTACTACTTGTTTTGGAATTAAAATAGTTCATTAATAGCTTGACTCGACCAACTAGTCGGTTTCTATAAATCACTAAGATTGAATGGTTGTTGACTGGTTCAGGTGGGTTTTGATAGGTGTGCAATCCAATCCTATTAAGCGACTGAAATAGCTTAATAGGTGATTTAGGAGTTATTAGTCTCGATAATCCATCTAGTCAACATTTAATAACCATGATTACGGTTTCTTTTCCTAAACATTTTCATTTAAAACAAAAAACAAGAATAGTGTTTGCATATCTATTAACTTGCTTCATTTATTTCAGACTTTTATGCTAGTTGAAAGCTAACGATTTATGTTGTGATTATTTCTTTAATAATACTTTAGTTAGAGTAGTGATCTTGTGTTGTCGTTGGGCAGCATAAAAGCTTCTCATCGCTGACGTAGCAAGAAAACCTTTGTTGTGGTTCTCCGAAACGGTCATGAATTCAGAGAACAATAACTAACGTTCTCTTGCAACATCAACGGTACGCAGTTTTTATCGTGCTCAATGGGGACGAGATCAAATCTAATGTTCATTGCAGGTGTTCTCGCCCTATATGAGTAACGAAATGTATTCTGCGAGATCTTTCGATCATTTATCGCATTAGCAAAGTTGAAACACTATTTGTTTGACGCGAAAAGTAAGAAATAACAAGACATTAGTCGCCATAATGTTGTCGCAAAGCATATATGTTGCAAAAAATCAAATATTTTGCGAAAAAAATGTTTGTTACGAATATTATGTTTAAGGCACAACTTTTTGTTACCCTTTTATTTTATTTTAATTTTTAATTTTTTTTGCAACAACACATGCTCTTAGTTATATATCTTTAATAACTAGTCATGTTTGTCACAAAATATAATTTACAATGCATTTTATATGTTGCATAATATATCTTAAGATATTTAACATTTGTAGCAAAATTTATCATTTTACAAGTGATGCTTGTAATTAAATTTATTTCGCAACACAAAGAATTTGTCACTATATTACAGTTATAAAAACTAATGCCACACTACTAAAAAACATGGTTTTAGGCACGGATATTTCCGTGCCTGAAGCCACGATATCCGTTGCTAATACTCTTCACCAACGGAAAGAAAATCCGTTGCTATTTTGAGGGTGCCTGATAGTGTATTACTTTTACCAACTGAATTTCCGTTGGTAAAAGTCTTTTATTTACCAACGGAATTTTCGTTGGTAAAAGTTTTTTATTTACCAATGAAATTTTCGTTGGTAAAACTCTTGTCATTTCCAACCGAATTTCCGTTGGTAAAAGTTTGTTATTGCCAACGGAATTTTCGTTGCTAAAAAGCTTGTAATTGGCAACGGAATATCCGTTGGTAAAAACATAGTTATAATTAATGGTAAAATAGGTATTACCAACGGAATATTTGTTGGTAAAAATATTATATTTTACCAACAAAATATCTGTTGCTGAAAGTACTTTCTAATTCAGTTTCAATACTAATTTTATTATTTTGTACTAAAAATCAACACAACCCACTAATTAATAATCATTAATTCCAAAATGCACTAAATAATCAAAATCATCAAAACACATTAAATCTGAAATAAATTATAAACCATTACACCAAAATTCCAAATAATAAATATCTTGTCTTAAACATCATCATTTCGAGATCCTGAGCTAGAAGGAAATTGAAAATTAGGAATATTTAGTTCTCCAAGTATGCTTCGCACTGTTTCTCTCATCTCAACCTTGTGATTTCTTTCAACTCGTTCAAGACGTACAATAAGATCATCAATCTTTTCGTTGTTCTCATCTATTGTATTTCTTGCAATAGCTAGCTCTGTCTTCAAATTATTAACCTCTTCATCACGTGCAAGTATTGAACTTTTAGGTGAATTAGGTGTACCAAGAACATGTGAAGCAGGTTGTCTAGGACAAAACCCATAAACACGACCCTTAGATGGACCATTGACAGCATCAATCCATGAATCGGGATCAAATTCAGGTTGATCATCCCTAACGGTACCATACTTGGACTCAATTGAAGCTTTGTAAGTATCCTGTGAAGAATTAAAAAATAATAATAATAATAATTCTTCCAAACTATATGAACAAACTATGTAGTACATAAAATCTAATTATACTTACATGAACTCGCTTAGATTTTTTGTCAACAAAATCACCAAGTCCATGATTCTTTCTGTGTACATGACTGAAAAACTCTAATTGGGACATTGGATGATCCATATCCTTTTCCTGAAATACGCAACTCATTAATCACAATAAGATAAAAATATACATGAACTTTAAAATACAAAATACAAAAATATGAAAAAAAAAATATCAATCTCTTCTTAGTAATCACAAAGGAGACTGAACCAGCAGTATGTTTCTTCATTTCACCATCCTGTCCTTGTGCAAGACGATTTTCCTTGGCAATCTTTTCATTTTTTTCCATTTATCGGTATTCCAATAATTTACAAGACTATCCCAATGCTCTGCCCTTATCCAACGCGGGCCATGTCCTCTCCAATCAACAGGATTATCAGACTGACTTGTTCGCTTTGCTTTCTCACGAGCATCATTCATCATATCTTTATATCTATCTTTCGCCGTGGCCTTCCATGTATCATACACATTGATAGTATTCGCAGTCGGCCATACATATTTATCCTTATATATATATAAAAAAAATCAATTTATAGATCTAATAAATATAAGAAATTTACAGATATAATAAATATAATTACCATAAATCGATCCCATAAACCATCTCTTATGGGTTGTGGCATTGAGCAAAACGTAGGATATGGACCATCAAAATATGCTTTCATAGTTGCAGTGATGTCACGTGAAACGAAAGTTTCACCAAAACTGTGTAAAAAATATAAAAAACGTGATTAGAAAATTTTTGACAATTTACATAACCATATAAGAAACACGACATATTTAAGCACAAGTTGCTATATATTTAAATGTAAATCTAATGAATGTTATCATCTTTAACCACAAGTTGCTATATTCTAAATCAAAGAAAAAATTAAAATACAACTTATAAAATGAAGATGGCAATATAAAGAAAATAAATGTATACTTACGTGTTATTTTTAATAGTTATTTCGATACGTTGTGATCGATCAACAGGCATAGGAGTGCCACGATTAGGACCTCTGGTCCTGTAACTAGTTCTAGGGAAATCATTTGCATGCTCACCTCCCAACTCATCATTGAGAGTATTAGGATCATGATGTTCATTATTGCTTCGTATAGACCTTCTACCACCACCACATTTTGATTTACACCGCCTTGCTCGGCTAGATGTATTTTCTCCTCTAGTCAGTGACATCCTACATGCCATGGTTTTAGTATGTCCAGTTTCCTCTTTATATCTTACCAAGGGGGGACAAGTATATTTGAAAGATGGATAATTAAATGTACCTGTCACTCTTGGGCCTATTAGATCTAGACATATCCTCTTGGTTAAGTTCATCATCCGTGTGCTCATGTTCGACCTCATGATTGGAAATATTAGCCTCGTGATTATCAGATAGATCCCGTGCAGATTCCCTATTACCATGTGTTATAGATCTGTGTTGACTTGCTTGACCCGTATATCCTCCAATAGTTGGTGACATATTGCTTGCAAAACCAATTCAAAACAACAAGGGTTAAATTTATGGCTACATGCGTTGGGTAATTGCCAAACAGGCAAACTCAATATATATATATATATATATATATATATATATATTAGACATGATTTACCATGGTGAAGTTTTAAATAAAAAAAATTATCCTAAAGTAATAAAAGAAACCATATAGGTAAATCGTTTTTCTTTCCAAGAGTAAATCTGGAGTAAGATGTGAAGATTTATCCAGTCAAAGCTTAAAATTTGAAATGATTCTTGCACATTACATATAAGTGCAATCCAACAAAAATCTGGCAACTTTTCTGTTATGTAATATTGTTCTAAGATAACTATTATTTTGGATGATAAATATTAAAAGTAAGCAAACAAATTTGCCAATTGAAGACTGATTTTTCTTACTTATGCAGTCCAAATTTTTGTCTTTTAAGAATATGTAGATGAATCTTGTATCTAAAAATAATTTTGAACATATAGGGTGCAGCCCATTTCACAATGCATAATAAATATATATTTAAAATTACTTGTGACCCCTAGCCCAATTATTAGATCTAGATAGCATGTCTTCTTGATACAATGGTTCGTCTCTATCATCATCTTCCATATCATCATTGGAAATATTAGCCTCACGATATCGATAACCACCGCATGTAGATCTCCTACCACTATCCCTTGTGGATCTCTCGTAACTTGATTGACTAGATTTATATCCTCCTCTAGTCCGTGTCATCCTGCTTATAGAACCAATTCAAGAGAGAAATAAGAAAAATATGAAGGAACATAAATTAACTACAATAGTACTAAATGAATCTGAAGTGAAGAGAACATAACAAACACAAAAATAATGGTAGTTATAAGCGTACATGTTCATCACTGTCATTTTCACTTGGATTCGAAGTAGAGCTATTAGTGTCATCGTCTACCTCGTGTCTATCATCTTCCTGTGAACTTTATTCTGTATTAAGCATGTGACTAGGCTCCTCTACTTCTACTTCTACTTCTTCAGGAAAAACATTATCTCGAACTAGATTTTCATGATCAGACTCCGGAGCTATTGAAAGTGGTTGTATATTAGGTGATTGATCATCTTGGAATGGAAGTTCAATCAATGTATTGCAATCATCATTTTCTGATAGAATTCCTCGAATATCAATCACATGTCGGGCTTTTGTTTTCACAACTGCCCACCAGTCACGTCTATCTCTAGAATTTGAAGGAAACTTCGTATAGTATACCTGTTGAGCTTGTTGGGCAAGTACGAAAACGTCACTTCTCCCTACTACTTTCTTATGATTAATCTCAACAAGGTTAAATCGCGGATGCACACGTATCCCATTCTCACTGTCAAACCAATCACATTTAAATAAGACAACCTTATTTTGAGGTCCAAAATATTCAATTTCCCAAACTTCAAGTAACATGCCATAGTAGTCGTGCTCATAGTCATTATAACAACTTCCAAGAACGCACACACCACTATTCATAGTCATTTTATTCAAACCGTATTCCAAAGTATGAAATTTGAAACCATTCACAAAGTATCCATTGTAACAGCTCACTTTACGAGAAGGACCCAAAGCGATGTTCTTTATTTCAGAGTCCACCGTGTTCTTATCATCCAAAACCTAAGAAAAAGAAATGTGCTTACTAATAGCTTATGTAGGTTATATGGATGGTGATTGAGAGTCTTACATATTCTTTAAGCCAATGGGGAAAGCGATTGTCACGTAATTGATCAAGTTGCGCATCAGACAGTTGAGGATGATCCATTTTCATATGTTCATCAAACTTCCTATAAATAAGACCACGATGCAGAAGTTAAGGTAACTAGTGGTAATTCGGGAAAATATATAATGATTATTAGTATAGTCTACCTCACAAAAGGGATAATTTCTTCACAGTTTAGTAGCACATATAATGATGCTGCTTGAAGCTCTTCATCCATCATAAACTTTATAGTTGGAGCCTTATTACCAAGGAATCGACCAAACTTTGTAAAAATTGATAGTCTTTCGCGTGGATTAACAGACCCTCCATCATCATTCCTCGGTGGACGATTCAATCGTGTTTCAACATTTGAGTTAAAGTATAACCTACAAAAGTTAGATGTTTCCTCTACAAGGTATGCTTCTACTATAGATGCTTCAACACGATTTTGATTTTTTATCTTCTTTTTTAGGTGAAATAGGTACCTGAAATGTATGGGTATTCTGTTAATATACATATTAATATATGAAATGGATAATGCTAATATTTGACGTGTTACCTCTCAAAAGGATACATCCATCTATATTGCATAGGACCTCCTACCTTAGCTTCATATGCTAAGTGAACTGGCAAATGTTCCATTGAGTCAAAAAATGCTGGTGGAAAAATCTTTTCCAATTTGCATAATGTTACAACAATGTTATCTTCGAGTTGTTCCATGTCTTTGACTCTTAAAACAGTAGAGCATACATCTCTAAAAAAATGACTAAGTTCAGTTAATGCTTCCCAAATTGGTTTTGGCAATAGATCTTTAAATGCAATAGGAATCAATCTTTGCATAAAGATGTGACAATCATGGCTCTTCATCCCATAAAACTCACTGTCACCTTTAACACAACGCGCAATGTTAGAAGAATAACCATCTGGCATTCTTAATCCTTTAACCCAATCACATACATTCCTTTTCTGCTCCTTCGTCAAAGTATAAGAAGCCTTTGGCTTATAGGTTTTTTGGCTTCCATCTCTAAATAAGTGAAGCTCCGGCCGGTTGCAATGAATCTCCAAATCCATCCTTGCTTCTACACTATCCTTTGTTTTCTCCTTTATGTCCATAACTGTGTTGAACACATTATCAAATACATTTTTTTCAATGTGCATCACATCTAAGTTGTGACGTATGAGATTTGTATGCCAATAAGGTAATTTCCAAAATATGCTTTTCTTTACCCAATTATGGTTACATCCAAAACCTGCAATTTCTTGTCTTTTAGATGCTTTGTCACAAGGAATGTCAACAAGGTTATCAAGCATACGTCGAATAAGATCACCTGATAATCGAGGTGGTGCCACGTCCTTCTCAATAGTACGTTTTTAAAACTTGTCTCGTTGCTTTCTGAACGGATGATCTTGTGGTAAGAAGCGACGATGACAATCAAAAAAACAACTCTTGCGTCCATGTTTAAGTTTGAAGGATTTCATTAGATGCATGCAATAAGGACAAGCCATTGGACCGTGAGTACTCCATCCAGATAGCATGTCGTATCCAGGAAAATCACTTATAGTCCACAATAGAGATGTTTTCATTTGAAAATTTTGCTTCGTATATATGTCGTAAGTTTCAACTCCTTCCCATAAAATTTTCAAATCATCGATCAGAGGACGTAAATAAATATCTAATTTTTTGCCTGGACTTTTAGGACCTGGGATAACCATGCTCAGAATCATGTTATCTTT
Organism: Fraxinus excelsior; assembly: GCA_019097785.1. Taxonomy (NCBI): domain Eukaryota; kingdom Viridiplantae; phylum Streptophyta; class Magnoliopsida; order Lamiales; family Oleaceae; genus Fraxinus; species Fraxinus excelsior. The sequence continues at coordinate 24,999,441 of CM032634.1, forward strand.
TTCCATACACATCCAAGGTGGGAGATTATACACAGTAATAATTACTGGCCAACACGAGTATGGCTTAGAATTTCTACCAAAAGGACAAAAGCCATCAGTGCATAAACCTATACGCACACTACGATGATCAAGGGCGAATTCTGGATAAATTGTATCGAAGTGCTTCCATGCTTCACCATGTACTGGATGTGACATCTCTCCACTCGTATATTTATGTTTCGAATGCCATATCATCTGCTCTGAAGTATGCCTTGACATGTACAACCTTTGTAGTCTAGGTATTAGAGGTAAATATCGCAATACCTTGTATGGCACCTTACGTCCTGATCTAGATGGTTTCTCTTTATATCGTTCCTTACCACAAATCGAACACTCTTTCAAATTCTCAGTTTCTTTATAGTACAACATGCAACCATTATCACAGGCGTGTATCTTCATATGACCAAGACCAAGATTGCTTAACATTTTCTTTGTTTTGTAAAATGGATCCTCTACATGTGCACCTTCTGGCAACATGTCTATAATTATGGACAACATGCGATCATAACATGCTGCAGAGATATTAAATTCAGACTTACAATTCAAAAGATGCGACATCGCTGAAAGTTTGGTATGCTTTGTACAACCTGGCCATATAGGTTCATCGGCTTCTCGAAGTAGTCTAAAGAAATTTGCAGCTCTTGGATTCGGCTCATGTACTTCAGGAAAAGAATGTTGCTGATTCAAAAAGGTATTGTAGATATTAGGGCCCATAGCATCCATCAACGTTGCTTGATTTCTACATTCATTTTGTTCTTGTGCATTTGATAATTCACCCGAATTTAATGGACTACTGTATTGTTCACCATGTGCATACCATTGAGTATAATCATGGGTAAACCCTTTGCTGTATAAGTGAAGTTTTACATCATCTCGCATATGGAATTCATTATTGCCACATTTACGACAAGGGCATCTTATCTTATCAAATACTCCTGAATGTGAATAAGCAAATTGAATAAAATCTTCAACTCCCGTAATAAATTCATTTGTAAGAAAGCCCTTATCCACTCGTCGCCACATCCAACTACGATCAGATGACATATTGCTAATAAGTAAAAATAAATAATTAGACATGATATTGAAGTATTGCAAAACTAAAGTAAAAGAATAAGCTTTGCCAAACTTGGTTTGAGTAGAGAAACATCAGCATAATATTTACATCGGCATAATATAGTCAATTCGAAAGATATGAGCATATGAACTTGCTATTATATAATGAATATCTAAAATAAAGGAAAGACGATTCCTGATCAACATAAAACAAACTGACTCTTTAATAAGAGACACAAGTTGGCAAATCCTAAATGCATTCTTAATGATAAAGCACTATATATTGAAGCTCAGTAGTGAGAACAGAAAATCTGCATGGTTTCTATTTCCTAAAAGCCGAAAAGGGGCAGTCTGGGAGTACCTCTAGCTTCTTTATTGTAGCCTCAGCTTTTGCTTTCTGCAGGTTCTCCTAGGCAGTAAATGTACTTCCTCCAATATTAAACAATGAACAAATGGATTAATCATAACATACAAAAATCTAGCCAATTAAAATTCCATAATATTTTCTCATGCTAATATTACAGTAGCATAATATTTGCATCTACCCTTTCAAAGTCAAGGCCTTCTTGAGCCAACTTAACAAATTCAAGACTCCAGAAGAAAACAAATGATGAGGAATAAGTCACAATACCGTGGATTCCTTTTCAGTTCATGTGATCAAGGAAAAATAGTGGATTCTTTGTGTTTACAGATATTAGTACTGTGACAAAATTGATACAAATATTATTATTTTATAATAGCTTTTTAACTGCAAAATGCTAAAAGAAACGTAAACTTCTTATTCCTTCCACACCAACTCTTTGATTTTGCCATTACATCTTCCCACTTGTGTACATTGAATTAAATATAATCAAAATACTATAAAAATTGGATGTGCACAGAAACCTGTTATAAAAACTGTATTATAAAACATCAGAGAAATAATATCTATATTACACAAACCCACAGAGAAATCAAGAACCCAAAAACCCCAAATTAGAAAACAAAATCAAACATAATAAAAAAAGCCATATCAATAATGTTGCTAACTTGCCTTGAAATTGAAATTTTTGAAAAAAGATAGCAGAAAAGACGAATAGGGGTAAAAACATGGGATGATCTGGGGAAAAATTTCGCCAAGAATATTACCTACGTAGAAGAAGATGGGGTCTACCGGTGATATTGAGAGAAAATCAGTCGGATTTTGAAGAGGAAAGCAGCCAGTGATTTGTGAATTGTGAGAGAGAAGGGTTTTGGAGTCCGTTCGTTTCCTAATTTTAGTGAACGTGTTGGTTTTGGTGGGAGCCAGTGAAAATTTGGAGGCAAGTGAAAATCTAATGGTAGGGTAAATTAATAACTTCTTCTATTTTGTTTATTTTTTTTAATTTAGAAAATTTTGAAAAAAAAATTGTTACTACATTTTACAATGTTTATCTCTATTACCAACGGAAATTTTCGTTGCTGAATGTCGTAGTTAAAAGTGGATTACTTTTACCAACGGATGTAATCCGTTGGTGATTTTCGGTACATCACCTACGGAAATATCCGTAGGTGAAATATCCAAATGTTAAACGACTACATGAGGCACGGAATATCCGTTGGTAAAGATATATCACCGTTACCAACGAAATTTTCGTTGCTGAATACCGTAGTTAAAAGTGACTTACTTTTTACCAACGGATAATCCGTCTCTGATTACCAACGGATATAGTCCGTTGGTGATTAACAACACGTCACCTACGGAAACATCCGTAGGTGAAACATCCAAATGTTAAACGACCACATCAGGTACGAAATATCCATTGGTAAAGAGACATCACCGTTACCAACGAACATTCCGTTGCTGAATACCGTAGGTAAAAGTAGATTACCTTTACCAACGGACAATCCGTTTCTAATTACCAACGGATCAGATCCGTTGGTAATTTTCCGTGGGTGAAAAGCTAGTTTTTAGTAGTGCCACTGATATTATATTAATATATATTTATATTAAATTAAAAGAATTTAAAAGTTAAAATATTTAAAACACACCAACAAACAAATACGAAATTGCAAACATTTCCATTCAATAAATTTATTGTTCAAAATTACGTGAATTTTGCTTTCCCTTCAAATCAATACTAACTTCTTCAAATTACATTATTATTATCTTGTAGGAATAATCTGCAATCAAATGAGTATTTAGTCCCAACCACTCATTCACATGGTTGTACATGTCTTTAACTTGCAAAAATAATACAAATCTAGACCATCTACAATCTTCTTACTATATTCTTACTGTCATGACCAGTAATCCAAATGTAACTGTAATAGTGTAGAGCGCTTAGTCTCCGACTAATCAAGACCATCTTCCAATCAGATTTGAAATGGCAATCCTTGCTGCCAACTACAATATTTTCAACAAACATATCCCATCATTTCTCAACACTAATCTCAAATTTATCAAGACAGTAAATTTGCTTGTCTTTGTATTTTTGGTTGAGATAATTACAGTCAAGAAATCAAAATCAAAGTAAAAAATTACAAAAAAGGGAATTTATGTATATTGACAAAACAAAGTACAAATGAAAATCAAGTGGCAAAAAATAAATTATGGAAACAAGGCAACATAATACGAAGTAAAACAAATGAACTCATCAAATCCAATAGAAATTAGAAAGACCAAGATTTACATTAAAATTCGAAAAATTGTGCTAAAAAAAATTAGAAATTGGTCTATATTATAGAAATATCATTAAAAAAAAATACCCTCAAACACTTTTACTGGAAAACTCAAAAGCTCTACATTCTCTCCCTCGAGCCCTCACCACTCTTCCCCATTCTCGGGTTTTCCAACTCAATTCTCATTTTCATTTTCAGTTTTTAAAATAAATCACAAATTTTATTACAAACCCACAACGAGTAAGTAAAGAAAAAACGTCCAACATTGGGGACAACCTTATTAATTATCAAAAAACTGAGGAAATCAAATCGAACTAACTCAAACCACTTCTCTTTTATTCAACGAGACCCCCATGTTCTATGAAGCTGAAAGTTGAATCAAATTGACCTAACAAAATATCATTTATTGTTCTATGAAGCTGAAAGTTGTAATCCTTTCTTATCCAATCGCTTTCTCAACTTTTTCTTAGAGGAACAAGAAATAGAGGAAAGAAGACTAAGAGACTTAAGGCTTATTCTCTTTTATTATCTTCCTGACCAAACAGTCCCACTTTGAATTAGAGAAATAGAGCGCGTCATAAATGCAAAACGTAAATATTGAACTGCAAATGATAGATGAAATCAAAAGCTACAACACTCGTATTTGATTATAATCTTAAAAATGAATATTTCTTTCCGAACAAACGAAAGAATTAGAAAGTGAAAAACCCTAAACTAAATCTGGAAAATGTAAATAATTTACCTAGGATTCGAGCCATTATATAGGGATATCATAAAATCTGCAGAAATTTTGGGAGATTTCATTGCCTATGCGAGCCAATTTCTGTGTCCGACAATTTTTGACGAAATGTGAAAAAATGTAAAGAGCGCATATGATTGATTTTTGGAGAGGAAGAGCATCGTAAATGATGATCGAGGAGAAACAGAAATGATTTAGGTTTTCCAAGGTTTTGAACTAAACCAAAATGGGCTTTGTGTGGGGTATAAAGTGAGAATTGCTTGAGAAAAGGGGGAAAATGAAATTTTTGAGATTTGAAGCAGGAACTAAAAATTTTAAGAGGGAGGGAATGCTTGATTGTTTGAAAGTAATATATAATTGCTTTTTTATTACGTAATATGGATTAAATTATTATATTTAACTAATTTTATGTGATAATTTATAATTATTACTGGAAAAATTATCTTAAGTTATTATTTGTTTCATAAAGTTATTTTAATTAATTATTACTAATTGTTGATCAACTACCAGCTTGAGCAAGAATTATTGAATATGCGTGCCATGTTATCTCGATTTGAGACATTAATGCATAAGTTCATATCAGGTCAAGTTGTGACATAGCAACAACGTTCTACATGCCACCACTTACTCATAATATATGAATTATGATTTGTTTATTTATTTGCTTTTGAGTGTTGAGAAATCTATTTTTGTTTATGGATTGGTTCCACCTAGTAGTTCTTTCTTTGTAAGTTATTATGTAATTGAAAGTTTAATCGTCTAATGATATTTTTTATTTTTTTGAAAATCAGTTTTTTTCTATAAATTTTATAAAACTTTTATTATAAAAACTTTCCTCTTTGATAAAAAAAAATATTTAAAAATAAATTGTATGACATATTAAAATTTAGTGTGACAAGAAAAAAAAAATTTGTTGCATGAGAAAAAAAAAATAACATTGCAATAAGAAGTATAAGACAACAAGTAAAGATTGTTACGATATTAATAAAAGCAACGGACAAGGAAAGTAGTAAAAACTTTACAATAACGTACATTTGAGGGCTTTTGCCGCATGCATTGCACATTTTCGTATCCTTCTAATCTACAATAATATTAGAGCCTACAGCATACAGGTGAGCATTGTAGAATACTTACTGCAATATGTTTTGTCTGTTGCAAAAAAAATTATTTTTCTTGTAGCAATTTTTTCCTCCAACTATAGAATTTTTAGCAACAACTTTTTTATATCTCAAAAAGTAGACCCTATTGCATCATAAGAACTTTGTTGCAATAAAATAAAATTTGTCGCTATAGGTTCCTACCAAAAATATTTTGGCGCATTGCTTCCCTCATATTTTTGACGACATTCTTTATTGTTAGTCGTAATTTCTCACATTTCACGACAACTTTTTATATTGCCTTATATTTTTTGGTACTCATTTTTTTCATCACAATCTTCAAGATAAAGTTTAAAAATGTGTCGCATTAAGTTATTTATTGCGACAAATATTTGTATGTCGCGAAAAATTTTGTCGCAAAATCACAATTTTGTTCTAGAGGTTCAAAATAGGAGTATATCAGACAATACTCTCTCGTCTTATCTTCTGCCTGCCCTTATAGTAGAAGTAGCTCAAATAATAGGATTAGCATTATTCGCCCAATAATAAACCACCAAGACCTTCCTTGTTTGGGTTCTCTAAACTAAGAAAATGCTCTAATAATGAGAAAGATGCCACTAGTTACAATGCTCCATCTAAGAGGGATAGTTAGGGACAATGCAATTATCCCTATTTCGGGAGTTGAGGTAAAAAAAGGCTTCATGAACCATTCTACTTGCAATGCACCCACCCCTCTCACTTGTTTATTGTAGAGGCTATAAGTATACACTTCCCCACAATAAGGAATAATGGTATAGTGGGTTGAAAAACGAGAGTGTCCTTGAAGTTGGCTACTTTTTCCAGAATGCAATCGGCTCTGAGATAGCCGTAACACAACTGTTAAAAGATATGGTTTGAATCATTCTTATTTGAATCGGATCTGTTAAAAAAACTCGAAATATTTCAAAGTCTTTTACAGTGGAGACTGGATACCTTAGAAATAAATTTCACATTGAACCTTAGGCATTTCGAAATCAAAAGTATTTACAAAGAAGATATTTTATCTCATGAGAAACATTTGTTATTGGGTTAGTCATACACTTCACATGTTTCTAAGCTTAGCATGGATCAATAAAATGAGTCTAGTTTCCACGTTAGGTAGCATATTGAGGACAAAATTTAAATCAATACACATGATCTCTCTAAATCAATAAGACGGTGAATTGGCTTGAAGTATAGCTACTGTATTTTTATTTTTTTTTTATTTTTAACATGTATACGTGCCTTAACTTCGATGGAACAAAAAAAAAAAAAAACTATGCTTAGCATGTAAGGGACAAATCGAAGACAATAATGCAGACCATCTCTAATCTTTCAGATGTAATAATTCACATAGTATCGAGCCACGTAAAAGACTGAGGTTCAAATCTCGCCACATTAGTTTATAAAATTCTGCGTATGCGTAACTTTGATTAAAGATTATGAATACATGTGACCAGTCTAACAAGCCAAGATTCTAGGTTAGGTGATCCTATATAAGCGACTAGAAGTAGGAAATTCAAGTTTCACAGCTATCACCAGTTATTATGAAAAAAATCTAGTGTCATGTTTTCACGCGAGATGTATTGAAATAGTACACAGGAGTCCATATCTCTCTGATATCTTAAACTTTTTGACGAAATGACTAATATTTTTTGTAATTATTGCGTGTTTTAAATATTTATTGGTTGGCAAGGCTTATACCTCGACTCACAGAACCTCTTTAAGACTAAATATTATATACGGAAATATACGTAAATAGACACAATTTTTCCATCAAATCTTGAGTACTTCATTAATTTCTGTAAATTTCAGTAGCTATTAGCCCCTATTTGGCCCCCATTAAAATTGTAATTCATTTTTCTCTATCTTGTTATCAACTACATATTCTCCAATAAAAGTGCAAACATTTGATAAAATACACTTTTTGGGTATTCACAATTGTCACAAAAATAAAGCATTTGGGCCCCCTTTATCAACTACGAACAATTCATACATCAATGGCATTCAGGATTAATCAGGTGCAAATATATTAACAAAACACAGTAAGATTATCCTCAGTATCCTATAATTTGATCTATACACATTATATAACTTTATCTGCTTTCGAAAACCTTCAAATAAAAAAGTTACTTAGGCAAATAGTGAAATCGATCTGAAATTTTAAACCTTGTAATTTACAGTTCCACCCTTGACGAAATGTAGCACTTGATATGGCACGACTTGCATATATGATGCTTATAGCACTTGCACAATTCTGAGAAAAATCTAATGATTTTTTATACACGTCCTGAAAAACAATAATTAGCAACAGTTAGCATAATCCTCTCGGATACATCATCGTGTACATATATGCCAGTTCTAAATCCAGTAAATGCACATCCCAGAAAAAAAATGTCAAGATCTCCATTATGCATAACCCTAACAAACTCGCTTCAACACGATATCAATATGATTTTTTGGATAAAAAAAAAAAGCCTATAAACAGAAACAATTTGTAACGCCCCAAAATTTCACAATCAAATGTTACCAAAAATTCAATTTTCGCGAAGTGATAAAATAATATTCTTTAATAAGGAAATATAACCGGAATATCCATAAATTTAAACTAAACATGAAAATTGTATCGTTAAGAAAATAACATAATCAAAAATTAAATAATTGTATTTGAACAAATAAAACTATCTAATAATTTAAAGAAAAAAATAAATTTAATGTTTTATCTCTTCGATTCCTCTTGGCAATCGCATCACTATCCTGCCATAATCTCAATCGACCAGAACTAATCTGTATAATTTTGTAAGAGTGAGTATTTAAAAATACATAGTAAGATACATGCAGCTCCCATACACAATTATATAACAATAAAATAAACACTTCATACCAATATTCTTTTGTGGAGTATATCGGTGACCTAGCGACACACCTGTCTTGGATCATTTTAAATTCTTGTAGGATCTTTTATCTCTTAATAAAGAACTCAAAGGTGCAATGGCAATTGAGATGGAAAATCGTTTCTATCAAATTGAATAAGATCATTGAATTTCAAAAAATAGAATTATGATTACTTTTAAACTTTATAAAATTAAGATTGCAATCAGATTTTATTTAAATCACAAAAAGATTATCATTATCAAAATCAATATATATCACTCTATCGATACATAATTATTTGGCTCAAATAAAATAGGAATTAAAACCTGTTTCATTTTAGTCCTCATTTTTTTTTTCAAAATATTAGAAATATAGTATATAAAACAAATAAAATTTTATTCTAAAATGTTGGGGCCGTTACACAATGAATCACAAAAATGAAGGTCCAGGTGTTCCTTTCTACAAATGAAGGGATGCAATTATCAAGAACAAAATAAAAGTTGCGATTTGAGATTTTAGTTATGTATTTAAAAAAAAAAAAAATTGGTGAAAGATAACACAGTGATAGGCATGAAATCAAGAGAACTATGAAAACAAAGGATCATAACTACTGTACATCCAGATGAATTAAGAAAACTTCCATTTAAAACAGAATTTACCAAAGCAGAGAAGGAGGACATAGACATAACTGATTGGGAGTTTTGGGAGTGGTTATTGGGTTTTTCTAAAGTACTTGTTTAGGGCTATTTTAACGAATTGATTTTGGAAAATTTTAAGTAGCGATTCTTAAAACAGTTCAATCCATGCGTGATTATAAATTTTTTTTAGAATAATTTTAAGTAGCGATTCTTAAAACTGTTGCAGTAAGCTAGCTTTACCCTTCACTTAGTCATCTTAGTCATCCAGTGATTCTAAATTTTTTTAGAATAATAAAATTTACGTATATGTTATTAGTGAAATTTTCAATAAAAATTTTCTTTTGTATTTTATTATTTTACTCATAAATGATATCATATTTATAATAATTTTTTTATATATAAGTTACTTTTTAACTTAAAAAGTGCAATATTTATTGATAATTTCATTTTTAAGTTATTTGAGTTTTTTACTTATAAATGAATTCTATAGTTATAAGTTAATTTTTTTTCTTATAAATAATTTATTACATATTAAAGAATCTTTTACTTATAAATAATTTAATATTTTACAAGCAATATTTTCTCATATTAGTAATTTTTTACTTGTAAGTAATTGTTTTGCTGATCAATATTTTTGAAGTTATTACACTTTTTTTTTAAAAAAAATTTAGTTTGACCAAAATATGAGAGTTAAAAATAATTGTTTTATAGAGGGATTAGAAGAAAATTTGAAAACCCATAAAAAACCACGGATTCGGAAAATTGAGAAATGAGCCCCAAATTACAATGCAATAATTATCGGTGATTTTTAAACTACTCAAAATCAATACTCTGATTTTTCCAATCTCTCGTAAATGATGCTACCCTAAAAGGGTCACAATGAGTGGAGGAAAAAAACCCTCTCTAGTATGCCCATAGTTGACAGAAGAGATAAGTAGCTCAAATGTGCTACAGCCAAGGTTCTAAAAGGCGTAATGTGTGGTGATGCGTGGAGGTCGAGTTATGGATTAGGCGAGGCATATGGGTAAAAAAGAGTAAAAAGATGTTTTCTTATTTTAATATTATTTTAATTTTTAATCAATTAAAAATAATATTTACTAAACATTTAAAACAAATTTATAGGAACTTTATACATTTTTTTCAAAGTTTCAAACAAAAATATAAGTTTCAAATTTAAATACAAAATAGTAAGTAAATATTAAATAGTATAGGAACTTAAATTTTATATAACTCTTTATCGGACTCCAATTCAGTAACATCTTCTTCATCTAATTCATCATCTGTGTCTTTTGATACAAAACCATCTTCATCGGGCTCCCTTATATCATTTTCCACCCCATCATACTCCTCATCATCACAACCCTCTACAATCCAAGGTTGTTTTGATTTTAAATTAGGGTAAACCGAAGAAATTAGCATTTAATAATTTTTAACTTCAAAGAATTGTAAAAAAAAAAAAAGGGTAATGCGCGTCTTGGCGTGCATAATTGTTCTTAGGCGCGCTTTAGATGTCAACAATTGTCGTTGACCGCTAAATAAGAAGCTAACCCACTTGGCTTGGCATTTTGGCCACGTCTCACACCAAAGCACGCCTTTTAGAACATTGGCTACAGCTATGATTAAAAATAAAATAAAAAATAAAATAAAAAAAATTTACCAGATAGGCTCAGTTGATTTGGTTTAGCCACTAAATACTCATTCGACTAAAGTGAGAGACGAGCCTAAACGAGGAAAGAGAGACTTGTTAAAAACCAAAAAAAGTACATTAACAGAATAAATCAAAATCAAATGTTAGCAAACTCTGTAATTCATAAATATATCACAGAAAGGTGGCAACCTTCATTATTTTAGCAAGTGAATTACCATAGTCAGATAATTTGGGGTGAGTAAGGAATAAAAACACATCAATTCACCAACTTATACAATCACATTTACAGTTTTAACACAAAGAGACCACTGCAGAATTTGGAGACAGCCATGACCTTGTCAGCTGCCTTTAGTGAAGTATATATTGTTAAAGATGAAAGTAGAAATATATAGTCTAGTCTTTAAACTGATACCATATTGAAAGAACTCTTCAAAATGGCAACATAAAAGAGACCTGGCTAAATTCTAATCTTTCCTTGATTATAAACAATTCAAAAATATCGTTTATAATAGAATATTAATTGATGTTCCATTGCAACAACAAATGAGAAAATAAATGTTGAGTACTAACCTTTCCTTGCTTCACTTTGATCACATTTGTAGTAAATCTAACATTAGTTGATCCTGCAAGGAAAACTCTGTCAAAATTATATTTTTGGAGAATAAGTAGAACGATGGTTTAAATTTGGGAAGTTCACCGCGACGTTGGACAGGAAATATGTCCAAACGGAAGAATATGAAAAACAAAAGGCTTAAATAGTTCATAAAGCCCACACATACAGAAAACAAATTAAAAGAGGACACAACAAAACGCAAGTGTGAAAATATAAAGGCAATATCACGTAGGCCCTGGTATTGCTAGGGCCAGTGTGGCGCAAATATTGTAGCATTGCCCTCTATATTAATTTATCACATTAAGTGAGAATCATTTTTTGAACGATTTTAACCCCACCATAATTCAATTATTTCAATAATACATCACTTTTCGTTTTCCAACATCTAATAAATACTACAAAATCCTTATGAGTCTCGTGCTATTAATTCTCAATTAATTAACATTCATATTTATGTAAACTCAATGAATCTTGACTTACATGAATCCAGAGTTATTATAAACGAATTTATTTCTATTCATATGTCTAGAAAATTTAATGGGTGTTTAAATTCAAGTATTAGCAATTAATTCTTATGTAGGATGAGAATGTTGCTTATTTGTGGTATTTTATTATTACAAAAAAATTGAATTATAAAGTTGAGTTTTGAGAGTCAATTTTCTTCTCTTAAATTTCATTTTCTTTAATTCGTTTGAAACTCATCAAATCCTCTCGACAAATTAGTATCAAATATTATTTTTACAACACTTATAAAGTATTTTAGAATAACGTGAAATGTATGTTCAACTTTGACTAGTTCCTTCATATGTCTCCTTTACTATTATTGTATAATTATAAAAATCAATGACCAGAACCTATTTTATAGATAACTAGTGTGGATCGTGCGTTGCACGATAACCGTTATAATTTTTGCAATTCCACAATTGAACAATGGCAAAAATAACATTGAATTGTTTCAAGAAATAAATATTTAGACACCCTTTACATTACACCATTTAAATCTCCACTTCATTTACAAAAATTGATCCCCTTTTATTAATGAATTTTATCCTTTCAGAGAGATAGAAATTGTGCAAAAGGAAAGAAAAATAAACTAAGCAAATGATTAAGCACCTGATAATTCATCAATTTCTCGGCATTATCTCTTTCCTCACTCAACTCCTTGAAAAACCTATGAGAAAACAAACCATAAACGCATATTTACGTAATATTCAATGATAATGGAAAAACTAAGCCCATGTTTGAGCCTCATTCTTTCTTCTTTTTTCCCATTCATCTTTCTACAATACTCATTTTCAACCACACATTCTCCAAATAAAATAATATTACACACAAATCTAAAACTTTTCATCACTTTTCCACCACACATTCTCCCATCAACCACTATTCAAAAACTAATTCTTCCTAAAAAAATGGCGGCCAAACACCAAGAAGGTTCAAATGTTTAAAGTTTTTATATTTACTTGGCAAGACCCTTGAGAGCAACATTGTCTTTATCAAAATAGATAAACATGGCAAGGTATAAATAGGAAAGATTGTACTCCACACTGTAATTCACTATATAAGGGAAGCATTCATTTTGTTTTGATATAGTTTTAAAATAGATACTACAGTTTTAGGGAATGACTAAAACCTAAGGATTGTAGGATACAACCAAAATCTGTATTGAAGTAGCATATTTAATTGGAAAATTAATTGCTCAAAGAAGTATTCCAAAGAAAAAGGTTCCAGTGAAGTTTCACAGAAATCAAAACTATATCCTTACATATTTGGTAGCCTAAACCACACAAAGACGTGTTCATATGCATTGGATCTACTCTATCCAGCATTATCTAATTTTTGATTTGTAAAGGGACAAAATAAGAAAAAAAAAAGTTTTCTTCTGTTTTGAAAAACTAAAATTTTATCACAAAATTGGCATCAACCCAATCATAAAGTGATTCAAATGACATTATATCACACTTCTTATAACACAGCATGGGTGTAAAACAACTACTTGTACGGGAAGTTCATCTACAGAAAAATTGAACTCCTATCCCCATATGGGATATCTAGAGATGAACCACTTAATTGCAAAAAATCACCAGACGAATCTTAAGGATATGCATACAAACCTTTGGATTAGTACATAATAGAGGTACATCAGATCTCAAACTGAGACATACAAATAAGGCAGACAAGAAACCAATGAGTATATTTAAAACTCTACCTGACCAGAAAGAAGGTTACATAGCCCTAAATTGCTGAGCATTAAAAAATGTTGTATAGAACTGGTCTTCACAACAACATAGTTTCAAAATTTTTTGCCAAAGAAATGGAGAAAACAACAATAACCAAAAATCTAAAAAAACAAAAAAATGAAGAATCTGAACGCTATGTACTGAAGGAAAAAAGAGATGAAATACCATACCTTTTGAATTTATCCTCTCCATCCCTTCTCCCTCGAGTAGTAAAAAAGAAGTTGCAGTTTGATGGAACATTTCACCTTATTGATCTACTCACTGCTCAAGACCACTAATTTAGGACAATATATAACACTAATCTTAAGATGATTGAACTCAAAGCTTAAAAACTGGAAAGCATGGGAATTTAAAAAATGAGATTATACCTCTAGCAACTGGAGCAAAGACTTCATGTCGACCAAACTTTGTTCCGTTTCTTGATAAACACTTCCAAGGAAGTTGAATGGAAGAGGCAACTAGAAAAGTAGCCCATTTACCATTTAGCATGACTTCCTGTGATTTTGTTTATCTTCATTGTGTTGAGTTTAAAAGGTCTAAGAAATAGAAAAAAGCAAAAGAAGACTTTAGGTTCTAATTTTATAAAAAGAGCCTTATTTCCAAGCCAAAAACATTCTCTTAATTAAAAGAAAAAGAACGTTCTCAAGATAAACACATTCATAATGCATTTCATAGTAAATAAACAAATATAGAAAAATATCAATCAGTCAGAGGAGGTGGAAATGAAATTCATAACAGACTTCATGTCAACTAAATGTTGAAAGGTACATTATACAATCTATTCTCCCCCATATTAGAGAGAGTTCTAATGTAAGATATAATATAGAGATGCTGGATATGTGATGCATCAACATTATTGTCGTTTGCCTGGCAGAAAAACAAAGTTCGAAATATTCTAGACAATATTATTTCCTCTAATATTTATGGCATTTTATAGTGTGTTTGTACATATATGATATCAATTTATGGGATAAATGCAAGCATAGGTCGTCATTGGAACTGACATAAAATATTAAGACATGAACAATATTTTTTCTTAAACCCAATTACCAAAACTCCTAAAAGTTGTCTTATATCATATGATTATATGCTAAGACTTTAAAATAAATGTTGCACAAGAGAATGATGAATAAAGTCAACAACCAAGCAACTTTCATGATGTTTCAGGGATCTAACAAGAATGAAAAACGAATAAACCACACCACATCTGACCTATAGAGAATTCATAGTTGACAGTTCGACAGAGAAGACATCAACAAACATGCATTAACCAAAGAGAACAGAACATGAAAACCCCACAATTTACTGGGACTTGATTTATATATTCTTACTATGAACTCCATGGTCTTTACCATCTATAATAAGGTGTGCAAAAACAACATCATGGATGGACAATTTACCTAGTCCACCAAGCAACCACTATTCAGAAATAAGGACCAAGCTTGAGAAAATTGATGAAGAAATATAGAATATAGTATAACAAATAAAGAAGAGAAGTAGATAACAAAACAACTATAGTACAATGACCAGATGTGTAGCGACAAAACATCTCTCCCAATTCTCAAAAAGAAAATGAGACATTACTAACCTCTTATCTACCACGTTGCTTACTTTGGTTGAAGTCAATGTCGGACTATGAACTATGAATTCATCAATCTTAGGGTCAAATGTTGCATTGTTTCAAGACCTTGTACGTAGGAGCCATGATCAAGTCCAGTTTGTGAATAGCAGCAAACTATTTGCATCTTATAGGCCAATGACAGCCATTTGTACTACTGTTGATCAGTACCTTGAGTCAAGAGTTGGAGTAGTTTATATTAGATTAAGGACCTAGAAAGTGAGAATGGAACTTATCATGAACTGAAAATTATTGAAAAAGAGAGGACTTTTAGCAAAATTGCTGGAATATGTTCTGTTTTTGGTATAAGGTGCCAAGTATCAGATGGTAAAAGATGTACTTGTTTACCTATATGTCAAAAATATTTATAAAAATCAAGTGCACAAATCTAAAAATAGAAAATACAAAATTGATATTTTTAGTATTTTTTTTTAAAATAGAGAGCAATTAAAATGAAATATTTTTGAACACTGCAAATAAGATTCTTATAAAACATTAGAAAGATGCAATGACTACCTTGACTGTGTTAAGGATGTACATGCATGAAAAATAAATATAAGTGGGAAAATTTGGAAATTGGGGATAAAAGTAAATTAAATCAACCTATGTCTATAGCATTTGTGACATTACTAAGCCCACAATTTATTAAATATCGGCCATAAAATTCTTCGGCAAGCTCAACTGCAAATGATAATTAATTTACAGCTACTTCACGAAGACACGAACCTTAGAATAAAATGAAACCAACATATTATTTTAACCCGAATCACATAAATACATATATTGTTCTAGTATAGACCAAGAAAATGAACTACACGCTTCCAGGCTTACTAAGATAACCCTGTTTAGAGAAAATTATAAATGGACTAATGGAGGCGAATCATATATTGATTCAAAAGAAGATACATGATCAAATGGATCTTGTTCAATAAGTATAATTTAGTTGTATACCTACTATTAATTAGCATATGTTTGTAAATTAGTTTTGAAATTGTCACTTATGGGTAGGAAATGTGAATTCACTCCATAAGTAACAAGAGTAGGGGCATGTCACGTGAAACTTTAAAAAAAAATTAAGAATATGTACGTGGATAAATGATACATCACATGTCCGTGTTATATCACCAAAATAAAAGGGTAGCTCAAGTAACACATATAAGAACCAGGAAGTCAAGCCTGATCATCCTTTCTACCTAGATTACAATTTAGCATCTAATACAACAATACAAATTGCTAATGCACCAACCGTAGCTCTTGGAACAACTAAGTATGATCATTGAAATCAATTGGCAACCAAAACTTGAAACTAAAGAAAGAAAAGAAATAGTAGAAGCATCTAGAGCCATTATCAGCAAAACTGAATTCAATAAATGATCAAATACACGTAAGGTTAAGACTCCATAGTTAACTATGGCTAGGAGCTTACCAGATCCAATAATAGAAAAAATCACTCACCCAGTAACTCAGAAATCACAATGTGAGATATTTAACATAATATTTGCTAAGAAGGGAGGAAAAAAAAAAAACAAGATCCAATTTTTGAATGAAAAGAGTATCCCACAAATAAGAATTCTTCAGAAAAAATTAGGCAAAATTGACAGGTGCATATTCGAAATCAAGAATCCAACAAAACACGATACCGATATGAAAATCAAACAAGTGAAAAAAGAATCCACATTTTCATCTGTACAAAGAGTGGGGAAAACTACGGAGATCAACGAAGAACATCGATTCATAGTAAAAATCTATATTCACTTACCAAAAAATCTTGTTTCAATAATTTTTTCGACCGATCTACGATGAAAACTTCAAAATTTGCAAAAGAAACACAAAAATAGAGGATTAGAACTTCTAGGTTGGTGAACACCAAAAAGATTTTGAAAAAATTACACATCATATAGACAAACTCATGGGAAAGAGAAATAGAAGAGTGAAGAAGACATGAGAAATCTTGCACAATGACTATTTCGTGGACTGGAGAATGAAGTATGGGATGTTGTGTGGTCGAGAAATGGGGAAAGAGTCAGAGAAGGAGAAGAAATGGTTAAAAAAAGGCACGTGGAAAAATGAAGGGAAAGAAGGGCCAAAAAACGAGTTTTCTATTTTAGTGGATGATGATGTCAGCATGACACGCCTATGACGCGATATGAACAGTAACAGAACTCTTCTCTTTTATATATTTTAAAGGATATATAATAGTAATCCAGCTATCAAAAATAAAAATCAAAACTCATTACTTAAACCAAGATAAGAAGAATCGAAACACATTACAAGTGCAAATAAATAAACATAAATATAGATTAGGCGGCGGTTACCCAGACTATTCTTTTTTTGGCTTCTTGCTTGAATCAGGTGGTCTACCTCTGGCTTTCCTGGCAGAGTTAGGCATTGCCGATCCACCTAAAGCCATCTTCAATAGTGGGGGAGAGGCAATGGAAGGTGGCGCAGCTGCACCCTGAGTAGTGGAAGTGTCGAATTTCTGCGGCGGTCTTGAGAAGCTAGCAGGTTGAAGGGCAGGTGATAGAGCTGCTGCCATGCCATTTGAGCTGTACTCTCTCGGTGGTCCCTTCTTCCGTTTCTGCTCACCACTGATGATGTTCACAAAATTATTAAATATGATGCTTCTTGGGTGTCAGTTTGGGTACAATGGCAGGGATGTGATCACGGGCCTGTACGCAATGGCATTGCCGACAACATCGTATACCGAACGGAATCCCTGATTCAGTGGAAAAGTTGGAGCTGCTGGAGTGTGGGTGGAGGAAGGAATGTTTAGGGAGGTGGTGGCAGTGGTACGTGACACCGTAATTGGTGGGCTACTACCCAATAACACTAGTTCTTCTGAAGCGTCCAGACATTTTCTTGCACGAATTCCTTACAAAATAGAGTAAAAATATATTAATGATCAAAATAACTGCCTTCAATAAATTCTTAAACCCTAATTAAGAACCACATTTTGAAAATTTTTGAATTCTACCTTCACAAAGTGAAACTTTAAACCAGAAAAAAATAAAAATAAAAAGATTATAATTGAGACAATTTTTCTATAAAAAACTTCAAAATTCAATACAATTACAAACCTTACAATTAATAGAGCAAAACAAGGTAAAATTCAACACCTCATTAGAAATTGTTTTATAAAGTTCTGAATTTTATAAAATCTAGGGTAAATAAAATTTCCAGGATTGGAAAATAAAAAATAAGAAAATTGCTAAAAAATAGAAAAGTAAAATAAAAACAAACCTGGCAACGATACTAAAATTTCTCTGAACCAAGCAGATCAAACTTTAAGCAATTTACTTTAATAAATAGCTTTTTTACCCTAAAGTTGAATAAAATCGGTGCATAATTCAGCTCAGATTCCATCATTTAGGTTGGTAAGTGCTTATGTTCCCGCCCCCCAACATTGTCCGCTGGTACACTATTCCTAGTTAATTTATAATGTATTTCAGTTTCCTCCCCCCCCCCCCCCCCCCCCCCCCACCCCCCCCCCCCCCCCCCCCCCCCCCCCCCAAGATTCTGAATTTTTTTTTCCATTAATAAATATTGAGTAAATAACTTATACTTTAAAATTCAACCATACAAAAATCTTAGATCTAAACAAAAAATCCAATAGTTACTTAAATAAATAAATAGTCAAAATTCAATCCAAAACCTAAGTTCCCATTTCCCAAGCTCAACTAATTAAAACTCAATTCTCAAGCTGGTTTATGCATAATGCACGTTTAATTGTTTTGTCTAGTGTATAATTTTGATTTCTCATTGAAAGGAAGATGTTCGGATTATGATTTGTGACTGGTGCATTGTGAATAACAGAAGTGAGAAGACCAGAAGTTGATTTCGTCATTTTGTGTGTTCAATCATAATAAGTCTTATTCTTGAATATTTGAATTTAAGAATTAAGTAGAGTAGTTGTTGTTAGTTTTTGTAATTGTGCTAGTTATTGAATATTTGAATTTAAGAATTAAGTAGTAAAATAATCAATAGTGAATCAGTGATTGAATTGAACATTGAGTTTCAGTACTATTTTGGTGCTCAAAATCGTCGTTTTCAATTCTCTTAGTTTAAAAAAAAAATTTGGGGGCACCCCCGCGAGGGCCCCCCCCCCCCCCCAAGATTGAAATCCTGGCTACGTCCCTGCAAGTATACAATATTAATATTATGTTTCTTGATTGTCTAATGAGAAATAAATATAAACAACGAAGACAACATCCAAGAAGCTAAAAAACTTTTTCAGAAGCACCACAAGAAGTTGTTAAAAGGCACCCAAAAAAGTCACCAAGTGCAGGTTGGCACAATGCAGACAATGCGCTCATGGGGTTAAAATTACTTGACACTTGCATCCTCAATGTAAAAATGGTCATATTAATTTGTGGCCCCGTCCTCTGCATTGCCCAGTTTTCTCTCCACCTCGTGAAAAAAATCTAGCATCTCTAGCGGTCATGGGGTTGCGGACTTCAATGCTAACATTGTTTTAGTTAATGATATAATTTTTTCATTAAATCCTATACAATATAAGAGGCTTATTGACGCCGGACAGAATAGTGATTATTCTACAAGCTGAAATCAATTGAGAAATACATGGAATAATGCAAGAGAAACATCAAGAGAAACTATAAAATTCTTTATTATTCAACAACTGAATGAAAATAACCCACAAGCCGGGTTATACAGCTAAATATTCGAAATTAGAGGAATTTTACCAAAGATGGTAAATCCTAATATTCATACTAAAATAAAAGACTTAATAAGAGAAATAATATCCCCAAAATTCGGCTCAAATCGAGCTTTTATTCTATGTCAAAAAGGCAACCGAAATATTACTATAAATGACAAAAAATAACTTAAATTGATGATTCGGAAAAGAAAACAGCTGAATTTAAGTTCCAAAATCGATTCTCACCGAGCAAAGCTACGACGTGCGCACTGAAAAGACCTTTTCGGATTGGGGTCATGTGCGTAATTCTGACAATCGTAGCAAAATTTATGGTCAAAATACCGAAACATACCCAAAGATGGCCCCAATTTGGAAATATCCAATTATCTGCCAATGTTGCGCTGATCCGCCAACTTATGGTATCTCAGCGTCATTAATGTACTATCAGACAGCTCGGCATCGTCTGACTCGGATCCTCTAGCATCAGTCGCCTCGGGTTGGAAAGAACTCGTCCTCGAGTTCACTTGAGTGTGTGCAGGATCCCCAAAACAAGAACTGAGATGCTTCACATTGAAGACATCAGAAGTCTTCAAATGGCTGGGGAGGCGTAGTCGGTAAGCATTGTCGTTGATCTTCTGCAAAACCTCACAATGATCAATATTCCTCTCCTTCAGCTTATTATACTCACCAATAGGAAAACAATCATGAGTTAACACGGCCCACACAAAATCACCAACTTTGAATAGGACCTGGCGATGATAACTGTCTGCCTGAACATTGTACTTGGCATTACTTTCTTGAATTGCTAACTTCACTTGGTCATGAATTCCTCGAAGATGTTCCGCCATCTCATCTGCTTTATGACTTATACCACACGTGGAATATGGGCTAAATCAAGTACCCCAGATGGAACCCAACCATAGACTATTTCAAATGGACTCATACACGTGGTTCTATTCTTCAACCTGTTATAGGCAAATTCTGCCTGAGGTAACGCCAAACCCCACTGCTTCGGTTTAGTACCTGCCAGACTCCTCAACATATTGCCCAAGCTTCAATTCACCACCTCGGTCTGACCATCCGTTTGGGGGTGGTAGGCACTGCTAAAATTTATTCGCATCCCTAGTTTCTCCCACAACCTTTTCCAGAAATGACTCATGAACTTAGTGTCACGATCAAAAGTAATTAAATGAGGTACACTATGCAAACGCACAATTTCTTTGAAGTAAAGATGGACAATCCGTGTAGCATCCATTGTCTTCCGACATGCTATGAAATGGGCCATCTTTGAAAACCTGTCAACTACAACAAAAATAGAATCCGAGGTCCGTTAGGTACCGGGTAGTCCCAATACAAAATCCATACTGACATCAACCCAAGGCACTCCAGGCACTGGCAAAGGTGTGTAAAGACACGCATTAGTAAGAGCCTTTTTGGACCGCTGGCATACATAACAACGCCCAACATGATGAGCCACGTCACTACTTAATTTCGGCCAATAATAGGTAGAGGAAACCAAAGACAGTGTCTTATCTCGTCCAAAATGTCCCATATTATGAAGGTCACTAACAATATATTGCTTAGTGAACAATCTGGAACACATAACTGTAATCCACGAAATAGGTAACCATTATGCAAAACAAAATCATGTCGCTGATTTTTATTTACCTCCTGAATTATCTTCCCGAATGAAGGATCTGCAGCATACATATCCAGAAAAGTCTCAAATCCCACGACATTGGTGCTCATGGTGGTGAGAAGCGATGTACGACTACTCAATGCATCCGCAACACGTGAACTCCTGTAAGAATGCCATCTACTTGGCATGCCATCTACTCAATTTATGCTGACCATTGATGTACTTCAAGGCCTCATGATCAGTGATAAGAATTAACTCTCTATGTATCAGGTAATGACACCAATGCTTTAAAGACTGAACTATGGCATAGAATTCGAGGTCATAGGTAGAACAGTTCCTCTTTTCACTGAAAAATGCCATTAGATGCCCCTCCTGGCTTAAAACACCACCAATGCCCACTCCAGATGCATCACAATTGACCTCAAACACCTTATCAAAATCTGGAAGTGCCAACATAAGAGCCTCAGTCATCTGCTACTTGACCAACTGAAAGCTGGTTTTTGCTTCTTCAGACCACTAGACAGAATGTCCCTCGAGGCACTCTGTGATTGGGGCAATCAAAGTGCTAAAGTTCTTGATGAACCGGCGGTAAAAGGATGCCAATCCATAGAAGCTTCTGACATCGTACAAGGCTTTTGGCTTGGGCCACTCTAAGATTACATCTATTTTAGATTGATCTGCATGAACACCATCAGTAGACACAACAAAACCTAGAAAGGTAACAGAACTAGTGAAGAAAGAACACTTCTTCTGATTAACGAACAAGCATTCCGTCCTCAACACATCAAAATCTGCACGAAGGTGATCAAAGTGAGATGTAGATGAGGATATCATCAAAGTAGACCACTATATGCTTCCCTATGAAAGGCCGTAACACCTGATGCATAAACCTCATAAAGTGTTGGGTGCATTGGACAGCCTAAAAGGCATGACCATCGACTTATACAAACTATGTTGTGTCTTAAATGTCGTCTTCCACTCATCTCCCAGCTGTATTCTAATCTGGTGATATCCGCTCTTAAGGTCAATTTTTGAGAAGACCTTAAGTTGATCCAACATATCATCTAAATGGAGAATCGAAAACATGTACTTCACTATAATCATGTTGATTGCTCTGATATCAACACAATTACGTCAAGAACCATCCTTCTTTGGCACTAGTAGAGCAAGAACTGCACATGGGCTCATGCTTTTATGAATATACCCACTCTCCAACAACTCCACCACTTGTCGCTGCAATTTATCAGCTTCCTTGGGACTAAGGCGATAAGTTGATCGATTAGGCAGACTCAACCCTGGAACAAGGTCAATTTGATGTTGAATATCCCTCATAGGCGGCAACCCCGAATGGAGATTTTCAGGCATCAAATCAAAAAACTTCGTTAGCATCTGCTGCACTTCTACTGGTAGAACTGGATTCTCGTCTGTTGTATTATTCTCACGAGGCAGTAGATCATAGATCACATCTTTACACTCAATCTCTCCTAAAAACCTGGACAAAGAAAGTAGGTTGGCATTATTGACTACCGGGGCAAGAGTGATTTCTTCCTTACGTGGTGGAGCCAACACAAACCTTCTTTCCTTTGATGCTAAGGGAATAGGTATTTTTTCGCTCATCATGAATGACACTGCGATCAAACTTCCAAGGGCAACCCAACAATATGTGACAAGCATCCATCTCCACAACATCACAGTACGCATTATCAAAATACTTTCTTGATATGATCCGGGATGCGCCAGCAATTATCAAGATTTTGATGATTGTTGGAGGGAAAGTAGAGCCAAGTTCGAGACTTCAAAGAGTTAATAAATTTGATCATTTACATGTTCGAGCAATGGAGTCCATAATATTGAACAAAACAAGCCAATGGTCAAGTAACATGTTGAGGACGGAAGCTAGAACGGGTTGGAAAGCACTCTAATTTTCAGTCTCAGTTTGAGACTCACGTTTGGCATATAATACATTGAACTTGAAGATTTATATTTCTAGAAGATTTTTAGCCCTTGAGGTAAGCTTTCCAACACATTTTGAATCACCTAAATCGGATATCGAGAGTGGAAGATATGACCAAATTACTGAAAGTTGTCCGGATCCAGAAAAAACTGTTTTGACGCGAATTTCCTTATTTTGTTAGATTTTAGTTTAGGTAAGATTCTTGTAATCTTTAAAGTGATATTTTCGTTTTCCATATTTTTCTAGGTTTAGTATAAATAAAATTTTCCTTCCATTGTAACAAGAACATTTGATGATGAATTAATGAGAGTTTTCTCCTTTGAAGCTTTGCTTCAAAATCTTGTGTTCTTTCATGTATATACCAAACTTATCAAGATCTACATGATTCTTGTGGCGTTCAAAACATCGGATTGTTGGGTTCTTCATTGTGTAATCAAGGGGTTCAACGTATCTCTATTATTGTTGTGTTTTTTGGTTCACTTCGTTGGGTTCAAGTCCAAAACTGGATCTAATTGGCGTTCTTGGGTTCCGCATCAATCTAGTTGTGAGTTTTGTAGTCACCGTTGCTTTGAGGTTCGCATCAGCTGGTATCAGAGCTTTGGCTCCAATTCTATCAGGTTATATCCTTATTTTTTTGTTGAGTCAGTAAATTTCATCTTTTTTTTCTTCTTTGTTTCTTCGTGTTCTTGTGTCCAATAATTTGTTGAGTCTTTTATTCAAAAAAATTCAAAAGCTATTTTTGTGCTCAATTTGAGTCCAAATCAACTTTCGTCTATTTCGTTGTTATCTTAGTTGATTCTTGAGTGAAAAAAACGAAATTTTTTTTTACTATTCATCTGTACCGTCCGAATTTTTTTTTCTTGGAAATTGTTCAATATCATAATATCCATTCCAATTCCAAATATCTATTTCTTTCATTCCAATCCCAATTCAAGAACCACTTTCTTGAATTTATAAAAGTCCAACCAAGGTTGTCCAGTTAAAAATCCTTTTTAGTCTTTGAGTCCCAGTTCTCACACCACTCAATTGGAGTTTAATTCAATATGAATAAAAGAGTGATTCGACGAGTGGAGAGATTGTTGGTGAAAATGGAGGATGTAGGAAATAAATTGGATAGGCTTGAAAGGCGGAGTGGAAATTTTATTGGGGATGGTGTTGATAGGAACATTGGTGGCATGAAAGTAACAATTCCACAATTGAAGGGTAAAAATGATCCCAAGGCGTACATGGCATGGGAAGAAAGGGTAAATTTGAGGTTTGAGTGCCATGATTATTCCGGGGAGAGAAAATTGAGGTTGATTGTGAGCTCATTCTTGGATTATGCATTAATTTGGTGGGATGAGTTGACAAGATCTAGGCGGAGGAATGGTGAGATGTGTATTGAGACTTGGGATGAATTGAGGGCGATCATGAGGAGAAGATATGCACATAATAATTTTTGTAGAAGGGATCGACATGATTGGGGATTTAGAGAGGAGCCTAGAAGATATAGTGGAGTTGGATATTCGAGAGAGGAGAAAATACCATTTGTGGAACATGTTAGCAATACATCAAGCAAAAAGACTAGGTTGGATTATAAGCTTGAGTTCTCAAAAATTCGTGACTTGATCAACTCACAAAATAATCATAGGAAGGAGCAAAAGAGTAAGAGAGAAAATTGTGAGGTGGTTAGTTGTGAAGAAAAATAGAGAGAGCTACAAAAGAGTGTAAGGGAAGTTGAGCTACAAAAAGAAAATGAAGAAGTGTCTTCGGAGGCAAAAGAGGAGTTAGAAGTGAGCCTAAATGGAGAGGAGTGTGAAGTTGAGGAGGCGCTGGTGGAGACTAACAATTCCCTCCCTATTTTGTATACTTCTATTTTGCAGGTTACCGAAAATTTATTTCCAGCATGAAATAAATTTGTAAAGATATTGTTTCAAGTGTGGGTTGATTGACAAACATGAATTAAGGGGCAACGTTGACATAATTGTAAAGATATTGTTTCAAGTGCGGGGGCCAAAACTTTTGTTGCCTGATGGAACAATTAATTGAAGATAAATGATAGACCAAATGAAATGTATAATTGGTTTATAAATTAATTATTTTGAATTTAATTTGATTGAATTTTTGGATGTTTATTATTGTTTTTATCATTCTTTTCAATTGCTTGATGAAGTTCGATAATAAATATCCACAAATCAAATCAAATTAAATTCAAAATAATTAATTAAAAACTAAAAATATCATAAAGGGTTCATCTCATCCTAGCAATATATAAAATTAGTCTAACATATTGAAATTACAAGAAATAATATTTAAGTGAAAATGTATAACACGGATACTTGATAAATTGAGAAAATGAAGATGAATCTTGAAATGTTGAATCACTTCAATGGTTTCTTGATAGATCTCCCCTTGCATCTTCTCTTATTTTCCCAAAAATTAGGTATGAATCTTCACTTGATTCAATTCTTGCAAATCCATTTCAATTCTCTCACAAAACTATGAATTCTTCTCCTTTAATGATTATAGTTAATGAATATTGGAGTATGATATGTACATGAAATGTCTTCATATGTATTATGATGTTATATATTTGTAGGAGTCGAAATTTGGTTGAAAATAACGTCCAATTTGACTTCCAAAAGAGTTCCAATCGAATAAGGAAAGTTCCATTCGCGCGCAGATTTTTTTGACTATGCACAATAGTCATTATTTTGGCCATACATTTCTCTTCCGATATCTGATTTGTACGATTCAAATTGTGTTTGAAACCTAACTAAAAGGACTACAACTTTTCTAGTAATATAAATTTTCCAATCTTGACCTTTACTGTGGCAAAATTGGGTCTCAATATTCGGCTAAAAATCTGGAATATAACTTGTACGATTGGAAATTGATTTGGATCATATTCCATTCCTTTTTTATTTCTAATTCCATCCAATTGCCTCCTAGAAATCTTCAATGTATGATCTTGTGGTCCGGATCAACTATTAAATATTTGCAATTTCTTCCTCAAATTTTGAATTTTGCCATGTTCACCGATTTTCGCTTCTTTCTTTTAATTCTTTGTTCAACCATTGAATTTTACCTATACAACAATTTAGGAAATGTTTTGTCAAAAGAACTATCAAATATCGATATTTAAGGACCTCGAATAAGTGTATAAAATACACTTATCAAATACCCCCAAACTTAAACATTTGTTTATCCCCAAACAAAATTATAACATAAATAACAACACACACACAAGCATACAAAAGTATTTGGTTAGACAAACTGACTTTTTATCTAAGTATTTTAAATTATAGTATTAAATCTACAAATCGTTTCAAAGTTTCAATACCAAACCAATATTTACTCTTCCAATGCAAAAATCGACGTGTGTGTGAAGGACTAAGTAAACATCATGACTTTACAAGTTGATTTAACTCCCGACCTTCTGTGGTCAAATATCTCATTTCACCTCTCCTATAATTCACACACCCCAAACTTTTTTTTCACTCTTTTCCCAGTGTATAATCAAAGGTTGAGTTTTTCATTACATCATCACCCTCTCTAGTGCAAGTGGACTCTACCAATTGCAAATCAATACATCAATAAACAATGATTCTCTAATTCTTTGATTGCTTCAACATCCAAGATTCAATTACGCTAATTATCCTTCATCAAAAGTCAAATTCTCTCAAACAAGTGTTTAGAGCTTAACCAATGCATTTAGGGCGCGCGCTCTCTCTCTCTTTGCTTCATGCACTTGCTTTTTTTTGGTTTTCAAATATATTTTTTTCTTTTTTTTCTATTCTCTCCCTTAAACTTTCTAAATGACCTATGTAACAGGCTTTAGGCCGATAATTCCCAAATCAAATGACTTAAGGGTATCAGGTTTTAAATACCCTTACAGGATTATTAACCCAAGTAAAAAAAAGTTTCGAAGAAAAGTTTCACACATTTTTTTTTTAAAAATATGTCTTGATCTGCAATGGCCCTTATTAAACACATATTCAAGCAAACTGACCTCCAACTTAAGATTTTCGCCAAATTTTACCCCATTAATCTAAAACAGTCCATACAAAATTTTTCACTCATGTAATCCCTGTCCACATCCGTACTTTTCT
The DNA here is from genome assembly GCA_019097785.1 of Fraxinus excelsior. Lineage (NCBI taxonomy): Eukaryota > Viridiplantae > Streptophyta > Magnoliopsida > Lamiales > Oleaceae > Fraxinus > Fraxinus excelsior. The sequence continues at coordinate 25,026,996 of CM032634.1, forward strand.
ACAATAGCAAAATCACCTCCAAACTGTGCTAAATTTGGTCTAAGGATAAGTAATTTAGTATGGTTTGGGTAAATCATCTATGTCCAACTATATCAAACTATCAATTATATTAATCAATTCATAGCATCACAATGCCCAACTTAACTATAGTGCAAGAATAATATCAAATTTTGCAAGGTTAAGTCTCAATCAGTTTGGCATGCATCATATCCACATTTCATAAATCAACACCAAATCTCAAATTTAATCATCATTGCCGGCCAGATTATCTAACCCACACAAGCACACAAACTAAACAAAAATATATACATATTTTTTTGTTGAGATCTTTCAATTTTTTTCTTATTATATATTAAAGCAATAACGAAAAACAAACATTAAAAAACACACGAAAAAGTAAAAACTTAAAGTTTTTCCCATCCACATACTTAAAACCGACATTATCTTCAATGTTATAAAGCATAAATAAGAATATAAGGGGATGTGGAAGAAAAGGAAGACGGTATTCCTCAAATTCTTTTATTGAAGGTATGAGGCATTATGTTTTGAAGGTTAAACAATCTTCTTTATTATGCCTTTCCATTAGTCTGTGTTGGTTTGAGTATTTCACGCGTCATGTTCCTGCACATATCGGTCAAATCAAACAATAAAGATCAAATAACATAGAACAAGTGTTACTTAGCCCAAACAATCGAAATAACCAACAAACATGATAAGATGGTAATACCCTATAGATTGAAACGTGCCTAAGACTAATACAAACTAAATAAAAAGCAAAATAAATAAAAAGATTAGAAAATTGGGTTGCCTCCCAACAAGCCTTTTTTTATAGTCTTTAGCTCGACTTTGGCTATTGAATCACGGGTACCTAAAGAAGACTTTGGATGCCTTGCCCATTTTATTTCGTTTGGCTTTGATCCATTTTTCATTTAGTCTCCAAACTTCTACCTTGGCCTTTTCGATGTAATATGATTTCTCTATTTCATCCGATTCAATTTCAACTATGTAGTCTTCCACTCCTACATCGGGCATAATAAAAAAATCAATTTCTGGACAATCAATAAAATCGTAAAAATGTAAGTTGATTTCATTCTCATTGATTGCAACATCCTCATTTGATTCCGTTGTGATCGACTAGTCATTCTTTTTAATCCCTTATTCCACAGTCGATATATCTTCGGGTTGAATGATCGCTCCACAATCTAGATCCACGGACAATGAGAAATCAGTCCCGTTGACTCCTTTGAATGGATTGTACCCCCGTTATTGAAATCCTTCCGAGTACATGCAATCTCCCATAAGCATATCGTTTTCATTCAACTCAAAAATTTCTTTAAAGTACTTTGCAAGTACCTTCTCGTTCAATAGGGGAGGACCATCTCCCACAAGTTTGATATACTCATCTCAATCGTCAGGTACAAAATCTCCCATGTGCACGTACTATTCATCATATTTTTCAATTGCTTGTTTTCGACACATCAAATATTTTCGAAATTTCAGAAGTTTCGGCGTGCATAAACTAGTGTAAGAGAACAAGCATTTTTTAGTACAATGCACCATGTAACAATTTTCACAACATGGATATCTTTCAAGCATATCTTGACAATCCATGTAGAGAATTGTCATTACAAGAATTTTGCTACTTTACCAATGTCAGAGTCATGCATAAATATCTGAAAAGTACATAGAGATAATACCAAAACAAGATAGATAAAAATTGTAGGGGGTTCGTTAAACAATATAAAAAGGAAAATAAAGAAAAGTAAATAACAAAAAATTTGTTAAAACTAAAATTAATTAAAATAGTAATGAAATTAAAAATAAATAAGCAACAAAAATCAAAATTTAAGTTAAAATTAATTAAAACTAATAAATACAATAGTCCCCGGTAACGGCGCCAAAAAACTTGATCATTTGATTTCCCGCAAGTGAACATGAACGTGAACGTGAACAAGTAATAAAGTAGTGAATAAAGTGTTGAACCCACGAGGACCACGTGTTTAATTGAGTTAAAGTTAATTTCAACTTTAATCGAATAGCAAACACATTTTGTGATTTTTTATACTAATTCCTTAATTATCAATTAAACTAATGAAAGTAAGTAAACATGTTTTTTAAATATGTGAGATGCATTACTAAAATATCGAATCCCCCTTATTATTTCATTTTTAGAGTAATAATTAAAGTGACAATATGAAATCATTTGTGTTGGTCAATGTTCCTAATTTAATTGAAAGCCTCTCTCGATAGCAATCAAATCTATTCCCCTCATGTGACCGTTGTATCTCTCGATGAAAGATGCAAACATGATAAATGCATTAAGTACTAGAACACCTATTGAAACCATATAAAACATAGATGTATATCTCTATCATCTATCAAACCTTATAATGATTATTATATTGTGCTTAAACCATATTGTCTCCCTCGATAACAATATCACTAACAATTCAATTGGTGTTCAAGTCATTGAAAAGAACGATAAAACGATAATAAACATCCACAAATCAAATCAAATCAAATTCAAAATAATCAATTAAAAATTAAAAATATCATAACAAGGGCTCATATCATCCTAGCAATGTATAAAATATTGAAATTACAAGAAATAATATTTAAGTGAAAAGACATAACTCGGATTCTTGATAAATTGAGAAGATGAAGATGAATCTTGAAATCTTGAATCTCTTCAATGATTTCTTGATGAATCTCCACTTGCGTGTTCTCTTATTTGCCCAAAAATTAGGTTAGAATCTTCACTTGATTGAATTCTTGCAAATCATTTTCAATTCTCTCACAAAACTATGAATTCTCCTCATTTAATGATATTAATTAATGAATATTGGAGTATGATATATACATGAAAGGTCTTCATATGTATTCTACTGTTATATATTTGTAGGAGTCGGAAATTGTGCTTATCCTAGTTGGATTTCGTGAAAGATGAGAGTTTTTTTGTTTGTTGAAGAGTTTTGTTTATTCCTTGTAATTGGATTTGTTGTAAAACAAACAAGATACCATAATAGCTATGTACCACTTGTTGTGTTAATTATGTCCAGAATATCTGATAACAATTGTTGGGAATTCATGGATCACGTATCGCTCGATACCACTTGATATGAAACCAATCATCGGATTGAGATGTTGAAATTATATGGCACAAAAATTAAGTATTTGATCGCAAACAAAAGAATAAAAGAAAACAAGAAAATATGGTAGTGGAATTAGGAAATTTTATTTCACCAATAATAATGGAAAAACATACAATTGATCCAAAGGTTCTAGTAATCTTTTTTCTCACATTATGAAATTGTATAGAAGAGCCTAATATTTATAGGGAACATGTATGGGACGTCCAAACCCTTCTAGTAGAGTTGCTGATGAAGTAGGATGCCAAAAAATCGAGTTCAAGACTAACAATGAGAGAAAAATGCGAAAAATCGAAATAGGTACATGACATCCTGGTGCTAGGTGTTCTTCCCAGATTTTTTTTTTTTTTTGTTCCAAGTTGTTTTCTCTATCCCCAACTCTTCTTCAAGTCCAATACCAATTTTCAATTCTCAATGAGCTTCTAAAATAGAACTTCAACTTGACATAGGACTCCAATAGCATTCCAAACTGAGTTCTTCTTGATGTGCACTTCAATTAGAATTCTTCAATTACTTCAACGAGAAATTCGAGTCACACCTAAAGTCTAACAATCTCCACATTGACACGAATTCCACTGCAACAAACAATGCTCCAAAATATTCTCCATTTGGAGAAGAAAATCCGTCTGTAAAGAATGAAATGACTTTTCAGTAATAACCAAAACTAATTTCTCCAACCAAACACAAAATACTCCACATCTTCCATGAATCCAAGCACTACTATGCAAAATTACTTCAGATTCCAAAAAAAATATTAATGATTTTAAATTCACCAAACTGGACTGTAATACACCCAAAGTAGAATCAAACCCAAATATTTTTAAAGAATACCCCTTGCCAGATTGTACACGTTTTACTACGCTCAAAGCATGCTCATCAAAATCAGCATCCACATACCCTTTACCACTGGGTCCGTCCTTAGCAATTGAATATATTGGCACTGTAGGTGATGCTGGCAAAGCATCATTATCTATATCTCCTAAACTCTATTGAGTAATATTTTTCAAATCTGACCATTTACGAGCTCCTAAAGATATTGTACCAAACTGAATATCTACCACGGTATTGAACATGTGCTGATTGACTCTTTTAGATTTTGTACGATCCTACAAGATGTATAATTGAGACATTTTCTATCCCTCCAATACAACCTAGGTATCCTTACAAATCTTCAAAACTCCACCTCCACCAAAGAATCATAACCCTTTGAATCAATGATAGACAATGAGATGAGATTCTTCTTCAAATCTGGAACATGTCGAACCTAAGCAAGTGTTCTAATTGCCCCATCCAATAGTTTCAATATGACCATATCAATTCCAGCAACCTGACAAAGTGTGTTGTCTCCTATAACCACAATACCTTTGGGAACGGTTTCATATATAGTAAGTAAACAAGCCCTTATTAGGACACTTATGAAACACACATGTTGAATCTAGAATCCAATCATCTTCTAGTTTAGACTCGATGTCAAAAATAGCCAAGAGATCTCCGTCACTTACAATGTTCTTTGCGAGGTCTGCTTCACCTAAAGTCTTTGATTACTTCCCATATCGACTTGCAGCCACCATTTCTTTATTCTGCAATCTATATCAATCCTTCTTCAAGTGCCCATTTTTCTTACAGAAGTTACAAATCTGTTTACTGAACTTAGACTTCGATCTATCCCTTCCAGAACGACCATAAGCAACAAAGCCTTCTCCATCTCTGACCTCTAAAATCATATGCTTCATCTTCTCTTTTGAAAACAAAACATCATACACATCCTATATGGTGAGAGTATCATGACTATACAAGATCTTGTCTCTATACGAAGAAAATGAAGTGGGCAACGAACACAATAGGATCAAGGACAAATCTTCTTCATCATACTTTACTTCCAAAGTTTATAAATTAGCGACTATCTATTTTAATACAGTGGGGTAATCTTCCAATCATCCTTTTTTTAGTCTTTTAGTGATGCACAATTTCTCCAACTTTAACCATAAAACACCTGCTAAACCCTCCTCCAAAATATTTTGAAGAATGATATTCTATAGATTAAGATGAATATGAGAAACTATCTTCTTATCATTCCGTAATTTCTCATCCTCGATCAAAGTTGTTGGTATCTTGTCAATTCCCAACAACACACTATCCAAATCCAGCCATGCGAGTACCGCATGCATTTTTAACATACCATAGCGAAAAATCTAGTGCTTCGATCCAAAAGCGGAGTATCATACTTCATGGAAGCCATCACGAACAATAACCTCGAACAAATAAAACATTCGCTTTGCGGAACTGCTGAACCTATGCTCTGATACCACTTGTTATGAAACGAACAAGATATCAGAATAGCTTTGGTACCACTAGTTGTATTAATTATGCCCAGAATATGTGATACCAATTGTTGGGAATTCAATGACCGCTCATCGCTCGATACCACTTGATATGAAATCAACCATCAGATTGAGATGTTGAAGTTATATGACATAATAATTAAGTATTTGATCGCAAGTAAAAGAATAAAAGAAGGCAATAAATTATGGTAGAAGAATTAGGAGATTTATTGCACCAATAATAATGGAGAAATATACAATTGATCCTAAAGTTCTAGTAATGTCTTTTCTCACATTATGAAATTGTATAAAAGAGCATAATATTTATAGGAAACATGTATGGGATGTCCAAACCCTCCTAATAGAGTTGTTGATGAAGTATGGTGCCAAAAATCGAGTCCAAAATGAAAAAGGAGAGAAAAATAGGAAAAATCAAAATAGGTATAGGTGGTGTCGCAACACCTTATCCGGGTGCCCCAGCACCAGGGCTGACACTGGGGCATTGGGTGTTCTGCCTAGATTTTTTTTCCAAATTTTTTTCTCCATCCTGAACTCTTCTTCAAGTCCAATACCAATTTCCAACTCCTAATAAATTTACAAAATAGAATTTCAACTTGATATAGGACTCCAATAGCGTTCCAAACTACGTTGTTCTCTACGTGCACTTCAATCAGAATACTTCAATAAGGAATTCGGGTCACACCCAAATTCTAACAAGATTTTTTCTTCAAGTTGAGAAATTTTGGAGTTTCGTTCGTTGTAATGAAATTTGTGTCAGAGTGGAGATTGTTGTGTTTGTGACCTAAATTCAGTTGGATTTTTTTCGAAAAAATATTGTTTCCTTCCACGCGTTTTTTTGTTTAATAAAATATTGTTTCCTTTATTTCATGCGATTTTTATACTATTTCCATCTTTAATAATATTGTTAGGATTTTTATAGGTCCCTTATACGGTGGGTATCTTTGCTGATTGGCCATACCACTATCGCCCAAAGCAAGTCTCATGTTTCCACTTCTGGCCCGTATAACCTCATGTTGATCCTACTGTGCCAGCCGATCCTATTGAGGACCTAATATTCGTTGACCCCTCCGATTTTCTATCTTTTGTGACTACTCATGAGTCTACCGATATTCTACATACTTCTTGTTCAGTGCATCCTCCTCCATCTACTTCTGAGTTGGTTCATCCACCTACTGATATTTCCTCTGTTCCCGTTGATCCTTCCATAGCTCTTTTGGGACAGATAACTGTGATGATTGAGTAGTAGACTCGGATGATGGCTGAGCTTATACAGCTTCATGTAAACGTGTATCACCACACCATCGAGTTTGCTACACTACGAGGTACTGTTGGCTGCATTCAGTGTGGTTTATGATGGATTCATCGCCATTAGGACGATGTTTCCAAGGAGAGGATGGACTCCAATGATGCTGATAATGATGCCGGTGTTGTTTAGCTTGTAGGTTGCTCCCTTGTCATTTTATGACAAAAAGGGAGAGTATGATTATTGAAGATTATTGTTGGCAGTCTGTATCAATCTATAGAGTTGAGGGGGATTTGATATGTATGATCTTTTTTTGATATCTAGATTTGCGTGCTTACATGATGTATTTTTTTTTCAAATCTGGATGTACTTGTCATTTTGCGATATATAATATTTTTTAGCTTTAAGTTTGGCTGAATTTACAATTGATATGATATCATTTTTTCTATTGAATTTTATTTTGTGATTTGCAATTTATGTCTTAAGGGGTCGTTGGGGTGAGACATAGATATATTGTGATATTTGACTTGATATACATTGCATTGACATTTTATACTTATATCTTATGTCTTGAGGGGTCGTTGGGGTGAGACATATATACATTTACCTACTGCTTGAACACATTGAGAATTTACAGTTAGGGAGAGCACATGCATAATTGTTTGAGTTCAGTTTTGCTAAATTAAATTTTTGATATTTTTACAGTGTCAATGTTTCGTTTTGGTACGTTGGGTTGCATTGATACTGTGTCTTAGTTTAGTTGGTGATTTAAAATTGAAAAATATGTTATATGAGTTACAATTACTTACGATTGCTTAAGTGACACTTACAATTGAACTGTTTGAACTCTGATTATCTTTGATCCTGTTTTATACATATTTTACGTTGGTATTTGAGTTATCTATTTCAGGAAATAGTTACTGTAGAGTTCGTTCAAGACAGTTTGTAGTTTAGATTGTGTCATTGTTTTAAGTTTGTAACATTTACTTTATTACTGTCTTGACATAGTTTAGTGTTTTGTCACAGAAAGTCAAAGGAGAAGTTTGTTAGGTTTTAGTTGATTTTGTAATTTGAAAATTCTGTGAAGAAAAGGACTTAAATTGGTAGGTTGTTAAAGTTCAAGAAGTAATATACAATTTGTGTAAAAGTTGGTTATTAAGTCTAAGGCCTCGAGTTTGGAACAAAAAGGAAAATGGCGCGAATTTTCGTTAGACTGTCGCCAAAGGTTGGCTTGAGCTACAAAAGTAGAAACATCGTCGTTAGACCGTTGCCTCTCCTTCGCACGACTATCGCTAGCCTTTCGCTCGAGCGACATCTTTATACGAGAATATTTTCTTTCGCATTTTAAAAGCTTTTTTCCCTGCCCATCTATTTTCTACCCTACCTATAAATATCCTAAAGCTACAAAACGAGAATTCTAAGGTTGAACAATAAGCAAACATTGTGCAGTCAATTTTCTTTCATCCTTGAAGCTTTCAACCTTCATGTTTCTTTGAGATTCGTTCTTGGTAGTTAGAAAAACATCAGTTTCAATATCCAAATACCAAAACCAAACTTCCTACACATCTGTTAGAGGTGTTGAAGATCAAGGAAGGCGACTGGAGTTCCAATCTGTGAAGAACAGGTTGTTCTTCGTGATCCACGGGAGATAGACGATTCTTCCAAGTTAGGGACAACTACAGGATAGGGGAGTTCTAGGAGAGCGTTGGTTAGTGTAGCTAGAATTGGTGAATGACAGTATAGAATTTAGAAGAGCTATCAGAATTACAGTCAGAAAATCAGATAGTTCGTGTCGTCGTCTAGTCTGGTAGACTATAAGTATAGAATTGTTTATAGTGGATTGACTGGAAAAGTGCCCGGAGTTTTTCCTAGTTGGGTTACCCCGTAAACAATTCTTGTGTTCTTTGCTGAATTATTATTCATTGTTTATGATATGCAAACTGCGGTAATTCAACATAGGATAATTTAATTTTCATGATTAATCATCTAGATAAGAATTAAAAGTGACTTGTTACTGTTTAATTCGTATTTGTTTCTAATTCTGCATTAAATACTTATTCATTCCCCTCTAGGTATTGTTAGGATCAAACTTGCATTTTTCACATCTACTATTAAGGTTGTTACAGATCACGATATGGTACATTTTCCTAAAAATACTTAACAAGATGCTGGCCCAATCAATGAGATTAAAAGTATAATTCAGATAGAATATAGATTTCACTATCAGAAGCAGATTGGAAAATATAATCATTTACTTTGTATGATATGAATCAATATGTTAGTTCATTATTGTTGCATCTCGGGAATAGAAAATTACTCTCATAGAAAGAAAATGAAGAATTGAAAATGTTGGAAAAATTTGAACCTAACAAGAGAATGGAGAAGAGAAATCAAAGAAAAGGACCATCATAGAAAATGGCTTGAACGCAGAATCGTTGTCCTTAAACAAAATTGGTCTCCTCTAGGATTAATTTTGATGCTTAGAAGGACTGAAGGCAAATGGTTTGTAAGATTTACCTGGCATAAATGAAAAATAAACACTCAAGCACTTTTACTTTTCTTCTTAGAACTTGAAGAACAATTGAAGGTTGCATATGTATATAAACTTTAATAAAGATTCTTTCTATTTAGAATGATCTCTTGAATTGATGATTTGATTGTGTTTTAGGATGAAATCTATCTCATATTTATAGATTATCATTTTCATTCACTACGAAAAGTCTCAAAAGTTGATGCAAAGATGAGTTTTGTCATGAAAAAATGTGCTATAAAAGGGACCAAAATTTTAAACCCAATGGTAAAAAATTTCAAAGCGGACGAATGTACAGACTCGCCCTGGCAAAAATTTCAACCACTCCATTCTTTCTTCTCGTTTTGCTTTCAGTGTTTCCATACTTTTTGGATACACCTATATGGATGTATTATTATGCAAATATACTTATCATTATAAGTTGGAACAATAAATTACCACACGAAAGAGTTATTAGAAGATACTTTTAGATAAACTATCTTAACTAAATTTTTTGTCTTAAATACTACATATGAAAGTGTCTAAAATCATCATACAATGATATCACCAAACAATATGTATGGAACTTATATAGAAGATTTTGAAGTTGGAGAAAGCGTTGCTAATCTTGCCGAAGGCGAGATACTATTTATAGATTTTATTAAACCATGTTTGAGGTCCAACATCTTTTTAAAGTTTGAAACATGAAATGGTACTTTTGTATCGTCTTTTCATGAGGTTGTGATATCTCGAGGTTTGTTTGCTGCAGATGATAAATGTTAGCTTTGTTTAACAGAAGCCTGTAGTTGTGCAATGATACATTGCATATGTTATTGCCACAATTTTATTATCATGGTGTCATATCCGAAGAAATTATGAATTGAATATAAAGATGTCATGATTGAAGATTATATGAGATAATATGTAGTTTTGGAACATGAATACCTATGGGATAAGGCATTACATAGTACGAATACAATTTTAGAACCATTGGGATAAGAAAACATTTAGGCTTGTTATTTAGGAACTTGTTTTGAAATAGTAATGAAAGGAATATAAGAGTTTGTCGCTAAATATTTGGCCAAATAGGATCGTCTAGTTCCAATAGAACTTATCACTAAAATCACCTCATACTTCTTTATCTTTTGAGTTGTTATACAAGATCGATCGTTCAAGATCTCTGGTCTTGTTGGGTTTTGATACCCAATGAATTCCGAACGATGATGTAAGTGTAGGACTAAATTGTTACCAACAACCAAGTTCAAAGGCCCAACTTGAAAATAACGTGGGCTATTGGAAGGAGAAAAATTGGCAACATGCTTGGAGAGAAAAACAGTGGCTTTTTTGTATTTTGGCCTCCATCTCGTGTTTTTACTATTTTTTTTCTCATGCATTTGTGGCCTACAAATAATCACCATTATCTTGTCCATTATGGATAAGATTGAAGAGCAATCGAGGTGAATATATTGGTTGTGGGTTGGAGCCGTTTGGAACGGTTGTTTGGTAGAGAAAGGTAACGTGAAATTGAGCCTGAAAAACACCGTTTTGACTACCCTTGGAGCAAGCTTCCGTGAAAATTGGTATCAGAGCTTCAAGGTTGTGGATTTTGCTCGAAAAACTGACCAAAAATCTACAGAAAGTCGAGTAGAAAACAGAAATGAACTTGTCATGTTGATCGGATATGTTTGTGCAATTTTTGGCCAATCTAGTGACCGGTTTGTGAAACGGAGACCACATATGTAACGTGCAGATGGAGGAGATCCCGGTGGTCAGGTGTTTGACTGGAGACAATGGTGCTTGGAGACCACGCCCAGAAATTTCTGGACACACATGGAGGTGCGTGAAAAGGAATCTGACAACAGTTTCTTTTGACAGTTTGTTCCGGACATTTTTCTTGACATTTTGGTGTTGTTAGTTTTTTGTTTAAGGTTATGTGGCAAAGTCTAGATGATTATGTTATTCGTGTGTTCGAGATTCGATCATGATTGATTGATTTCTGCGATTGTTTGAGACTTTAGGACGAATAGTAGTGGTCCTAAAGTGATGCATATTTAAGGACCTTCAGATGTGGTCCACTTGGTATCATGTTATTTCTTGTTGTTATTGTAGATAAGATTATTGTGTAGCATAGTCATTTATTTTTCGCAATAGAAGTCATCGTGTGGGGTGACGTTAGGTTTGGGTTACCACGAAGGGTAACTATTTCCTTTTACTAGACCTATGAATTTCTTGTTAATTGTTTGTCTTAAATTCTTTATGAATTTATTGTCCATTATTTTTTATTATTTGAATTTCTCTTGACCTTATGAAAGTTTTTTGCTCGAGCATTATGTGTGAATCGTTCTGTACTTTGTTTGTGGTCGTTGTAGGTTGTATTTTATGTTTTGTGCATTTTTTTAAAAATGACAACATGTTTTGAGTTGTGTTGTTTTAATGAAAAACGTGATTTTTAATTTGGCAAAAGAAAAAGGTTTTTTATAAAACTTTTAATTGAAAATGTAGGTCCAAGGTAAGTGCAAAAAGTAAGATATGTTTTAATTACAGTAAATTTGGACATGGTAAAATAGGTTGTTATAAAAATGATAATAAAAGGAAAGATAATGAGAGAGGTTAGACGAATGTTGATATTGGGTTGAGTTATGACCTAGTGAGGCTTATTAAGAATAAACATAGTTACTACATGTACATTCGTGTGTAATCCTTTTTGCATGTGTGTAATTGCTTAATTCTATTGCATGGTTATATGTGCATTTCAATGTGTTTGATATATGCATTTGTATGGGTTTTGAGAACAATTTAATTACTTGGTGTAATTATTTGCATGCATAGTGGGTTAAGATGCATTAGCAGTATGTTGTATGTCTATTGATGAGATGAAGTATAGATGTCTAGGGGTACATTGGTGGTTTGTACCAAAGATGTGGAGTGTGACATTTGGATCACGCGTAGAGAGATGATTAAACGTTGGAATTGTTTATCTGTGAAAAGACCTTGACCAGGTAGAATATGATAGATGGACTTCTATCATTTCTGTTAGGTGGAGACCCATTATCCATTTAGGTTGAGAGAAGTGATGTGGTGATAGAGGATTATCATAAGGATTTAGGACCTATAGAGGTCTACCAGTTAGATATGAGTTGAGTGATCAGTCTAGTAAACATGGTGGACAATAAGGTGAGATATGTCTTCTCAAGGTGTGAGCGACAAGGAATGTGATATGATAAGTGTGGTTAGATCTTTTCGTGGGGTCATTTATGCATTTGTTGCATATATATTGGTCACTTGATTTTTTAACTTGGTGTTAATCTATTATTTTATGTGAACATGTCTTTTTTTTGAAAAGATATGTGTTATCCTATATGATATCTCAATCACATGTTTATTTTCTCTTGATTGATTACTATAATTATCTTATTTTACTTGGGTATTTTTTTGTAACCTTAGCCTTAGTGAGTATATGGAGCAGGTGTGATACGTGTTTCGGATTTGAAACATGAATGTAAGGTCTGTGATTCTAATTTTATTGGTTGCCTTGATTATATAAACGCTAACTTTGTATCTTGATTGCTTGCAGGTTGATTGGGTATCAAGATAGAGATTTGTTGGGTTTTGATACCCAATGAATCCTGAGCGATGATGTAAACGTTGGATTGAATTGTTACCAGCAACCAAGTCCAAATACTCAACCCAAAAACAATGTGGGCTATTGGAAGTAACTTAAATAATTAATATTGCATATGACCTATATATATTACCTTGGATAGCTTTGAATCTTGGCCCATTTAACCTCTTGTGTTAGTCCAAATAAAGCCTAACCTAGCCTGTGTGTATATATATATATATATATATATATATATATATATATATATTGCCCTAGCCATTTTGTGTGTGATTTGTGTGTTAGAAGGAGAAAAACGGGTAGCTTGCTTGGAGAGAAAAAATGGTGGCTTTCTTTGTGTTTTGGCCTCCATCTCGTGTTTCTTCCATTGTTTTTTTCTCGTTCCTTTGTGGCCTACAAATTATCACCATTATCTAGTCCTTTGTGGGTGATATAGAGGAGCAACTGAGGTGAATATATTGGTTGTGGGTTGGAGTCGTTTGGATTGGTTGTTTGATAGAGAAAGATAATGTGAAACCGAGCCCGAAAAACACCGTTTTGACGATCATTGGAGCAAGCTTCCATGACAGGTCTCTATCCAAACCCGATAAAAAAGGGAACATTTCTTATAAATTCATTGAGAATGGTTCCAGTTTAGTTCATGGCATATTAGAAGTAGAAGACATTTTGATGGGCTAATAAGCTGTTTGCAAGTAAATTTTCTAGTCCTTTAATTCAATAGTTGACCTAATCCTTTGTTTTTTTAAGAAGGTGTCCACTTCAAATTGATATTTGTTCAAACACGAAATAAGAAATTCAATGCTTCACTAAGATTTCGAATAACATTCTCGAATTCAAGTTAATAATATTTAGCCTCTTCCTTGGGCACAAAGAGGGAAAGAAGTTCCAATCAAAATGAATTCTCTTTTTTACTAAGCAATTATGGATGTCTTGATAATTTCAATTTGAATCGACCTATCCGATATATTTTCCACTTTCATAGGAGTGCGTCTATGTTTTTGCTTTACGAATATGATATTTTTTGGACATTTCTAATAATATCATGTCTTTTTTTCCCTTCGAGTTTATCTACTACAGTACTAGAATGAATGTGATCTCTATCAAATGTACTTAACGCTTTAGCTAGGAGACAGACATGTATACCATTATTATTCCCTCTATCAATAATTGCATGCATTGAATGGTGAATGTGAAGAAATAAGCCATTATCCCAACAATAATGAGACTTGAAAAAGCGAGCCCTCACAGGGCTATTGTCATTGCTTATGAACTTGGATCTCAGTGATCTATCCATGACCAGGATTAAACTTGGGTCAAACTAAGTAGAGGTTTGAAATGATTGATGTTGAAGAATTATTTGAATAGTTGTGGTCAAGGGATAATTAGGCTCAAACCGATTATTTCCACCATGTCCAGGTGATACCCTACTAGTGAGTTATATCCCTTCCATTTCCAAATCAAGAAATCGAATTAACTAATCCTAACTAAAGCGATCGAGAAACTCAATGCTACTGTTCTTCAACAACTTGGATTCGGGTCTTCTTTTCGCATTATTACGGATATGAAAATAATGGTCAAAATCGAATTCCTTACATATGTGTAGCTATTCAAGAAGATGAAATATTAGTAAGGTTATTCGGTCATTGAATTTAGAATTTTGTATCATAAGCTGATATACTATGTGCAAACTAACATAATACAAAAATGCATATGATTCTATTTCTACTTAAGTTGTTAGTAATGTAGGAGACCTTTCTTGGAATAATTGTGTTAGGTTTTGATAGTTTATGATATAATTGGCAACTCTGTGAACAAAAAGGACCAAATTGGATAGGTTATAAAATTCAAGGAGTAGGTTGTAATTTTTCATATTTGAGTTGTATAGGTTCTAGGGTCTGAGCTTCAAAAGCGGACAAAAAACGGTGTCGTAATTTCACTAGGCTGCCATCAGGACTTTGCTCGAGCGGCAGAAACATAAACATTTTCTCAAGACTGTCGTCGGGCCACGCTCGAGCGACAAGCTGTTGCTCGACTGCCCTGAGCTCTCACTCGAGCGACATGGTTAGCCGGAAATTTTTTAATCGCGATTTCAAAGCTTTTATCCAGCTCATTCAACCCTAACCCTATTATATAAATATCAAAACGCCACAGAACGTAAAGTCGAAGGTTGAAACATAGAGAGAACTTGAGAGCTTCATCTTTTCATCTTCCAATTCATTGAGAAACTTCAACCTTCATTGATTTAATTATACTTGGCGAAGAAAACATCAGTTCCAATTAATCTAAATACCAAGCTTACTGAGGAACGTGGAATTCTTCAAAAATCCACAAGAGATAGACAAATCCACGAAGTCGGGGGTTAGAGAATCCAAGAGGACTTTGATATTGATGTCAAGGAGTTGGTGCAAGAGCACGCAATCCAGGAGGGCTATCAGATTGCAGTCAGGAGTTGGTGTAGGGGCACGCAATTCAGGAGGGCTGTAAGAATCTCAATCAGGAGTTGTTGCGAGGAATGCAAACCATGAGAACTGCAATAACTTCAGTTTGGAGGTCGAAAAGTTCGTGTCGTCGTCTTGTCTGGTGGACTGTAAGTTTGATTGTTTGTAGTGAATTTTGACTAGTAAAGCGCCCGAAA
Source organism: Fraxinus excelsior (assembly GCA_019097785.1). NCBI lineage: Eukaryota > Viridiplantae > Streptophyta > Magnoliopsida > Lamiales > Oleaceae > Fraxinus > Fraxinus excelsior. The sequence continues at coordinate 25,042,493 of CM032634.1, forward strand.
TTTTTACCCAGTTGGGGTTTTTCGTAAACATTCCGCATGTTTTTTACTGCTTTCTTTACTCTTTCATATTTTACGGTATTCAAATATAAGGTAATTGGACTGTATGCTTAACCATTTAGAGATAATTAATTGGTGACTTGTTGTTGGTTAATTACAATTTTTAATTTCGTATTTACACATATTCACCCTCTTCTATGTGTCATTTGGGTCGAACTGCGTAAATTTCAAATTTGTATCATTTATAGTTAATTGGAATAAGTTTTCAATTGATGCGATGACTAGTCGCGACTTTCAATTGCAAATGGTGCGTATCAAAGAGTTGCGTTGTTCTAAAATGAGTGTGACCTTTTGATAAAGGTGTAATCTACACTAATAAATATAAAATGATGCTATCTAAGGTTAAAATTTATTTTGCCAAAAGATGCAACCATTTGAAGAGACACGTGAAAATCTATAAATTAGACTCTAATAATTCCATTTTCTTTCCTCCAAATCAATTCCTAATAAATGAATTCTAATATTTGTCACTCTAAATTCTGTCAAAATAATTTTCATATTATTTTAAGTTTCGTATTCGATATTTATTATTCGTTATCTTTCATTTAGAAGAGTACAGTCAAGTGTTGGTTCGCCGAACAAAATTAATAGTGTGCTATATTAATTTTGAAAGAAATTTTGTATTTTAGGAGACGGATGTCCATTTGATTATGTTAGCATCAGTACGGGGAGCGACATTTGTCTTAAAAGAGTTTATATTCGCATACTCGCTTCATTTCATCTCCTTCAAATTTTTGCATTTTCTACGTTGGAGTAAGTCGTGATTTATTCATTATTATGTACTTACCATGGTTTCACTAAGTTGTTACTCTATCCTATTTGCATGCTCAGATTTTTTATTAATGGAATATAAATTATACATCAAATTATCCAACAATCTGTTATCTGTTGATGGCCAAGTCCTACACGAACGAAAAAAACATTCTAGTATCGTGATTCGCTTGCAGCTGTCAGATCAAGAAAGCTAATCGGTTTATTAAGAAAAAAATGTCAGGAGGTGTGGCTGCTAGTTTACTGAGCGTAGATGGAACAACGCATCATGTATTCAAATACTGCGTGAAAGTCATATTTAGTCTCCCTAGGGAAGATGCTATTGCTGCAAGTCTTGTAAATTCTTATCTATTCACAAAATAGATCAATTAGTTCAAAATACTAGAGTCGTATTAGATCAATTATCATGTCAGTACTTGCTCCGAATGGGCAATGGAGCAGATAATTTCATTTTGTGGTATGGTTAAAGTGTTACATGATATAGCTAGTGATTATGAAGATAGCGATATTTCATTAGAGATGTGGAGTTTTTCACTTTTTTTATCATATTGGTTTTCTAAGTAATCACTTCGTATTACAGATGGTTGATTAGGCAATAGCCGGCAGAGGTCCTTAGGTGTTGCAGCAAAACTCATAGATTGCAAAGCCGCCAACGGTAGTGAATATTATGTCTCGTGTACAATCATGTGATTTATCATTTATGAAAAAGCTAGATTTACTCAATTTTATAGGTTTTGCTATTTGTCTGACATCCCGAATGACAACCTAAGGATGGCAAAAGAATTGGGTGGGGATTATCCGCTTAATTGGGTATTCGGGTCGAGGACGGCTAACTTTGCCTTGGGGACGGGTAATGGGGGCCCCCCCCCCCCCCTCTCTTTTTTTTTTTTTTTTTTAAGAATTCAATGCTTTAAATGGAGAATTTCACGAAATTTCATTAATTTTAATAGAAAATGGCAACTAAAATTATTTAAAAAATATAACAAACAATAAAAGTCTTAGTTTACCAAATATATTTGAATAATTTAACTTTTAAAAATAAGTAAACATTAAAAAAAAAATTAATATTGTCTCAATCTAATATGAGTAATAAAATGAATTATTTAAAAACTTTAAAAAAAAAAAATTAAATGGCCTTGCCCTTAAACGGGTAATAGGGCGAGGAAGGGACTGGAAATTGTCGACGGGGCGAGGGACAGGCCTCGCCCCATCCTGCCCCGTTGTCGTCCCTATGACAACTCACTCACAAGAGGGGAGCTCGCGATTATTTTCGCTCGGCCCTCCTCTTGTGAGGGGGCTGTCAACGAGTGTGTCAACTCCTAATGTACACATAACACAAATTTTTTAAGCTGGTGATGAGCTTTGTGTCTCATGGCTGAAAAGAAACGGATTCCAAGCCTCGGTGGATGGCATGGTCAACAAATGATATGATTGTTATATGTAATAAGAGTTTGGTTTTCGTGATTGAATTTGGAGTTTGATGCTACAAATTTTATTGTTTGTTGCAATCTATGGATAATATGCTTTGTTAGTAGTGTGTTACAAGCTTCAAGAACATTCAAGAATTAACCATCTAGAATGATTAACCAACAATATATTACGTCATATATGGCCAATAAATTCAAGAACATTCTCCATCAAGTCTCCTTCATTTAATTTCATTTTTTACCTGATGACCCCAAATAAAAATAAAAAAATTATAATTTTATAATTCTGAATTTGATTGTCATACTCATGAATCATGATCAAGGGGCACTATTCCCTAACCTAACGTGAGAGAGAGATCTTGATAGTTAACTCTTTGAAATATCTAATTGTTCTAAAAATCTGAATGAATAGAACGTTTTCATAAATAAAAATAAAAAAAATAATTTTGTTATTTAAAAATTAAAATTGATGAAGGTGTTTAAGTGCTAAGAGCAAAGAACGAACTCTTACCCGTTAGTTTAAATTATAAGCACCGTTGTACCAAAATGACTTTTCATAAAATTGCTGACAATTAACAACCATGAATATGTAATCCAAGAGAATCTTCAAATGCAACACCCGTCACAATAATAAATTTTTAAACCCCACGCTAGTCTATTGAACAATAATTGAGCCATATGTAAATCTGCTTTACAAGGACGACTACTCGGAGATGACCATTTCAAATTTATCTTCTACTTATTGGAGCTTTTTTATCTCGTTTGTGTAGTGAAGCTTCAACAAAAACTTGTCAAAGCAAGTGACACTTGTGGTCATATTATAAACTTAAAAACCTCAATGAAAGCGTGCATAAATACTTATGAATACCTCTCAACAAACTATTCCAATTTAATTATTTCTTTCATGTGATATATATCTGATGTAGGACAACTAGTTTTGGAGTTTGAGGAAGTGCTGGACAGAAAATTGGCAAAGAAAAATCGTGCCAAGGGTAATTTTGTCATTTGTCACGACGGTGTCGGAATGGGCTGAAATTTGGCAGGTTAATTGGAAACGGCCCAAAAAGTTGGACGCCCCGAGATCTCGTGATTTTAGCCAAATTCTCTTATTTAGGCCCCCGAATGATCAATTTTCGTATTTCCCGTTTTAGATTTTCGCTATTTTTGGAACGATTTCCTTTTCTATGTTTTTAGGGTTTCTTGTAATGCCTATTTAAAGGCTTTTGGACGTTTTTCTGTCATTATTGATTTTGAATAAAATTTCGTTTTTGGAGAATTCCAGTTTTCTTGTTTTCAAGATTTACGCTAGTAAATCTTGTTATTTCCGTTCTGCGTCAATATCAACCACTGTGGGGGTGATAGTGAGGGGGGGGGGGGGGGTCTCTGATTTCTAGAGTAATAAACATGTCAGGGCCAAGTGTCCTTTTTTGAGGATAAAAATTAGATTAACCGCTAAAAATGTCTAGTTTTTGAATAAAATGACAATTTTACCCGGAATTTGATCTAAAACATATGGATAAATTACACTTGGGGTCCCAAAACTTTGAAGGTGATGAGATTTCGGACCTTTAATTTCTTTCACCTAAAGTCTCAAACCTTCCCTGCGTTTGAGCCAATGGTCCTTTTTAAATAGAAAACGTCAGATTGACCATCGAATGGTCTAAAATTGAATAAAATAATCATTTTTTTCCCCTTGGTTTGATTGTAAACAAGTATTTCTGAGGGAAATTGTTGGTACACACACACTTATTTTGCAGAAATTATGCTTAATATTCTAAAAACAAATATAATTTGACTACTGTTAAAATCAAATCGACCTATATTATCCTATTTGTTCAAATTCAAATAAGCAAAACAAAAAAGAAATAAAAATAAAATGAAAAAGGGATTAGACGAGGTAATCAAATAACTGAGCTAACAATTCTAAAAAGAAAACAGGTTTCTTCACGGATTAAATGTTACTGGATAAGTCGCACATTAAATAATAATAAAAATATTAACTAATAGAAGAATTTGAATTACTTCTTTTAAAAATATAGACATTTTAAGATGAAATTCTAAATAAGCAATTCGATCCAATTGAGACGGAAATGAGAACATGGATTTAAAAATTTACGTGCTCAAAAGAGCTACCATTTTGCGGCTATGGTAAAGCATAAATCTTATGTCAAATAAAATAAACATATTAATCCATATACGAGAGTTTGAATGGCTCCTTTTAATAAAATTAATATTTTCTGATTAAGCCACAAATCTTAATATAAAATCGTCAAAAGAAATCATTTCAGAACATAATAAAAGAAATTATCGATAAAAAAAAAAATAATAATAACATATCGACCTTTGTTTTTGCTAGAGAGCGAGAAATTTTCTGACTTGTGATGTGCTCATAAAAACTCAAAAGTTCCCTGTATACCTTGGTTTATATCTTCCTTTGTATGTGCTACATGTATTATTGTTGGCAAGTCTTTCTTTTTATGGCATAGTTGTGAAATACATCAGCCAAATAGTTCTAAGTAACCAATTTTTTAGTTCAACCCTGGAATTCCAGAATCATGAAATCCTATCTGTACTTACAGAAATTGCAAAACCTTATTTCTGCTGAACCTAGCAGGGCGAGGGGGCTTTTATTGGACTTGCAAAATCTTGCGTGTAATTTGCTTAGGGTTCATTTGAGCCACATTAATTTGAAAGAATGTATTTTGGAATAATAGATTGATGAGAATGCGAAGTTGAAAATGAAGGAAAAGTTATTAATGAGATGAAAATATTATTTTATTGAAGAATGTGTGGTTAAAAATGAGCAGAAGAATGAGAATGAAAATTTTAATGTGTGTCAAACAGGGGCTTATTACATTATTGAATGGTTAGAATCTTATTATATTATTGTATCTAATAAGTTGTATCACCTTATTAATTTTCAGATTTAAAGGCATCACTGGTTTAATAGATGTCTTCTTCAAATAAGTTGCAAAAGTCCAAAAACAATTCTTTCGAAAAAACTAGAATGAGACGATTCTAATTTAATTTTGTTTATTGCCTTTTCAAATATGTATTACTATTCGGGTGCGTTTGAATGCGACTATGGAATTTGCAGAAATAAAATAAATTTTAGGCAATTCAATTGTCTAGAACTTATTTGTATGGAAATTATTAATTAAATGTGTTTGATTTAATTTTCAAGCTAGAAAATATTATATTTGTTCATTTTTTATTGGTAGATAGATAAGAGAAAAAGAGGTGAATTCCCAAAAATAAATTCGTACTCCCCCCAGAGAAAATATTTTCCTTGATTTTGAGGAAAATATGGTCATATGACCAAAAGTAAGAAAATATTTTCCATAAAATGTCAATCAAACATCACAAAAGTAGAAATTTGGGGGAAAAATATACATTTCCCATGAAATATTGGCAATCAAACGCACCCTTAGTATATGATGTGAGACAAAGTGTAATTAGGTTTCTACTGAACTACACCCGTGTATTTCTTAAAGATAACATTGATGCATGTTTTGAGGTTTAGCCCAAGTTTGAGCCCCCTTTTTTAAGAATATATTTTTTTAAAACTCATTTTCATCCACACATTCTCCCATAAAATAATTACATGCGTATTTCAAAAACTTTTTCTTATATTTTAACCACACATTGTCCAAAAATTACTATTCTATAATACATTTTACCCCAAAAAAAAATGGGAATCAACAAGGACATATTAAATTTGATTGCAATATTAACATTAAAATACATTCTACTATTAGGGCTGTAAAGATCATGATAAGGTGCATTTTCCTATAAATACTGAACATGATGTTAGCCCAATCGATGAGATTAAAATTATCAATCAGATAGCATATAGATTTCACTATCAGAAGCTGTTTGGAAAATATAATCATTTACTTTATATGATATGAATCAATCTGTTACTCCAATATTGTTGCATCTCGTGAATAGAAAATTACTCTCATAGAATGTTAAGAATCAGCTCAACAATTAATATTCCAGCTCAGCAATTGCCATATCAGCAGCTCACTCACCTGATTTTCTGTCATGCTTCCACCACCAATCTGTTGTAACTATATTCTAACAAACTCCTTATTTTTAGGATTCAATTACACGTGTATAATCTAGAACCTTCTCTTGTAATTTAAATACCAGCTCAAGGCTGATTCAGTGTTATCAAGCTTAGCTGAAATCATTATCAATACATCAGTATTTCTCACTTGGTATCAGAGCTACTTCAATGGCAAACGCCAGCAATTCTCAACAAAACACTGATGCAAATTCTGCTCCAGCCTCCCTCTCAAGCAGCAATGCTGGTGAAGTTCAAGGCAGAAATTACCCCTCACCATTTGGTATAAACCTAACCCAAATTGTCTCAGTTAAGCTTGACAAAAATAACTTTCTCCTATGGCAGAATATGATACTCCCTATAATCAGAGGACACGGCCTAGAGGGATATATTTTGGGGACAAAGTTGTGTCCACCAGAATTTATTGGCACACAGGTTGCTGATGAAACCATTACCAGCATTGAAATGACAAGGAATCCTGAGTACAATCAGTGGATGTCAACTGACCAACTACTAATGGGCTGGCTCTACTCCTCCATGACTCCTGATATTGCCATGAGGGTCATGGGAACTAAGAATTCAAATGAGCTGTGGACAGCAGTAAAAGAAAGCTACGGAGTTCAGAACAGATCTAGGATAACATTCCTTGTTGGTGAGCTTCAGAAATCAAGAAAAGGAGCTTTGAGCATTGATCAATACCTTAACAAAGTTAAACTACTGGCAGACAACCTAGAAATTGTTGGAAAGGCCATTTCTCATTCTGATCTAGTGACTCAGGTTCTGGCAGGCCTAGATGAAGATTACACACCTATTGTCGTTCAAATCAACAGTAGAGATAATGTCACTTGGGGAGAACTTCAATCGACATTAATGACATTTGAAAGCAGATTGGAGCATCTAAACACAATCAGAAATGAAATGGAAGGGATTAACCTTGATCATCAAACCTCAGTGAATTTTTCCCAGAGATCTGGTTCAAACTACCATCAATTCAGATCCAACAGGCCACCTGCAAATGGTAGATTTTCTAGTTTTAGCAACTTCAGAGGTGATAGAAGAGGAAGACACAGAGGGGGAACATTTTATGGTGGAGATAGACCTACATGTCAAGTTTGTGGAAAGGTTGGTCACAAGGCTAACATCTGCAACTTCAGGTTTGACGAAAGGTATACCGGATCTGCACCTAATCAGAGGCCATCTTACAATCATCCACCTGCTCCATCAGCCTATATTGCAACTCCTAATACTCTGAATGACCCAGCCTGGTTTGGTGATACGGGAGCTAGCAATCATATCACTTCAGACAAACAGAATCTCACCACAGCCAACGAATACACTGGTAAGGAAGAAGTCATGGTTGGAAATGGAAATAAATTACAGATTTCACACTTTGGTAAAAGTCATCTTCCAACCATGAATGATAAAACTCTAGTATTAAATAAACTACTTATTGTGCCTCAAATTCAGAAAAACCTCATCAGTGTTTCTCAACTGACTTCTGATAACATAGTTTTTATGGAATTTCACTCTGACCGTTGTTTTGTTAAGGATCAGCTAACGAGGGAAGTGATGCTGCAAGGGACGCTTAAAGAAGGGCTATATCAACTGGATTTGCCTCATCAAAACACCAAAAATCTACTTCAGAGTCATCTCTCTCACTCTCCTAATCTTTCTGATAACTATTGCTGTAATGCTCTATCTGTTAATCCTAGTCTAGAGTCAAGTCAAAAGTCTTTAAATTCCCAAGTTCATGTATGGCACCAAAGGCTTGGACACCCTTCTAGTCAAGTGGTATCCCAGGTCCTCAAAATTTGTAATCAAAAATTCGAAGAAAATGAAAACAACTTCTTCTGTGATGCCTGTCAATTTGGTAAATCTCACTTACTGCCTTTCTCCTCTTCAACTTCACATGCTAATTTGCCTCTTGAACTCGTGCACACTGACCTGTGGGGTCCAGCACCTATTCAATCTACATGTGGCTTCAAATACTATATAACTTTTCTTGATGACTTCAGTAGATTCATTTGGATCTATCCCCTAAAACTGAAATCAGAAGCTCTGAGTGTCTTCATCCAATTCAAAAAACTGGTGGAAAATAAGCTTGAAAAGAAGATAAAAGTCCTTCAATCTGACTGGGGTGGGGAGTACAGAGTCTTTACAAAATTCCTAAGTCAAGAGGGTATTGAATTTAGACATCCTTGCCCTCATACCTCAGCCCAAAATGGTAGGATTGAAAGAAAACACAGACACATTACAGAGACAGGTCTCTCACTCCTAGCACAAGCCAAAATGCCACTGAAGTACTGGTGGGAAGCCTTTCAAGCAGCCACCTATCTCATTAACAGGCTGCCAACATCTGTGCTTAAAATGAAATCACCATCCATGACACTCTATGGTAAAGAACCAGACTACAAACTCCTGAAAATCTTTGGCTGCACCTGCTATCCCTGTCTCAGGCCCTACCAAAATCATAAGTTCAGTTTTCACTCAATTAAATGCATATTCATTGGTTATAGTGACTCCCACAAAGGGTACAAGTGTTTGACTTCAACAGGAAAAATTTACATTTCTAGGCATGTCATCTTCAATGAGCTTGAATTTCCTTTTGAATCAATGTTCTCAAATCAAATTCATCCAAATTCTGAAAAGCCAGAAACCATAGTGTCATGTTTTCAATTTCCTTTTCAGTCACAGCATCTTGAACCTGTGTCAAATCCTGTTGATTTAGTCCTTCCAGAGGCAGACAATGCAATGCATTATACACCTCATAGCTCAAGTAACAATCAGAGTGAAGACATTAATGGTGATTCAAATGACATTGGAATCATTAGCCTGGCCAGAGACACAAGCAGTCAAGAAGTAGAAATAGAAACTGGAACACCTCAGAATGATGAAGGAATTGAAACAGAACAAAGAGCAAGGAATGTGTTAGAACATCCTATGATCACAAGGGCAAGAGCAGGAATCTTCAAGCCTAAAATATTCTTGGGAAAATCAGCTGATAATATCTCTGAAACATCAGAACCTAAAAGTGTCAATGAAGCTATGAAAAGCAAGGAATGGAAGAAAGCCATGGAAGAAGAGTATAATGCACTCATGGAAACAAAGACATGGAAACTTGTTCCTCCAGCACCAAGCTACAATATAGTAGGAAATAGATGGGTTTTTAGAGTGAAAAGAAACTCAGATGGCTTAGTTCAAAGGCTAAAGGCAAGACTAGTTGCCAAGGGATTTCACCAAGAGCCTGGAATAGACTTTCTGGAAACTTTCAGTCCGGTGATCAAAGCCTCAACACTGAGAATTATACTCTCCATGGCAGTATCAAAGAGTTGGAAAATCAGGCAAGTAGACATCAACAATGCTTTCCTGAATGGTGAGCTTGAAGAAGATGTTTACATGAACCAACCTGAGGGTTTTGAAGATCAATCAAAACCTGGTTACATTTGCAAGTTAGAGAAGGCACTCTATGGGTTAAAGCAAGCTCCTAGAGCCTGGAATGATAAACTGAAGTCAACATTGTTAAGCTGAAAGTTTAAACAATCAGTTGCAGACACATCTCTATTTTATCTTAAAACTGAAAAACAAATCATTTTTGCACTGATCTATGTTGATGATATAGTGGTAACAGGTAATAACTTTGAGTTGATGCAGAAATTCATAGATGATCTAAACAAGTGCTTTGCACTCAAGGATATGGGACAACTACATCATTTTCTGGGAATCGAAGTGAATTGGCATGAATTGGGACTTCACCTCACTCAAACAAGATACATCAGTGAGCTACTCAGAAAATATGAACTGGAGAATGTAAAACCGTGTCCAACTCCTATACTTGCAGGCAAGACTCTATCTAAGACTGATGGAGATGAACTGAAAAATCCATCTGCTTACAGAAGTGCTGTAGGCTGCCTTCAATATCTCACTCACACCAGACCTGACATCACCTTTGCTGTAAACAAGTTAAGTCAATTTTTACAATCTCCAACATCAACTCATTGGCAAGTATTAAAAAGGGTTTTTAGATATCTCAAAGGAACTGCAAATCAGGGACTTTGGATACAAAAAGGTGATAGAATGAACGTAAGTGGATACTCAGATGCTGATTGGGCCTCCTGCCCTGATGATAGAAGGTCGACAGCAGGGTATTGTGTTTATTTGGGAAAAAACCTAGTTGCTTGGTCATTGAAAAAGCAACATGTGGTTGCTAGATCTAGTACTGAATCTGAGTATAGATCTCTTGCTTCAGCAGCTTCAGAAATAACGTGGATTCAATCGCTCTTTAAGGAACTTGAATTGCCGCTAGAATCAATTCCAATTCTCTGGTGTGATAACATGAGTCCTGGTGCTCTTGCAGCTAATCCAGTATATCATGCAAGGACTAAACATATTGAATTAGATGTACATTTCATCAGAGACAAAGTGTTAAGGAAGGAACTGGAAGTGAAGTACGTGCCTTCTTCAGACCAGATTGCAGATTTACTAACAAAAGGTCTCTCTCATTCCAGATTTCATTTTCTAAAGGACAAGCTTGGAGTCACACCCTTGCCATCCAGCTTGACAGGGGGTGTTAAGAATCAGCTCAACAATTAATATTCCAGCTCAGCAATTGCCATATCAGCAGCTCACTCACCTGATTTTCTGTCATGCTTCCACCACCAATATGTTGTAACTATATTCTAACAAACTCCTTATTTTTAGGATTCAATTACACGTGTATAATCTAGAACCTTCTCTTGTAATTTAAATACCAGCTCAAAGCTGATTCAGTGTTATCAAGCTTAGCTGAAATCATTATCAATACATCAGTATTTCTCACTTAGAAAGAAACTAAAGAATTGAAAACGTTGGAAAAACTTGATCCTAACGAGGGAATGGAGCTAACAAGGAAATGGAGAAGAGAAACTAAATGACTTGAATGCATAATCGCTGTCCGCAAACTAAATTCGTCTCCTCTAGCATTAATGTTGTTGCTTAAAAGGGCTCAAGGCAAATGGTTTGTAACATTTATCAAGCCTAGAAAAAATAAACACTCCAACACTTTTATTTTTCTTCTTAAAACTTGAAGAACACTTGAAGGTTGAATGTGTATATACTTTAATAAAGATTCTTTCTATATAGAATGATCTCTTGAATTGATAATTTGATTGTGTTTTAGAATGAAATCTATCTCCTATTTATAAATTATCATTCATACACTACGAAAAGGTCTCAAAAGTTCATTCAAAGATGATTTTTTTCATGAAAATGGGCCAAAAAAAGACCAGAATTTTAAACCCAACGGTAAAAAAATCTCAAGGCGGACGAATCCCCAGACTTGCTCTTGCAAAACCAATTAATGCACTCGGACCGACCACTACTCGGTTCGATGATTTTCGGTTCAGATTGGCCAATCAGATCCGATTTTAATATTTATGCTTTTAACCACACATTTTATGAAATATACAACTTTTATCAACGATTCAATTACATATTTCATCGAATTTTATCAAAATCTGATACAACCTTTTATGACTATAGTTGACAAAAGAATCACGTTATACACTTGTTTGTACCAATTAATGCATAATATATGTCTGGTGAATATCACATTCACTCTGATAGCATGGTGGGTAAAAATGGAAGAAAAGAAACATCACTTTTGAATTCGTTGAATTGTTACATACGCAATTATTTACTAAACCAAGGGTGAGAGTTCAAGACCCATGTGGGTATATTGATCGTATAGCAAATAATTTATGGGGACCAAAAATAGATGTTTATGATGATGAACTTTCCAATCTATCTTTCCTCGCATTTTCAATCAGCATTCTAGGACCATGTGATGTACATGTAAATTTTTGTACATGAATGGAAATGGCATTGGATGGTTGCCAAGCAAATTACATTAAAAAAAGATAGGAAACGAAAAGGATGTAAAATCTATCCCAAATATATTTTACACTTTTTTAGAGGGTGTTTGGTGGGGAGGCGGACGAATGCCCAGACTTGCTCTTGCAAAAATTTCAGCCCCTCCGTTTTTTCTTCTCATTTTGCTTTCAGCCTTTCCATACTTTCTTGATACACCTATATGAATGTAGTACTATTCAAATATACTTATCATTAAAAGTTGAACAATAAATTACAATGGAAAGAGTTATTAGAAGATATTTTTACGGAAAACTATGTTAACTAATAAGTGTAGTTTATACACTTATTTGTAGCCCTAAATCATTATATTTTATTGTCTTTTGGATTAAATTTTACTTAATTTATATTATGTTTTGTTTTGTAGGTGAAACTTTATGTTTAATGAATAATTGGAGAAAAGAATGTAAAAGTGGCAAAAAATGGCAAAATTCAAAGATGAAGTCCTTGGAGAGAAATAATATATTAAATAGATTGGAGTTAAATGGGCCTCAATATATTTGTATTAAAAATTTTGATTTGGAGGCCCAAATTAAATCTATATAAATATAATTAAACCTATATATATAGGGAGAGATTATTGATATAGAGGGATACCGACGGCAGAGGAAAAAACAAAGAGGAGAAAACGAAAAACAGAGGCGACATTGGAAGAAAAGAGAAAAAAAGAAAGAGAAAAAAGAGAGAGGAAAAAAGGGAGAAGAAAAAGTTGTCAGCAAGAGAAAGAAAAAGAAAGGAAAAAAAAAAACAAAGAGAAAAATAGAAAAGTCAAAAGCAAAGAAAAATGCGCAAAGAAGACAAAGGGAAAAAAGGAAGAAGGAAACTATAAACTCCATAAATTTTCACGTTTCGTCAATTTTTTGTTATATCTTTCCACTTTTTCTTATTTTTATTCTTCCAGCATGAATAACTAATTTTTATATTAGGAAAAACAATTTAATCGACTTGTGATCCTTTATTTTTATATTCAAGATTTATGTGGTTTATTTATTTATGTGTTGGTTTTATTATGAGTTTAATGCATTAAATTACTTGATCAATAATTTGATGATTATGTGAGTCTCTTACGAATCGAGAGATGAGGATTTAGACTATATAATAAAATCTGATAAATTAGTATAACGTGTAGAGATATCTAGTAGTAGTACACTGTCTCTAGGGATGGCATCACTATTTGCTCGAGTCTCCATTTATTGTAAAGACAGATAACACTACGGTTAGTCACTTCATGTCACAACCAAAACTATCAAGCAAATATGTTTGTTGGTAAGAACTTCTTTCAGAGTTCAATTTTATGCTAGAGTATCATCTCGGATCTAGCAATCATGTTGCCTATGCTCTCAGTCGTCAGGCCGACTTGACCACCATTTGCTCTATGACTGCTCTTTCAGGGAGCACAGTTATCACAAACACAAAGGACCAAATTCGAGCACTTTTGGATAAGGACATGGCTACACAATATGATATGATTCGGGGTGTGCCACTTTTTATCAAGAATTCGAAGCATGTTGGAGAGAGACTAGAGCCAAGTTCAAGACTTCAAAGAGATGATAAAAGCTATAAATTTACATGTTCAAGCAATGAAGTCCATAATATTGAAGACAACATGCCAAGGATCAAGTTTCATATTGGGGTCGAGGGCCGGAAAGGGTTGGAAAGCACTCGAGTCAAGAAAACGAATTTGGAAATCACTCGAATTTTTAGTCTCAGTTTGAGACCCAATTTTGGTATAGAATAGGTTCGCATTTGAAGATCTGTATTTAAATACGTTTTGTGGACATTGAAGTAAGCTTTTCAATGCATTTTGAATCACCCCAACCGGATATCGAGAGATGAAGATATGACTAAAATACTGAAAGCTGTCCGGCGGGAAAAATGTATAACTATGCGACCGCATAGTTAAACTGACATGCGATCGCATCCATGCCTGTAGGGAACTCCCAGGCACATTGAAGGCCTTCTATGCGACCACATAGAATCCTTTTATGCGGCCGCATAGAAGAAATCCGGGGAAAAAGTTTTCTTTTCGTGATTTTTTCATATTTTTTTAGAATTCTATGATATTACGAATTCCTATAGTTTTGGCAAGTTAATCTCATTTTTTTTTAATTAGTTCCTAGGGTTTAGTATAAATAGTATTTTCAATTCATTGTAACATGAACAAGACTTTTATGATGAATCAATGAGAATTCTCTCTCTCGAAGCTTTGCTTCAAAACCTTGTGTTCTTCCATGGACATACCAAACTTATCAAGATCTACATGATTTTTGTGGCGTTCAAACCATCGGATTGTTGGGTTCTTCATAGTGTAATCAAGGGGTTCAACACATCTCTATTATCATTGAGTTTTTTGGTTCACTTCATTGGGTTCAAGTCCAAAACTAGATCTAATTGGCGTTCTTGGGTTCCGCATCAATCTAGTTGTGGGTTTCGTAGTCACTGTTGCTACGAGGTTCGCATCACAATATTTGGTCGACCTCATCAAGTAGGGCAAAACTCGTCAATTCTGGCTCGATGAAGGCTTATTAAAGACTAAGGTAGATCGCCTTTATGTTCCTAAGGGCGGAGACTTGAAGAAATCACTAATCACGGAATGACACGACATGATTTGGGTAGGGGCTCCAGGAGAGGAACACACTTCTACACTACTACAACGTGCATACTACTGACCTCAAATGCAAGATGACGTTGCAACTTACGTGAAAACTTGTCTTGTTTGTCCACAAGATAAGGTAGATCATCAAAAAAAAAATGCAGGCTTGTTGGAGCCCCTTTCGTTCCAACTAGACCATTTGAGAGTGTATCGATGTACTACATTGTTGGAATGCCAAATGTTTGAGATTGTAGCACCATTATCGTCGTGGTAGACTGTCTATCCAAATATGCAACTTTCATCACAGTGTCCTAGTATGTATTAGCCGAAGAGACAGCTCAACCCTTCTTCAAATATATTATCAAATACTAGAAACTGCCTAAGGACATCATCAGTGATCGAGATCCTCGATTTACTAGCATATTTTGGACCGAGTTATTCAAACTTCTTGGTTCAACTTTGAGCATAAGCTTGAGCTTGTACCTGCAATCTGATGGATAGATGGAGCTCTTCAATTCTATGCTGGAAAAATATATTCGGTACTTTATCTCTACTTCGCAGGAAAATTGGGTGAAACTTTTGGATGTGGCTCAAATATGTTTCAATGCCCAAAAGAGCTCTTTCACCAATAAGAGTCATTTTGATATTGTTATTAGCCAGCAATCGTTACACTGTGGATATCGATCAAAGTGTCAAGTCCCCTCAAGCAAAAAGCTTCTCTCAAAAATGGAAACGTAACATCGAAATTGCTATGAGTTATCTTAAGAAAGCTTAGAAGCGGTACAAGAATTCTACAAATCTAAACCGTTGTTTCCTTGAATTTAATGCTGGAGATCTGGTAATGGTGAAACTCACTGATAGAAACTGTTATAAACCGACAAGAGAGAAAGACTCCAAATTGGTGCCAAAATATATTGGACCATTACCCATCGTGAAGAGGATTGAAAAGTCGCATATGGAGTTACACTCCCTTCATGGTGCAAAATCCACAAGGTCCTTCATATTGGCTTACTCAAGACATACTTTGCCAACAAGGAGGATACATCCAGAAATGAACCAAAGCGACCTATGTTTGAACTGAAAAGAGCTAGAAAGAAGGTTGCTGAAGAGATTCTTGACCATTGAACTACTCAAGTTTCTAGAAAATATCGTCAAGAGTACTTGGTCAAATGAAGAGGATACAACAGCGAGGAGAATACTTGGGAAAGCGAAAAGGACTTTGAAGCCTTCAAACTATTAATTGAAGCATATCATTCATTGAGGGTTCCAAGGACGTCTTCAAAACAAATGGGGAAAAATGTCAATGACCGCAGCTTTACTTAAGCCCCTTGACCCTATCGCAGCCGCAGTTTGCCCAAATTTGGCCGCACATTATAAATATTAGTTCAAGTTTGAGTTGTAATTTCCTTTTCGTTGTAATAGTTTATTTCAATTGTAAAATAGCTAGATATTAGAAAAACTTTACTATGATTCTACGGTATTTAAACGTCTACTCCCGTCATTGGGTTTTGTTCCGAATGCTATTATAGAGGGTATTAGTCTTTCAACCATTTTTCAAGATTTCTAGTGTTCGCCCCTTGCACTAATCATTGCAATTTCCTGTTTTCAGCAATTGTAATTTCTAGCTTTTAAACAATCAATGATCAAGTTACTTTCAATGCATTTCAATTTTATGTTGCAAGTTTTCTACAAATTATAATCAAATTTTCTTTCGTCCCGAAATGACCAAGAGAATGCGGAAGGTAGTCTAACGGAGCAGACTATTACCGCATGGTGTCCCTTTCTATGTCAAGAAGAAAGGTAACCCGTGAAACTAGGTGTTGCAGCAAAACTCATAGATTGCAAAGCCTCCAACGGTAGTGATTATTATGTCCCGTACAATCATTTGATTGATCATTTATGAGCAGATACTAGGTAACCACTACTTGAACTTGAAAAAGCCTGTTTTACTCAAAAGTTTATGGGTTTTGCTATTTGTTTGAGACCCTAAATGACAACCCACTCACAAGAGGAGAGCTCACGATTATTTTCCTTGTGAAGGGGCTGTCAACCTGGGTGTCAAGCCCTGATGTACACACAACTCAAATTTTATAAGTTGGTGATGAACTTTGTTCCTAATGGCCGAAAATAAATGGATTCCAAGCCTCGGTGGATGGCATGGTCAGCAAATGATATGATTGTTATATGTCATAAGAGATTAGTTTTCCTGATTGAAGTTGGAGTTTGACGATACAAATTTTATTGTTTGTTGCAATCTATGGATAATATGCTTTGTTAGTAATCTGTTACGAGCTTCAAGAACATTCAGAAATTAACCATCTAGAATGATTAACCAACAATATAATACGTCATATATTGCCAATAAATTCAAGAACATTCTCAATTAAGTCTCCTTCATTTAGTTTCATTTTCTGCATGATGACCCCATGTGAAAGTGAGATCTTGATAGTTAACTCTTTGAAATATCTGATTGTTCTAAAAATTTGAATGAATAGAACGTTTTCATAAACAAAAATAAAAATATAATTTTGTTAGTTAAAAATTAAAATTGATGAAGGTGTTTAAGTGCTAAGAACGAACTCTTACCTGTTAATAAACATGGACTTGAGTCACATCAGGTGGGTAAGGTCTAAATAACTGAATAAGTAACTTAAAATAAATTGACTTACTTCCAAACATAACTAAGCATGGGTTTAGTTTAAATTATAAGCACCGTTGTACCAAAAGAACTCAATGACCAAAATGTCTGAGTCCACGACATAAATCTTATGTCAAATAAAATAAACATATTAATCAATATACGAGAGTTTGAACTGTTTTTCTTAATAAAATTATTTTTTTCTGATTAAGCCACAAATCTTAATATAAAATCGTCAAAATGAATTATTTCAGAACATACTAAGAGAAGTTATCAATAAAAAAAATACATATAGACACAATTTTCAGTATTTATAAAGCACCTCTTACGTTATCTATTCCTTTTTTTCTTATTACAAACGAAAAAAACGTGTTGATAAACAGGAAATACATGATTCACGAAAAAAATTAAAAAATAATGTACCCAATAAATTCTAGAACTTTCCCAATCAAGTCCTTTATCATAATTTTCATGCATAATGGCTGCAAAAATATTTAATTAAGACTTACAAATGTACCATATTTTAAAAGGAGTAAGATATTCCACCGCATGGAGATAAAGGCTCAAGATTTCCGAATCTAGACGTATAATATATATTTCTATTTAATAATTTCAGAACAATAACTAAATAAAAACAATACATAACTTAAAAACTTATAGGAATTTCATACATATTTTTTAAATTTTCAATAAAAAAATTATCATTGTATTCTAAATTAATAATGCTTTGTTCGTTAGGTTGTTTATGGGCTAAGATGAATTTGTTATTAGACTTATTTTCCTTTAAAATTATAGTAATGGTTGAGTATTTTGTTAAGTTAGACTTCAAAAAAAGAAAGTATGACTTGTCAAAAATGGGACATGCTTTTTTTATTTTTTATTTTTTTGGTCTATATGTGCCTTGGACAATCAACTTAAAGTTGACTACATATTTTTGTCTAGACGTAAGGCAAGACGCTTTCTCCTAACTCTAAACCTGGTCGAACTTTCTAGAGCATTGCTTACGACAGTAATAGTGTGCTATGATATTAACATTGCAGTTCTCATGCACAGAACTAGTGGTGGCAAACGAGCCGTTGCAGTTCTCATGCAAAGAACTAGTGGTGGCAAACGAGCCGAGCCGGCTCAGCTCGTTTTAGACGAGCTCGAGCGGCTCGGGCTCGTCTTCACGTGTCGGCTCGCCGGATTTTTTTATTTTTTATTTTTCCTTTTTAAAGGCTAATTACCTTTAAAAAAAAATTGGCGAGCCGACGAGCCGAGCTCGCCCAAGGCCAACAAGCCAAGCACCAGCTCGGCTCGTTGGCCGGTAAGCCGCGAGCTCGGCTTGTTGGCCGTCGAGCTCGTATGGGCCAAGCCGGCTCGTCTCAGCCCATTGACATCTCTACAAAAAACTGCCAAGCAAATTTTATAAATATAAATTGATCGTAATATTAACTTTTAACCCATGTTTGACACACATTTTTTCAAAATACGTTCTTTAAAAACTCGTTTTCAACAACACATTTTTCAATAAAATATTATTTTTAATCACACCAATAACTTTTTCTTACTTTTTAACTACATATTTCTCATCATATCACTATTTAAAATACATTATTTACTCAATAATATCCATCAAATCCATCCTTAAATTAACTAATTTTCAGCTAAACCGCAAGGGACAACTTGGGCAAGACACCTCACACGTACATAATGTCGTAACTTGAAATCGAATCTCAGGTTTTTTCGACAAACAGGTCTCAGATCCAATTGCATCTCATTTTTTATGCACTTCCTTTCTTATTTCTGCTTAAATTAAAGGTAAAAAAGTGTGTCACCTTAGTCACGGTAAAAAACTGTAAACTTTAATGTCATTGTAGCGAAAGTGCACTTTTTTACCCTTGATTTCAACAATACTTGAAATAATTCATGGCACAAATTTTTACACTTCATAGTTCATACAATATTAATCTTAATGTATACATGGAATGTATAAATATCATTTTCCTTGATCACTCTTGCTATAGTAAGATTAAGTTTGGAATTTTTTTACAATGAATAAGGTGACACTTTTTTACCCTTGTCGAGCACATATTGGAAGGATTGGATAATCCAACCAATCATATGAACATACTGCTATTGTATGTGACATGGAACGTGAGTTTGCATGTAGCATGTGTATAGCATGCTTTACACATGTTACATGGTCGACCGAAAAATAGCTTACTGTCACGTCCTAGGAGAAACTAACCGGGGACAGTAACCCACATCGAAGTTGATTCCCGTAACAGGTTTCATTATTTCTTCCTAGCTTTTGGTGCAAGCATTTGTGGTTACATGTACTACTCGTGGTCCGTTATTTGTGCTGACAATAGTCACTTGAAAGGTTTTTACAAAGGTACACTACTACTGGCAACTTCCCAAGATGCTAACAAACAAATTTATCCATTAATATGTGAATCGTAGATGCAAAAACAAATAAATCATGAATGTGAGAGATCTTATAGGTGACTCAGATGAACTCGTATTTGTTTCAGACAGGAAAAACAATATTGAAAAAGCCATTAATCACTTATTTCCTTTGTCTCACCATGGTTGTATGTGGCATATGGAAAAGAACTTAATCCAGTAGTACAACAAAGCAAGTTTAATTTTTCTATTCAAACGAGCTGCTCAACTTATCGCATTGAAAAGTTTGAACTACTTATAAGATAGATCCGCAGGGTAAGTACAAGAACTTACGGGTACTTGGAGCGAGCAAGTTTTTTACATTTGTCACGAGCACTATTCACTGGACAATGATATAACATTATGACAAACAACAATGCAAAATCTTTAAACTCAATATTGAGACATGCTTGTTCGTTACCAATCACATGCTTGGTCGAACACATTTGGAGTACTATGCTGAAGTAGTTTTATGAACATCGAACAAATGCAACCAAATGTAGTACCTTATTATCATCGAGGATGGAGAACGAGTTACGGACAACATTCGAAGCTGGTACTAGGTTTCGAGCTCATGCCTTGACAAATAACTTAACACATGTTGGTATATCCACTGACACGGCATGGTAGACTTTTTGGAAAATACGTGCACTTGTCGTAAGTTCCAACTAAATCGTATGCCATGTGTTTATGCAAGGTAAGTCATTGTACGATCTATGATCCCCTTTTACACAGAGGACTATTGGAGGGGTGCCTATAGTGAAGCTTTATATCCTGTTACGAGAGAAGTAGACTAAGTTGTTTCGAACGTAATTAAATATATTCCTGTTTTCCCATCTATTGTACGTCGCTTTCTAGACCACCCACACGACACAAGCGATCCAGATATGAGTCTACCCTACAAATCAGGAAATACATTCGCTATGGTAGAGTTGACCATAATCGGACCACATGTTTCAACCCCATTGTAACACCACTCATGTAAATAAGCTTGATGTCTGAAATTGGTAAAAGTTGTATTTTGTATGACTGAATGATAAAACTGTACATTTTTAAATTATATTATCATTATCATTTACAAACATCAATTGTGTTGCAATACTTCACTACAATGTTCTCACATAAAAAGATTACTTCATTAAGTTCTGACAGTTCAACTATCGGTCCCAACAAAATGTTTTTGTTCGTAACTTGTCCATGGTTGTTTTTTGCATGTCACAATGCTGACATTATACGTTTGGAAGTAATATTATAACTGAAGTTTCATTACCATTTACAAACATTAGTCGTGTTTAAGGTTACATACAAAATATTTCATCGCATCCCGAAAGTAAAACTATTAGTCCCGACAAAAGGTTCCTATCATTCTCGACAGTTGGTTGCAAACATTCAGTACCGACGTTACCATATGAATCCATGACAAAAGTACAATAAATAATTATAGTCAATGATCGCATTATCCTGAATGTCGCATACTAAAGAAACGACATACATAATGATGTATGATAAATTTATAAGTTCACATATCACAAAGATAACATCCACCCTACATCCAAAAGTTGCAAAAAATATATGCAACCACCAAGTAGTGTTTATCATAGTATTAACAAACTTTTTGGGCACTAATTCTTGACTATCTTTCTCCTTCTCTTGGTGTATGGAGTCATGGTGGATGATGCAGGAGAGCAATGACATGTCAATCACGGCCTATTTGTTTTAACTGCCTCGTCGCCTTCGACAAGTATCTTTCTCCTTCCCTTGGTGTATGGAGTCATGGTGGATGATGCAGGAAAGCAATGACATGTCAATCACGGCCTATTTGTTTTAACTGCCTCGTCGCCTTCGACAAGTATCTTTCTCCTTCCCTTGGTGTATTGAGTCATGGTGGATGATGCAGGAAAGCAATGACATGTCAATCACGGCCTATTTGTTTTAACTGCATCGTCACCTTCGACAAGTATGGTGGCCATCACTAGTATGTCAGTGACATCACCTACCCAAAAGTAGTATGGGCCGAATTATTTATCCAAAATGACAAATAATAACATAACATAGCCTACCAACATCTAATTATCCACTCGACAACCTAAAATAGATATCATGAATCCTTCTTTGGGAAATTACCTTCAGGTTGGGCCATGAGATTAAAAGTGGGTAGCGTACTTTCCTCCATGGCATTATCCAACTTTGTCGTACCGTCTGCATTTAAATCATGGGAAGATATTCAACATTAGTTTTCAACTCAACATGCATACAATATATAATCAGAATTCAACTTATTATAGCTTTTTCATCACAAAACTTACCATATTCCTCCATCACATCACAACCCGAGGAAACTTCCTCGTTCTCTAGGCAGGACACTTTGGGTCCTATGCCTCATCCATCTAGTTGAAAACAACATTTGCACTATTAATGAATATGTCATCGATTTCTAGTTTGTATACTAGAGTCTTTAAAATTTTGAATTCTTCATACTTTACATACGTATTAATCACAACTTGTTTCTCACTAGGCAATGGACCCTTCTGGTCATTTGGGCACACACCTTCAGGGTCGATGCCTACTCTATCTAGTTAAAAATAACAGTTTCAATATTAACAGACATGCTATCGATTCCAAATTTGTATACTAGAGAATAAGATTATGTTAACCTATGGTTGATGTCTAGTTTTGATTATTTCAAACAAATTATCTTTATTTCTAACAAATTGATTTCGAGTGTCTATAGTGATTATTGAATATTAATAAAATTGGAGACACGAGCTTCGAGACGATAGCGATTTGCATGCGATGATCGAATTGGAACTTAAAGATTCGCAAAAGATGCAAATCAAGATTCAAGTCGAAGAGAACAAGAACTTTGAACTTGAAGAGAACAAGAACAAGAACTTTGAAGATTAAAGTTTAGAGTTTCGAAGTTGTTTATCGAAACTTAAATGTAAATGCATTAACTCATCGTTTCTTAGCAAGTGCATAAAACTTAAACTATATTTCATAATTCATCACTTGCATAAAAATGTTTTAGAAATGAAAATGACCTTGGAAAATGAACATTTTTGATATAGTAAACTCATTCCAAGATTCAGTCGTTTCGTGAGCCTTGTGAAAACTCGATTGTTATTAAGGATAGGTGCTCATGTTGTAAGTTACCTAAGGATAAGTACTATTTGTTGTAAGTTACTTAAGGATATGTGCTCATTGTTGTAAGTCACTTAAGGATAAGTGCTCTTTGTTGTAAGTCACTTAAGGATCGGTACTCCTTGTTTGTAAGTTACAATTTTAAGTAAATTTGGCATTGCTCGTGATAGAGAGTTTGATAACGGGGACGTGAACACATTGTGTATCGAACCCCATTAAATTCGGATGTTATCTTTATATTATTGCACTTTACTCTACATTACCATTTATATTATGTTATATCTATAAATGAATTAAGTTATCGAATTTGCATATTTATCTCTCGTATTACACTTTGCATTTGATTCTTGAGTTTGAATAGTTTTGAGACTAATTGTCGAAAAAATTTCAAAAATCAATTCACCCTCTCTTGGTTAGTTAGTTTTGGGCTAACAGATTAGAGTCTTTAAAATTTTGAGTTTCTCATACGTCACATACGTACCATTCACATCCTACTTCTCACTAGGCAATGAACCCTCCTAGTCATTCGGGCACGCACCTTCGGGGTCAATGCTTTCTCCATCTATTTCAAAACAACAGTTGCAATATTAACAAACATGTCATCGATTCCAAGTTTGAGTACTAATTAAACTATTGGGCGACAATATTCTTTGCAATGTCATCCAACTCAGGCACGAAAGTGTCTTCAAAAGGTATGAAAGTGGAGACACGTGGTTGATCACGCTCCTCATCAGTGGGACACAGCATCGTATACACGTGTAGCTGCAAAAATAAAAATTGAGTGTCCATGGAAATGTATTCTATACAATTTCCATATTAAAAGATTGGCTAGATTCAATATGATCAAATATCTCTTCGTTCTTGAAGAATGTCTGATACATACGTTAGTGCAGTTGTTTTGTTGATGCCCAGCAAAGAAGCCTTGGCAATCGATTACCAAGCCTTTCACCATTTTTAGGACCTGCCTCAAACGCCGATATTTTTCGGAAAAAATACCATTATTACAAGAGTTTTCATGCACATGACAATATATTTTTGTATTGAAATAATAATGAATACATTTTCAGAAATAATTATTCGTACCTGCATGGTAATAGGAAATCCATGAATTATATAACTGATCTCCTTCTTTGTATTAGTCTCACGAAATTTCCTTGCACAACTATCCCTAATTCCCCTTAATAGACGATTGTACCACACTTTACCCAGGGGAATTCAAAAAATATGTCCAAGTTGTCGACGATTGACAATATATCAATATCGATACCCACATTATCATCCAGAGCATTGAATACTCACTCAACAATTAAAGCAAGGTCAAGCTTCTATCGATACGAGACCACATTTTAATCCCGTCACGACTGTAAACTCTTGCAGTTCGAACTTTGTTAGGTGCGCTTGTACATTAAACCACAATTCATTTGCCTTAATAGTTCGAATGGAACTAAAAACTAGTTGTTCGATTGATTGGGTCGAGAATTGTATGTCAGCTAGGAATCCAAGGCATGGGTTTTCGAAATCTTCCTACTGTCGATTATCAAGATTCTTCAATACAGTTTTTAGGTACTTGAAACTGCTTCTTTGAGAAATGTGTGCGCGCATGTGCGCGCTTCTCGAAAACGAGGAATTGAAAATTCATCTACAAGAACAAGGTACAACATCAAAGTAAAAAAGTCAGATCATAATAATTCGTACATGTTAATGCGAAACACACATATAAGAAAGCAAAAAAATAGGTGTAATGTTCGAATAAACCAAACTTAAACCAAATCATTTTTTTAATCTAGCTTATTCTAATTTTTATTTAAATTTTAACTTATAATTTAGTTTGATCTAATTAAAATATGAGTCACAATTACTTATATAATAAAATATATTCACAATTAAATATACATTTAAATTAAAATACAATGGACAATTAAATATATAATATGTACAAATTTAATAAAAATAATATACAATATACTACCGATCACAATAGTATGATCATACAAATTGGATGATAAATTGATTCTCAAGTTGCCCATGTGGCTCAATGGATAGAGGTTCCATAGGCAAGATTGGCGTAATATAGCTGTATGCTTAGCCCCTTTATAACCATCATAAAGCTGGAAATCTTAAAATTGGATGTAACTTTCGTGCAAGGATCTCTCAGTTGACGTCGAGGCTGTACTCTATCTTGCAATAATTTCAAATGTTAAAACCATATACAAGATATTATGGAACAAAGCATAATATCTAAAAATCCAATCAACCAAATTGTATACTACTATACATAAGAAAAATTCATTTCATTGCACGCTAAAAAATAAGGAAAATAAAAGTTATAGGAAAAAAATTAAAGGGGAAAAAGGAAATTAATAAAAAAAGGAACAAAAATGAAAATTTAAAAAAAAAAATGAAACTAAAAAAAAGAATAAAAAAAATTGAAGTAAAAAAATAGCAAGAATAAAAGTAAAGGGAAAAAATAAATTATAAAAGAATAACAAAAGTTAAAAAAGGAAATGTTCATTGATTCAAAAAAAAAAATTATACTTTGGCATCATCGACTTGAACATTTAAGAACTATTATTATGCACCAAATAATTAACAACTCCTATGGACATTCTTTAAACAACTAGAAGATTCTTTTACTTAATAATTATTCATGTGTTAGTTTTTTTTTTAATGGGAGGGCGGTACTTTCGAGATTTTATTAATATGTCATCACTTGTGACGGAGGAATACCGTGGTTACAATTGAAATGAAGCAAAACAATAAATGGGAAAGTACTACTTCCCTTACAATAAAAGTAAAGTAAAGCAGTAAAAATAGAAAGTACTACTTCCTTTCCAGTAAAAGTAAAGTAAAGTAATAAAAAATAAAGTACTACTTCTCTTACAAGAAGTGCAAATGTGAGTAAGAATAAAAGTAAAGACAAAATACAAAAACTCAAACTCTAATGCTAGACAAATCATATCTGTCAATCTCAAAGAGTGCCTTGATATGTCGTGGTAAGTCGGTTGGTCCATATTCTTAGTATCTACAATGATATCAACCCTCGGTAGCAAGTACATCTGCAACTTGGTTCCCCTAAGTATTCCCTAGATAGGCCACGATTCGCCACCTTGGTGATGCGGTGAATGGCCACAGTCGAGTTTGCCTAAATATCTGACAAACCAAGATCTCTAGTCAATAGTATCCCATCACGAATAGCTATAAGTTCCTCCTCTAATATCAACACTGTCCATATGAAGCTGAGAATGCCTTGATACAATTTCCTGCATAATTCTTGATGATGCTTCCCCCACTCGCAAACTCATCCGTGACATAATCATCGGTTTTGATCTTGATAGATTCAAATGACGGAGTGCGCCACCAAACCATGATAGGGATAGGAGATGGGGGGAAGAGTCAAAGAAATACCAAAATGTATAGCAAGCTATATGTTATTACGCCAATGTAATGGTCGAATAGTCCACCAATATGGAGAAAGGATACCATACGGTAAATTCTCCAGATAATACGTCTCGAACTCATACGTATGTTCTTATACTTTGCATTATTCCTCTCAATCCAGAAAAACCAGAAAATCAATAGATGAATAATAATGCGAATGTGCCCTGTATTCATGTGTTAGTTGTTCATAAGGTAAATTAGTCATTAGACCTTCTACTAAAAAGGTCAATGTTAAATCTCCAACTTTCTTAGAAAAATTAAAGAAAATATGTTAACTGATACACCCACCATGCGGATCATTTCGCTACTTTATGGTCTTAAATTGGTTCTTCTACTAGATGTTCCATATCTGCATACTTTCCATATGAATGACGTGTTTGCTGGACAACTAGCTCAAATCATAAAATTAAGAGCTTAATTTCTTTATTATTCAATCAAGATAATTCATCTTGATAATGAAGGTGAGTTTAGATCATAGGCATTCAAAGATTATTTCTTGTTAATTGGAAATGTAATTGAACATTTAGCGGCTTAATAATTGTGTTTTCACACATTTATTGGATGCCTAAAAATGCTTACTATTGGTTAAATGAACGAATTTTTATTCACAATTATGTTATTATAGGTTTTGTAGGTCATAACTTCCAATTGAAAGAGGACAAAGCAAAAAGAAGTGAAAAGGGATCAAAGCATACAAATATGTGAAGTTGGGGGACCAAAATATGAAAGTGCCAAAAGTTGAAGGATCTTGATGCAATCTAACAAGGAAAAATTGAATTAAAAGTTAAGGTTCGAGGAACAAAGTGTGCAAGCTCAAAGTTGAAGGACATGATGAGCAATATATGGAGGACTTGAGCTGCAAAAAGAAGGTTTCGGCTCAAGTGCAGAACGCCCTTGAATTGAGTTGCGTGGCCCGCATTGCCACGCAGCCGTGCAGGCTTCTTGGTGCAGAAATTTATACCCTCGTTTTGTTATTTCCTTTTTAATTGGGAGCCCATTTGGGTAATTTTTGGGATACATTTTAGGGCATTTAAAAGGCAAAAATTAAGCCATTATTCTATTTTCATTATTCATTCAACCTACATTTTCCCAAACATTTTGGAGAGAGAAGGGGAAGAACTAGGGTGGAGTAGAAAAATCAAGAAAAGTGGAGAGATTTTTGAGAAAAATCAAGATCAATCCATTATAACTTTCAAGAATCCAACCGAAAAGACGGGTTTTAATTTTAATCTTATTGTTCATCTATTATTTTCTCCAGTTTGTAATGTATTGCTATATATCTTCTTTTTATCATTTATATAAAAACTTTTAAGTTATTTGATGTTGGGATGACTCGTGAAACTTAACCTAGCTTGATTAATTTCAATACTTCCTTTTTAATATTTAAGTGTTTATTTTCATGTGTATTTATTATTATATTAACTGTCTTTCTTTTATTTGACCATTAAATGATTGTATTTAATAACCTGTATAATGTTGGAGGAATATTGCACATTTTTTTAGATCAAGTAGTAAATACTAAATATCTTGATATAATGCAGGAGTTGAGCCCGACGAGGACAAGCCTGGGACGAGACCCGTTGATTATCGAAGGAGGTCCGATGACATATTCGAGGGCAAAGCGGGTGAAAGAGGTGATAAGATTGCTTGCTCAAGCTATGGTGGACGAAGTTTCAAAGTTAACAAGTCAATGAACAATTTTCTTGTTGGATTCGAAAAAAGAAACCAAATGGATTAACTCGATTCAAGCAGCAAACGAGGAGCATAGATGAAAATAGACATAACTTTCAGCTCGATTACCAGGTTCTCGCCCATAAGTACATTCCGAAAGTGGCACGAAATTCTGCACAAGGTTATGCAAGCGTATGGTACCTTTGGGCTTCCAGTCGCACATAAATATGTCGAGAACAAGTTGGCAGAAAACTTACCCTTTTTCGCGAATTTCCTTGTTAGACTAGAGTTCTATTTTCTTTTCAATTTTACAATATTTTGTAACATTATTATGTTTTTACTAGGTTTTTTGGCCAATAGTATAAATAGGACTTCATTATATAATGTATGAACCTTTTGACAAAATTATTATTCAGATATATTCGAGAGGCTATTGTGCTTTTCAACTTCGTTCTTCTTGGAACAATTTGAACCTATCAAGAAGATTCTTGTAGCGTTCAACACCGAGTGCAGATCAATGTATTGTGTAATCAAGAGGTCTTTCAAACACCATTTTTTATTGGTTGCTCAATTAATTTAATTTTTGGTTTAAACTCAAAACCGAGATTATCTTTTGTGTTTTCTTGGGATATTCAATCTCGTTATAGGTTGTATAATGTTCGTTGCTACATGGTTCTCATCATATCATATGTTCTTGTAGGAAATAAAGATATACTCATAATCCTAAGTAACTCATTGAGCTATTTTCACAAATTGTTAATGCAATTAATTAAGTTTTAATCGACACAGGGATATAATGGGTTAAACCAATTGATTAGTTAAAATATGAAAATCAGGTCTAATATAATAAATGAGTATTTTGTTAATCTTCGTTTAGATAAATTAATTAGACGACGATTAATTGAAATCAAGAATCCCAATTACTTTATCCTCCCAATTATTTATAATTTTAGATTTGCTATTTTGTAAATTTTTTAGTATTTTTTTATTTTAAATTTCAAAATTTTATTGTGTGTTACATTGTTAGAATTAAATTAATTATTGTATAGTTAAAAGTAAACATTTCTCGAATCATCGACTCAAACTCATTGTCCATTTTACTACTTGAACGTAACGCATGCATTTGTGGTTTGTAGTTTTAGCGCTTATAGTAAAGCCATTTATCAAACATCTATAATTAATTGCTAGACCATTTCTCTAGAAAACGAGACTCTCAACTTCTGTTTGGGTTCATGCTATATTACATATTGCATCATATAATACAAAATTATATATGACATTGTACTTTATTCCAGAAAATTCAGAAGAAATTTACTTAATTTTAAAGATATCCGATGTAATGGATATCACATTAAGACGATGTAAGAAAATCGACTTGAAAATCCAGGACTTATTATGATGCACCGAATAATTAACAACTCACACGAACATCACTTTCCACCACAAAGGTCAATATTTCATTTTAATTTTCTTGGAAAGAATTTATGAAGCTATAAGTGGGGCGACACACTCGCCGTGTGAATCGTTTCGTTACTTTATGTTTTTAATTGATTCTTCTATTTGATTGTCCCATGTCTACCTACTTTCTACTAGGAATGTAGTTTTTGCTAAACTATTTGTTCAAATCATAAAATTATGAGCTCAATTTTCGATTAATTAATCAATACAATTCATTTTGATAATGCTGATGAGTTTATATCATAGGCATTCAATGAGTATTACATGTCAATTGGGATTTTAATTGAATATCCGATGGCTCATGACCATATATAAAATGGATTAGTCGAGTCGTTTATCAAACATCTATAATTAATTGCTAGACCATTACACATGAAAACAAAACTCCTAGTTAGTCAACGAGCTGACCCGGGCTTGGCTCGAGTAAAAATGGTTCAAGTTTTTTTTTGTACAAGCCGAGCCGAGCAAATATAAAGCTCGATTTGAGCTTTTGACTCGGGCTTTATCAAGCCGAGTCGGCTCACTTTTTTTTTAATATCTGGCAGTTTGCAAATGGTTTCATTTTTTTTTTTATAAAAAACAGGCAGTAGCTAGCTGCCTGTAAATGGTTTCATTTAATTTTTTTAGGTCCGGCTCGTCATAGGCCGAAAATAGCTGTGACACAAGCTAGCCCATATGGCTCGTCAAACCCCAAAATGGGGCTCAGTTCAAGCCACGAGCTGATTCGGCTCATATTTTTCCCTGGTCGTCCGAGCCAACGAGCAAAATGACACCGCTACTCCTAGCTTTTGTTCAAGTTCATGACGTATTACATGTTACATCATTGGTTTGTATAAAACCAACTATTTATATCAATATTCACATTTACAACTTGCATTTGGCCATGAACATAATATTTCTCACATATGAGGTTTCAATTGTGTTGTATAAGTCTCAATTTCACCCCTGCAACTACAAAAATGGGCTCTCAATGAAGACTTGAAATTTATATTGATTTTGATTTACCATCCATTATTAGGTAATGTGAATTTAATAGGTGACTTATTTACTGCACGTTTTTTTAAATTGTCATTTCGATGAAATAACTTTCCTATAAACATCCAGTCCCACTGCCTCACTCGTTGTTATTGCTCGTAGTTGGCCACCATTGCTATTACATCCCTACCCACCACCGCTCGTTTGTGGTTGCGGATATAAAAATCAAATCTCATAGTTACCCGCCACTGCTTATAGTCCCTACTGATCTCATATGTTCGTACCTGTCACGATGACAGATTTTGGGAAGTTTGGGAAGATCATCGATGGTAACGGTGGTAAAATGATTTTGTGCTTATTGTTTGGTGAAGATATGATGGAGGGTGTCTTGTGGTAGACAATTCAAGGGAAATAATTCATGGATGAAAATGGTGACGGTAATGGCCACGGAGGCAGGTTGAGAGGGTGGTGGTGGTGAAGGCCCTTTCAATGTAGATCTAAAGGTCTCTGGTGGTTTGACGCATTGCATTTGGTAGTGGTCCGATTGAAAGTGAATGTGGTGTGTTGTGTAGATGCTGTCGTTTCTTAATATGGAGGTGAAAGTGAATTTTGAGGAAGAGGGAGTTGGGCTACAATGGCGCCCATTTTCTCTCTCCCCCCCTCCCCATCTCTCTCTCTCTATGGTTGTTGGAGGTGGTGGGTTGGGGTAAGGTGTTGTGAGGTTGTGAGAAGAAAACTAGTGACTATCGACGGTGCAATGGTTGTTCAGCGGAGAAAGCTATTAAAGAATAGGAGAGAATATGAGGATGGTGTGTGAGAATAGCGTTCATCGACAATTAATTGAATAATAGGAGTAATGTTATTCATCCCCTGTGGGGTTACAAACACAGTTTAGGTGATTGTAAATGATATTTTAAATGAAAAGTGAAATTAAATGACTTATTTAATTTCACATATCATTTAATGCCACATTAACACCACCTAGATTGTGTTTGTAACCCCAGTGAGGATGAACAACAATATTCAATAAATAATATATGAACTATTAAATGTGTGATTAATGACTAAATTATGTAACTGTCGTGTCTTTGTGACCATAACTTTGAATAATTTGTGATTAATAAATATTATGTGATCTATTAAATATTTGACTAGTGACTAAAATACATAATTGTGACTCAAAATCATATCTTTGTAATCGTAATTTCGTGTTGTTTGTGACTAGTTGGTGTCTATTACCATAAATTGTGTTATTGTAATCATGACTTGATTAACTAAATCAGGTCATTAAATTTTATCAGAGATGAAAATTTTAATTACCTGATTTTTTGAAAAGATTTCATATTTATTTTTCAAAGTGTATCTTGAAAACTTTGCACATATTTTATTGTTTCCAAAATTTCAACCATTTTGCCTGCCACATCATCCATTTTGAATTCCTGCAACTCTCCCATAATTATTTCCTGTACCCATAGACTTTCTCGTTTAATTTTTCCTATTATTTGAGTGATGTTACATGTACATAATTTTTTATATAAAATTTTATCAAATTAACACGTGATGGCCCCAGGGCGGTCACACGTTGATTTTATAAAATTTTATGTAAAAAATTATATATATAAAGATTTTTCCTATTTTGAAATAGTCACCCCCCATCCACCTCCAGCCCACCAATCCCACCGTATATAAACTCCCCGAATTACCGAAATCATGGCACCTCCATTGATTTTGAAAAGAAAAGAAGACAAAAAACATTTTCCATTTCTAAAATTTATTGCTTCCCATTCTCTCTCTATACACCTCTCATATTCCACTTTTCTCTCTCTAACCTGCAATCGGAAGAATATGGACATTCGCCGGAGGCCTCCCTTACCCTCTCAGTCTCAATACAATCAAAAGCATAAGCCTATTACTTCTTCGCCTTCCGCCGCCTCCTCCGCTCAAGAGGCCGTCGATCAGCGGTCTCCGAAAGCATCCGACGCCCTCCCCCTTCCGTTATACCTAACTAACGGCATTTTCTTCACGCTTTTCTTCTCCGTCGCATATTTTCTTCTCCACCGTTGGCGCGAAAAGATCCGTACATCTATTCCGCTTCACGTAGTTACACTCTCCGAGCTTGCCGCCATTGTTACTCTGATAGCGTCGTTCATTTACCTTTTAGGTTTCTTTGGAATTGACTTTGTTCAATCCATCATTTCGCGAAATTCGGCTTGGGATCTTGAAAACGACGACGAACAGCGTTTCATTGTGAACGAAGATCGAAATATTCATTGTCCAGTACCGTCCTCTGTTTCTGCTAAACCTAGATTAATGGACCTTCCCCCTACACCCTTGGTCTCCCAAGACGATGAAGAGCTCGTTAAATCTGTTGTTTCGGGGAAAGTTCCTACTTATTCTTTGGAATCAAAGCTCGGAGATTGCTTTAGAGCGGCTAAAATCCGGCGCGACGCGGTCCAGAGGCTGGTGGGTAGATCTCTAGAGGGATTGCCGTTAGAAGGTTTCGATTATGATTCAATTTTGGGGCAGTGCTGCGAGATGCCAGTGGGATACGTGCAGATTCCGGTAGGAATTGCGGGGCCGCTTTTGCTCAATGGCTGCGAGTACTCAGTGCCAATGGCCACCACGGAAGGCTGCTTGGTTGCGAGCACCAACAGGGGTTGCAAAGCCATCTATGCATCTGGAGGTGCCACGTGTGTGCTTCTCCGAGATGCCATGACCAGAGCTCCTGTGGTGCGGTTCGCCTCCGCGAAAAGGGCAACAGAATTGAAGTTCTTCATGGAGGACCCTCTCAATTTTGATACGTTATCAGTTGTTTTCAACAAGTAAGCTTATTCTTCTTCTTCCTCTTTTTTTTCATTGAAGTTTATGGATTATCTCGACTCTGAATGGAATGTGAGTTTTTCTGCTGAGCAATTGGTTGATTTGATGGGTCAACTGTTCGAATCATTGACATTTATTTTGTTTGAATGTGAACAACGATGATGTTGATTGGTGTCGTGTTTCGCATGTCACTGGTAAGTGTATCTGATTCTGGGATTTGTTGAAAAGGTGGATTCAATGCCGAATTATTTCCAGATATTTGTAATTAATGATTTCCCTGTCTGATGGTTTTTATATTCGTTTCCCAACTGATTTGAGTCTTTTTCAGATTTAGATCTTTGCCAAGTCATTGGTCTGATAGGGGGTTTTTTTTTTTTTTTGATAAAAATTTATATTTCTTTGGGCACTTTATTTTGATTTGTCGGACTTGATGACTATTGTGGATAATCAGTATTTGATTTATTCATTTATTTATTAATATTTCCAGGTCAAGTAGATTTGCTAGACTTCAAGCTATCAAATGTGCTATTGCGGGTAAAAATCTTTACATTAGATTTAGCTGCAGCACTGGTGATGCCATGGGGAT
Source organism: Fraxinus excelsior (assembly GCA_019097785.1). Taxonomy (NCBI): domain Eukaryota; kingdom Viridiplantae; phylum Streptophyta; class Magnoliopsida; order Lamiales; family Oleaceae; genus Fraxinus; species Fraxinus excelsior. The sequence continues at coordinate 25,076,468 of CM032634.1, forward strand.
GAACATGGTTTCTAAAGGTGTTCAGAATGTACTGGACTTCCTTCAAAATGATTTTCCTGATATGGATGTTATTGGTATTTCTGGTTAGTACCAAACACCCCTTATTGCTTAAATTATTTCTGAAATTTCCCTATAGTGTTCTTTACTTTTCGAGGTTGCACACATTCACAATCGAATGTTACTTCTGGATTGTAACTCTAATTGTTAGGTGACAATTATTAGCACTAAAAGGCTGAATAGAGATTGAAATCTGTTTCTTGCCTTATAACCAGTCATTTTGTCAGACCATTGCTAGTTATCATGCTGTATCTTTTCGTAGGATAATATCTATATGATTATTATCTTGGATGCAAGAATGTCACGTTTCTTGCACGGAATTTTATGTATTGCGTTACTTGGTATATATTGATCTCTGATAAGAGGGTGGTTTGGTCCCCAGCTTTCATGGAACAAAATTAACGGCAGATTGCAGGGACTTAGTTTGATGTTTCAGTGTTGGAATTCACCTTTGATTTATCATTCATGGTGCAGGGAATTTCTGTTCTGATAAGAAACCAGCTGCTGTCAATTGGATTGAAGGGCGTGGAAAGTCAGTTGTCTGTGAAGCTATCATTACTCGAGATGTGGTGACAAAGTTATTGAAAACCACGATTCCTGCCCTCGTTGAGCTCAACATGCTCAAGAACCTTACTGGCTCTGCTGTTGCTGGTGCTCTTGGTGGCTTTAATGCCCATGCTGCCAATATTGTCTCTGCTATTTACATAGCCACTGGGCAGGATCCAGCACAAAATATAGAAAGTTCTCACTGCATCACAATGATGGAGGCTGTCAACAATGGCAACGATCTTCATATATCTGTCACCATGCCTTCCATTGAGGTATTAAACATTCAAAACAATCTTTATTTCTTTGACATGAACAATTTTTTTTTTTTTTTTATTACATTTATTTGTTGTCCTCAGTGGGGGAGGTAACTCAATAGTTTAGGATTTCCTCTCCAAAATCAACAAATGCTTAGATAACTCTTTTTTGGAACTGCTGCTTCTGTAAATGAACTTATATCTTTTTCTCTACCTACTGCAATCATTCAGCTTTATGTTTTCAGCTGGTTTGGAAATCTTTGTGTTCATAATTGTTGCATCATTCCTGATCATCATTGTTTCTCATTTCCAGGTTGGCACTGTTGGAGGTGGAACCCAATTAGCATCACAATCTGCTTGCCTCAACTTGCTTGGCGTGAAAGGTGCGAACAAAGAATCCCCCGGGTCGAATTCCCAGCTCCTGGCCACCGTGGTTGCTGGTTCTGTCTTGGCAGGGGAACTTTCTTTAATGTCTGCCATTGCAGCTGGCCAACTTGTCAAAAGTCACATGAAATACAACAGATCAAGCAGGGATATGACGAAAATTGGTTCCTAGGATGAAACTCACTCCCGGCGACAACTGTACTGTGTACAAGTGGAAATGAGTGTCAAAAAGGCTGGGAGGAAGAATAGAGCCATGATGGGGAGGAGATGAGCTAAGAATTAACATGCGAGGCCGGCTGCTCTGTCACAGCTGGAAAGTACTTTAAGCATGTGAAGTGTCAATCGAATGGGGCTAAACAATAAACATGCCTCCATGTAGTACAAAAAGGAATCCCTACTCAATTTTGATACATCTGGAGCCTTTAGTCGAGCATTTGATTTTCACTTCTTTTCAATTAATGAATCAAAATTTCGTCCATTCTCCTGTTGTTAGTTGTCTCCACTGTCTGTCGTTAGGTGTAGGTTGGGTTTCAGTGATTCTATGCAAATGTTTGTAATTCTGTCTTGTCAGTTCGTCGATTTTGTGCAGTTTGATATTTTTCGCGAGCTTGAATGTTGAACTAACCACAATTCAAAAGTTTCGTTTCATGCTCTCTATTCCGTATAATTACTTCTTGAATATTGAAAATTATTGACTTTTTTAATTATCATCGAAATTATAAAATGTCCCACACACCAAACATGCTATTGGATCTAGGCATCTTAACTTGGACAAATTTATTTGTACACAATATATTATATAATCTTTCACATTAATTGACAAGTGGTCGCCTCGGCATTTCTTCATGAATTTCTTCTTTGAAATTGTCTGTAAGTTCATGTGATTAAGGCAATACTTTATTACATAATGGACAATGATGACGAGACAACTGATTCTATGCCATTTGTCCAAATTAAACAGATCTAATAATCAAGTTAAAAAAAAAAAAACAAAACAATGATTTATTTATTTATTTTTTGTGGACAGTGTATGTCGATGGGGGCGAAGATATTGTGTAAATTTTGTCCTCATCTCATGTGAGTTATGAACCATAAACCTTTGTTCAAAATTCAAATAGATCATTGCAGAAATTGACTTGAGTGTCGGTACAGATAGTCTACTTTTCAGATACATTTTCGTGTCATTTTAACTCCTCCTTGACAACTAATTTTATTTTATTTTATTTTTTGGTAGAAAATGGTTTTGAAGTTCTGATTTTTTCAAGAATTTGCGATAAAAAAGTAAGAAAAATTTTGACTTTTCATGTTGAATATTTCATTGTCAAAATGTGTAGTTGAAAATAATATTTTAAAAATTTACACGGACATTGCCTGGAGAAGGGAAATGGTCAAGTGTCAAATGGTCGAACCGAGATCCACGTGTTATTCTTTTAACAATAAAAATAAATAAAAAAGGAACATAATAAATATTGAATGGGCCAAAAGGCCCAAAATACTGTTATAATGAACTTTAGGTTCATTAGTAGGGAAAAAATCATACTTCATGCTTTAAAATTAGAATAATTCAATTTTAAGATAACAAGTTTACATTTTCAAAACTCGGGTGATCATTAAATTCTATTAACTAAATGAAAAATTATGTATAAAAAATATCAATCTCTCTCAAGTCTGAGCCACGACCACCGACATCCGCCCGTTGCCATCCCTTCTTACAGTCGTCGACATCTACCCGTCACTGACATCCCTCTCATAGTCATTGACATCCAAATAAATTCGCCGAAGGAAAAACATAATTTACAGAGATCGTCGACGACTGAACATCTTCTTTAGCGGCGAATTGATCGCCGCTCGGTGGTAACTAAGCATCGTTAGTTTAGATAGTAGAGAAATGGAGAAACATAGCAGCCATTGAAGAACATCGATTGAGCATTTTCGGCCACTGGTCATCTTCTTTTTCGATTACTAAGCAGTACGGGTGTAATTTAAATTTATTTTTTAAAACCAGAAATTAAAAAATATATCATGGTATAATTTACTAAGTACTCACCTCATCAAATAACTTCAATTCTTACCGTTAAAATCTGGTAAATTGAATTTGTGATCAGTTCAGAGAAATCAATAGCATGTAACCAATTCTCTTGGATCTTGACATGTATACATTGATCTCTTACCTTTAAATGGTGACTTGTGAACTATAATATGTGACCAATTAATTAATATTGACTTGTCAACTATAACCAATGACCCGTGAACATTTATGATCTATACAATATGATATGTGATTTGTAAATCGTGACCAGTGAACTATAACTTGTGACCAATTAATATTGACCCGTGAACTATAACATGTTGTTAGGTTTTTAATGTTGTAATTGGCAATTGTGTAAACAAACATGATCGAATTGTAATTTGTATAAAAAATCAAGAAGTAATGTGCAAATAGTTAAAGTTAAGGTTTTTAGGTCTAGGGTTCCAGAATGACAAAAAAAGGAAAGTACGACGTGAATTTTCGTTAGACTATTGCCAATGATTGGTTCGAGCGTAAAAAACAGAACCTACGTCGCTCAATGTCGCCTTTCTTTCGCTCGAGCGAAAGTTTGTCGCTCGACTATCGTTAAGCCCTCACTTGAGCGACAGGGTTAGCCAGGAAATTTTTATTTCACGATTTAATGGCTTTTTCCCTGGCCCATTCGTTTTATAACCTACCTATAAATACAAAAATACTTCTGAACGTGATTTCACAAGGTTGAACATTGAGAGAGCTTCATCTGTCAGAGAATTCATATATTTTATGTTTCAACCTTCTTCATGTGAAATTGTTTTGGTGAGAAAAACATCATCCACATAATCCAAATACCAAACTCGTCTTGCCTCTACATTTGTCAGAGTTTTGAAGATTGAGAAAAGCTGATTGGAGTTCCAGTGTGTGAAGAACAAGGTGTTCTTCATGATCCATCAGAGATAGACGATTATGCAAGACTAGGAGTGTTGTAGGGTAGCAGATTTCACGAAGAGATTTGACGAATTGCAGTTGAGGATTGGTATAGGGAGCACGGGATCCGCGGAGAGATGTATGAATTGCAGTCAATAGATCAGATAGTACGTGTTGTCTAATCTGATAGACTGAAAGTCGTTTGAATCGTTTATAGTGGATTTTCTGGCAAAATGCACGGGTTTTCCAGTTTGATTTCTCCATGATCATCCGTGTTTTATTTACTGCTTCATTTATTGTTTTGATTATCTGCGGTATTTAAACATAGTATTAAATTGACTGATTGAATAACTATCTAGAGATAATTAATTGGTGACATGTTGCGAATTAATTAATATTTTAATTCTACATAATATACATATTCACCACTCTATAGGTATTGTTAGGGTCGAACTACGCATTTTTCAATTGGTATCAGAGACTTAAATCGATTCCTGACTCTTCTTTTATTATTTTAGATGAGTTCGTCATTGTCTGTTCTTTGACGGAAGCAATTATACCTACTGGAAAGTTTGAATGAGAGCTTTTCTTAAGGTTTTGGATAAACGTATTTGGATTAGAGCTCAAAATGGATGGGTTTCACCTACAACAACTGTTACTGGTGTAGTCCGCCCATTGATATCTCACTGTGGACTAAAAATAATTTGAATGAGTGTAATTGGAATAGTAAGGGCCTTCATGCCCTGTTAATGGCTGTGAGTATTGAGAAATTTAGGAGAATCTCGATGTGTGAAACTGCCAAAGAGGTTTAGGATATCTTAGAAATCACACACGAGAGAACTAAAATTGTTAAAAACTCTAAATCTCGACTGTGCCGGATGACCCTATTGATGACCTTATCTCGTTTGACCCTTTGGATTTTCCTCCTTTTTCTACTGCTCTTCAGCCCTCCGACATCCCGTGGACTTCTACTTCGGCTTCTCCTCCTCATTCTGAGTCAATTCCTCCTTATGCTGCCCGTGCTTCATATGTTGACCTATGGTCATACCATATGTTTTGATTATAACAAACAACTTATGTTTATCTCTAACATAATCTTTAAATTGACATGTTGGCAAATTGAGTCAAAACAATTGAATGAGAAGTTGTCAAGGAAGCTCAAACAAAAGATTGATCAAGCACTCATGGGGACAAGCTTTACATCTCAAATCGAGCACTTGCATCAAAATTATCGAAGATATTGTATCTAGACTTCTCTTGCCTTGATTGTAAAGGTAAATCATTTTAATTCTTAGCAATGACACTTCGAGCTCAAGAAATGTTTTTCTTGCACTTACCACAATTTACGAGATAAAAACGTTTGCACAAAATTATTCTTCAAATGAAAGTTTTTCCAACATATTTCTTGTAAACTATCAAGACAAACTTACGGGAAAAACATTATTTGTAAACAAAATAAAAAGGAAAATGACCAGGAGGATATTTTGTCATCCGGACGTCCGGTTCGCCAGCAACGGTAACTTTTTTGACCGTTCTGACAAAAGTGTTTCTAACGGTAAGTTGGTCATCCGGTTCTGAACCGGACGTCCGATCGGTCGTCCAGTTGGACAGAGACTTTGACGTTTTTCAACTATTATAAATACCAACTCATCTACCATTTAATATGCAACCTTTGAGAATTAAATTTGATACTACTTGAGCCTACATTTGATCTTACATACTTTGCTCTTGAAAAATCTTTGATCAAAAACTAATTCTTGAAAATCATTCTTACATCAAAGATTTATATAAAAAACACTTAAGCTTCATTCATTACTATCCATTAAAATATTTTCCTACTTCTCCTCTTACACTCAACCTTGTACTTATCATTAGTTAAGAAGATAAGTTTTTCACTTGTAATATTCATTTGTAAATTGTGAGTCGTGTTGAGGTCCCGGAAAACTCAACATTGTAAAAGGACCGGTGCTCCTTGGTTGTAAGTCACCGGAAGTGTTGTAAAGGGTTGGATTCACCACAAGTCAATCCACATAGTGAAAAAGGCATTGCTCGTGACGGAGAGCTTGGTAACGGGGGACATAGATCATTGCATTGGATCGAACCGCCATATTATATCATTTGCATTCTCTAACTCTTTTACTAAACGCTATTACTTTGTGCAAACTTATTTCCTTTACCTACGTGTCTATTTGCATTTGAATTACTCTATTATCATTTGTCTGAACATTAGTTTTTAAATCTTATATTATTACCGAAAAAAGTTTTTAAAACCAATTCACCCCCCTCTTGGTTAGTCAATCTTGGGTTATCAATTGGTATCAGAGCACGGTACTCACTCTTTTAAGATTTCACAATCTTGAGCTATGGCTAACACCAGTTTTCAAAATCTTGAGGGATACTCTACAAACCGACCCCTTTTCTTTGATGGCACAAACTATAATTATTGGAAGGCTAGAATGATGATTTATGTTCAATCTATTGACTATAATGTTTGGGAAATCATTGAATTTGGTCCATATGTGCCCATGAAAACTATTAAAATTGATGACAAACCCGATCAAAGTATTCCTAAATCCAGAGAAGACTATAATGAAGAAGATATGAGAAAATTATCATTAAATTCTAAAGCTAAGAACTTGCTTTATTGTGCTCTAGATAAAAATGAATTCAATAGAATTAGTACATGTGATTCGGCTCATGAAATTTGGCGTGCTCTTGAAGTAACTCATGTTGGAACAAACAAGGTTAAAGAAACAAAAATAAATATGTTGGTTAAAGATTTTGAAAACTTCTTTATGAAACGAGATGAGCCCATAGTTGATATGATTACCCGCTTTACTGACACTGTGAATGGCCTAAAAGGTTTTGATCGAAAATATACTAACGGTGAACTTGTGAGCAAAATGCTTAGATCTCTTTCGGAGGAATGGTCCCCCATACAGATGCTCATTGAAAACACAAAGGATGTCAACTCATATCCTTTAGAAGAACTATATGGGACATTGATGACCTATGAGCTCAACAATGCCAAAATCAAAGAAAAGACAAGGAAAAGTAAGAATGAATCAAAAGAAGCTCCCAAGAGGCAAATTGCTCTAAAATCAGCAATGGATGAAGAACCATCAACAAGCAACATGAGTGATGATGAGATTGATGATTTAGTCCTCCTTGTCAAGAAATGGAGAGGCTTCGAAATAATAAAAAATTTCAAAGAAGAGATGACAAAGGAGAAGAGAAAAATAAGAAAATCATTTGCTATGAATGTGACAAACCCGGTCACAAAAGAATATAGTGCCCAAACAAAAGAAAGAGCTTCAAGAAAAAGGCATTTCAAGCTACTTGGGATGATAGTAATGATGAAGAGCAAAATGAAAGCGACGATCAAAACGAAGTTGCCAACTGTGCTTCATGGCCATCGAAGACGAGGTAAAGACAAACGAATTTTCTTACAATGAATTGCTTAATTCTTATGATGAATTACTTAAAGATTTTGAAAAACTTGCCTTAAATCATTCCATTCTCAAAAAGAAATTTTTCTTTTAAAGGATGAATTAAAGAAATCCTTAGATAAATCAAATGAACATTTTGATTATGAGCTTTTAGCTAAAGAAAATATTTCTCTAAAAGAAAATGTTGAGGATTTGACAAAAATAGTGCATAAATTCACCAAAGGAAAGAAAAATTTTGACTTGATATTTGGAAATAAAAAAATGTGTCTTTAATAAAGGGGGAATAGGATTCAAACCCTCTTTAAAACAAAAATCTCTTAAAAATATGTTTGTTAAAGCATCAAATACCACTTGTACTTTTTGCAACAAAATTGGGTATATTTCTTTTAATTGCTTAACCAAAAAGAAATGAAAATAAGAATAAGTGGATCAAGGAATCCTCCAAAACTAACTTCCAAGGACCCAAGTTTGTATGGGTACCAAAAGTCAAAAATTAAATTGTTTTTGTAGGTACCAAGCAAAATAAAAGGCAAATGGTTCTTGGATACTGGATGTTCAAAGCACATGACCGGAGATCGATCACTACTCTCAAATCTCAAAGCTAAGGATTAAGCTATGTAACTTTTGGAGACAATGCAAAGGGGAAGATAATTGGTATTGACAACATTGGTAATCACCTATCCCCCTCTATTGAAAATGTTTTATTAGTCAATAACCTCAAACATAATTTGCTAAGTATTAGTCAATTGTGTGATAGAGGTTACAATATAAAATTTGATTCCTCTAAATGCCTAATTAAGGATGCTACATCAAAAGAGGTGATTTTCATAAGAAGCCGAAACAAGGATGTTTATATCATTAATATCGAGCATGATAATCATGAACATTGCTTACTTGGTCTTAAAGACGAAACTTGGTCATGTAAATATAGAACTTATTTCAAAAACTTCTAAAAATTGTTTTGTAAAAGGATTACCAAGTTTGAAATTTGAAAATGACAAAATGTGTAATGCATGTCAATTTGGAAAACAAGACAAAAGCTCTTTTAAACATAAAGTATTTTCATCTACTATGAAACCATTGCAACTTCTCCACATGGATCTCTTTGGACCGTCAAGGACGGCTAGTTTAGGTGGTAAATACTATACTTTTGTTATCATTGATGACTTTTCTAGATTCACATGGGTGATATTTTTAAGTGTAAAAGATGAAGCATTAAAGGATTTCAAACATTTTTGTAAGAAAGTGGAAAATGAAAAAGACCACACTATTACTACTATTAGAAGTGATCATGGTGGAGAATTTGACAATCTTGCATTTGATGAATTTTGTAATGATAATGGATATGAACATAATTTTTCGGCTCTTAGAACTCATCAACAAAATGGTGTAGTAGAAAGAAAGAATCGTACATTACAAGAAATAGCTCGGACCATGCTAAATGAAAATAATTTGCCAAAATATTTTTGGCCGAAGCCGTTAATACCGCATGTAATATTATAAATAGAGTCTCGGTTAGTCACAAGAAAACCAAAACTCCATATGAACTTTGGAAAAATAGAATTTCAACATCGATTTTTCAAAGTGTTCGGTTGCAAATGTTTCATCTTAAACACAAAAGACAATTTGGGAAAGTTTGATTCAAAATCCGATATTGGAATTTTTCTTGGTTATTCATCGACTAGTAAAGCATATACAGATTTTAACAAAAGAACTCTAATCGTTGAAGAATCAATGCATGTTACCTTTGATGAAACTAATCTACTTGATCAAGAAAGAGGTATTGATGATGATGTAGGTTTGGAAACTCTTCTCGAACAAATGAATATTCAAGACAAAGAAGTACCAAATGAGGAGCAATCTAAGGAATCCAAAGATCAAGGAGGAGAAGAAATTCCAAACAAAGCTCAAGAAGAATCTACATTGCCAAAAGAATGGAAGTTTGTCTCATCTCACCCAAAGGAGTTAATCATCGGAGATCCATCAAAAGGTATCACTACTAGAACATCGCTTATAAATCATCTAGGTAGTTGTGCATTCATATCAGTAATCGAACCCAAAAATTTCAAAGAAGCAAAATTTGACGAGTTTTGGATTCTAGCAATGCAAGACGAACTAAATCAATTTAAAAGAAACCATGTGTGGGATTTGGTTGCTAGACCAACAAATCAAATCGTTATTGGCACTAAATGGGTTTTTCGAAACAAAAGAGATGAAAATGGAATCATTGTGCGTAACAAGGCTAGACTAGTGGCCCAAGGTTACAATCAAGAAGAATGAATTGATTATGAGAAAACATTTGCATCGGTAGCTTGATTAGAATCCATTCGCATTCTTCTTGCTTTTGCATATCACAAAAATTTCACTCTTTATCAAATGGATGTTAAAAGTACATTTTTAAATGGATTTATCCAAGAAGAAGTCTACGTTAAACAACCACCCGGCTTTGCAAATCATAACTTTCCAAACCATGTGTTCAAACTTAGAAAAGCTCTTTACGGTCTCAAACAAGCTCCTAGAGCTTAGTATGAACGTTTGAGCAAATTCTTATTTTCAAATGGTTTCTCTATTGGAAAAGTCGATACCACTCTCTTTATCAAAACTCAAAAACAAGACATGCTTATTGTTCAAATTTATGTTGATGACATTATTTTTGGTGCAACAAATATTCAACTTTGTGAAGAATTTTCTAAAAATATGAGCATGAAATTTGAAATGAGCATGATGGGTGAACTCAAATTCTTTCTCAGACTTCAAATCAAACAAACATGTAATGGCATATTCATAAATCAAAGTAAGTACATTTTAGACATGCTAAAGAAGTTCGAAATGAAAGATCTAAAACCAATGAATACTCCAATGAGCACTTCCATAAAGCTTGACAAGGATGAACAAGGCACTTCTGTCGACATCACTAAATATCGAAGTATGATCGGATTCCTTCTTTATTTAAACGTAAGTAGACCCGATATTATGTTTAGTGTATGTTTATGTGCTCATTTTCAATCTAATCCTAAGGAATCTCACCTCAAAGCCGTTAAAAGAATTTTTAGATACTTTAGTGGGACTCAAAACTTAGGACTTTGGTATCCAAAACGAACTCACCTTGATTTACTTAGTTATTCGAATGCCGATTGGGTCGGTTGTCAAGTTGATCGGAAAAGCACTAGTGGTACCTGTCATTTCCTCGATTTTGCTTTAGTATCATGGTTCAGTAAGAAACAAAACTCCGTAGCCTTATCTACGGCCGAGGCTGAATACATTTCCGCCGCTAGTTGTTGTGCTCAAGTGCTTTGGATGAAACAAACTCTTAGTGACTATCATCTATTCTATGATCATGTTCCTATCATGTGTGACAATACAAGTGCTATTAATTTATCCAAAAATCCCATCTTACACTCTCGAACGAAACATATTGAGATTCGACATCATTTTCTAAGTGACCATATTCAAAACGGTGATATTTCACTTGAATTTGTTGATACTGAACACCAATTAGCCGATATTTTCACCAAACCTCTTGCACTCGATCGTTTTTCCTTTATTAGAAGAGGTTTAGGTCTAATCAATAAAAATGAAATATATGATTAAATTAATGTGCCTCTTATAGGCTTCATACCCATTTTTAGCTGAACCGGACAGAGAACCGGATGTCCGGATCAGAACCGGACAGTCCGAGTTTGCCTCAGTTTGCTGAACCGGACGTCTGGATGCGCAGATCTGAGGAGACTTAAAATCGCGATTAAGCGTCCTCCTCTTCACTTTTTCTTTCACTTTTCATATTCTTCCCCAATTTCTCTCCCTACATCTCTTCTCCATAGATTAATCTCACACATCGAACCTTCAATTACACTTAGATTTTACAAAACCCATCAATTCTACATTTCAATTTCTCACAAAACTTCATTTTTCATATCCAAATCTCCGTTTTTTTCCAAAAGTTATTTACCTAAAACAACAAATCATCTCTCATGGCAACTACAAGGAGCAAGGGAAAATGTCTCAAAAGCACGGTACAACGCTCTCCTCTACCTTCTTCCGACGAGGACATGGATTTCGAACCCGAGGTGCCGGTCAACCCTTTTGCAAAATCACCCGTTCTACTTGGTAAGAATGTTAATTTTGCTGATTTTACCTTTGATGCACCCTCTTTTCACATTGAAAATATGGGTTGGATTTCCATCGCTACATTAGAGGAAAATGCATACCCCCGCCTTATGCAAATATTTTATCATGACATGGCAATTTCACCTTCAAATGAGATCTCATGTTTTATCAAAAATAAATGTATTATTATCAACCATACACTCATTCGTGATATCTTAGAACTTGAAGAATGTAGCACTCAAATCTTTTCACACAAAACTCATCCAAAACTTGATGGTTACGCTGCTACCGATGCTTGTCGTCGCATCACCAAGAATCTTTTTGAAAATATCACCAAAGTTAGCGCACATCAATTATCTCTTCCTTGCAAAGTTTTACATAACATTATTGCAAATGTCATTGTTCCCCGGAAAGGCCATCGAGATGAAGTAAGGGCTTTTGATCTCTTCCTTCTCGATTACTTTCTTATCGGTAGGAAACTCGACTTTCCAACCATTGTAATAGGCCTCATGAAACTTATTCACTCATCACGAGCCATCAAGGCCTTACCATATGACATGCTTCTTACCAAATTTTTTGAATATTTTAACATTGCATTAGATGATAAGGCATTCATATCACCAAAACCCATTGATACCATCAACATTCAAACATTTAAATGCATGAAAATAGTAAAAGAACACGGTCAATGGGTGACACACACAAAAGGGTTTGACCCTACTTCGGGTCCATCTACTCTACCTTTTGACGGTGATGAAGATGAAGAAGATGATACTGATATTCTACCAGCTCCACAACATGCTCCAAGTACCCATTCCTCATCCGGTGGTTTCACATTTAACGAAGATCACTACAACTTGTTAAACAGTCGCATTGATTCTCTTGCATCCACGGTTGATGGTCTTAGTGGAATGCTTCAACACATACTTAGTCAATAGAAAACCATGGAAGCTCAGCAGAACGCTTTCTATGCTCACTTTTACGCTCAGTTTCCTCCTTCTCCTCCAGAATCTTAGTTCTGGATCTTTTCGATTTTAGCATGCTTTTATCTTTCATGTTTTTGTTACTTTGAACTCTCTGCTCTACTTTTATTATGTTAAGAATTTCGGTTTCAATTTCCGTTATGTTTTTGCTTATGATTCTCCATGCTCTATCTTTTTGTTTATGCCAAAAGGGGGAAAACATATAAGAAATGATTAAATTGATGATATACATACCAAATGTGGGAACTCTTGATCTATAAAACATAGGGGGAACAAAATTGCAAATGTTTGAATTATACGAGATACTTTTTCCATTACAAATCATCCATTGTTTGTCATAATCAAAAAGGGGGAAATTGTTGACCTATGGTTATACCATATGTTTTGATTATAACAAATAACTTATGTTTATCTCTAACATAATCTTTAAATTGACATGTTGGCAAATTGAGTCAAAACAATTGAAAGAGAAGTTGTCAAGGAAGCTCAAACAAAAGATTGATCAAGCACTCATGGGGACAAGCTTTACATCTCAAATCGAGCACTCGCATCAAAATTATCGAAGACATTGTATCTAGACTTCTCTTGCCTTGATTGTAAAGGTAAAGTATTTTAATTCTTAGTAATGACACTTCGAGCTCAAGAAATGGTTTTCTCTCACTTAACACAATTTACGAGATAAAAACGTTTGTACAAAATTATTCTTCAAATGAAAGTTTTTCCAACATATTTCTTGTAAACTATCAAGACAAACTTACGGGAAAAACATTATTTGCAAACAAAATAAAAAGGAAAATGACCAGGAGGATATTTTGTCATCCGGACGTCCGGTTCGCCAACAACGGTAACTTTTTTGACCGTTCTGACAAAAGTGTTTCTAACGGTAAGTTGGTCATCCGGTTCTGAACCGGACGTCCAGTTGGACAGAGACTTTGACGTTTTTCAACTATTAAAAATACCAACTCATCTACCATTTAATATGCAACCTTTGAGCATTAAATTTGATACTACTTGAGCCTACATTTGATCTTACATACTTTGCTCTTGAAAAATCTTTGATCAAAAACTAATTCTTGAAAATCATTCTTACATCAAAGATTTATGCACAAAACACTTGAGCTTCATTCATTGCTATCCATTAAAGTGTTTGCCTACTTCTCCTCTTACACTCAACCTTGTACTTATCATTATTTAAGAAGAGAAGTTTTTCACTTGTAATATTCATTTGTGAATTGTAGGTCGTGTTGAGATCCTGAAAAGCTTAACATTGTAAAATGATTGGTGCTCCTTGGTTGTAAGTCACCGGAAGCGTTGTAAAGGGTTGGATTGCACCACAAGTCAATCAACATAGTGAAAAAGGCCTTGCTCGTGACGGAGAGCTTGGTAACGGGAGACGTAGATCATAGCGTTGGATCGAACCTCCATATTATATCGTTTGCATTCTCTAACTCTATTATCATTTGTGTGAACATTAGTTTTTAAATCTTATATTATTATCGAAAAAGTTTTAAAAACCAATTCACCCCCCTCTTGGTTAGCCAGTCTTAGGTTATCACTATAGTTTAGGCTTACCCCTTGTCATTTTGTGACAAAAGGGGTAGTAGTATTTTGTATTTTGGGGCATTATGTATATTTGATAGGGGAGTGGGAGTAGAATATCTAGATGCTTTGTTCTTTATTTGATGTATCTATATTTCGAGTATCGAGATGTAATGAAATTTTTTGATATATATAATTTGATTTTTGACTCAAAGGCATGTTATATTTTTAATTTCAATTCTGCTAAATTAAGTTTAATGTTTTAGTAGTATCAATATGTCTTTCTAGTACGGTGGGTTGCATTGGTACTATGTCTTAATTTAGCACGCATGTTTGAAACTGAAAAGTGTTATACATAACGCTTACATTACCTAAATTCTATGAACTACTTGAACTGCTTTATTTATACTGTTTACCACACATTTTGCGCTGGGTGTTGAGTTGTTTGTTTCAGGAAACATGTGCTGATTGAAATGCAGAAATAGTTCAAGTCAGTTAATTTTGTCATAGATTTTTGAGTTTGTAATTTGCTTTTGATTACTACCTTGACTTTAGTTAATAGTTTTGTCAAAAAATACCAAAAGAGGAGTTTGTTAGGTTTCTAATGTTATAATTGGCAATTCTGTAAACAAATAGGGCTGAATTGTAATTTGTATTAAAAGTCAAGGAGTAAATAGTTAAAGTTAAGGTTTTTAGGTCTAGGGTTCGAGAGTCATAAAAGAAGGAAAGTACGGTTTTGATTTTCGCTCGATTGTCGCCCTTCTTTAGCTCAAGCGACAGTCTGTTGCTCAACTATTGCTAAGCACTCGCTCGGGCGACAGGGTTAGCCATGAAATTTTTATTTCACGATTTAAAGGCTTTTTCCACGGCCAATTCATTTTATAACCTACATATAAATACCAAAACACTTCTAAACGTGATTCCACAAGGTTGAACATTGAGAGAGCTTCATATGTGAGAGAATTCATATATTTTTTTTCAACCTTTGTCCTGTGAGATTGTTTTGGTGAGAAAAACATCATCTACATAATCCAAATACCAAATTTGTCTTGCCTCCACATCTATTAGAGTTCTGAAGATCGAGGGAAGTTGACTGGAGTTCCAATCTGTGAAGAACAAGGTGTTCTTCGTGATCCATCGGAGATAGACGATTCCGCAAGACGATGAGTACTGCAGGGCACGGAGAGCTTTGGCGAATTACAACTGATGATTGGTGCAGGAGAGCATGGGATTCACAGAGAGCTGTAGGAATTGCAGTCAGGAGATCAGATAGTACGTGTCGTCTAATCTGATAGACTATAAGTCATTTGAATTGTTTATAGTAGATTGCCTAGCAAAGTGATCAGAGTTTTTCCAAGTAGGGTTTCTTCGTGATCATCCATGTCTTATTTACTGCTTTATTTATTGTTTTGATTAGCTACAGTATTTAAACATAGGATTAAATTAACTGATTGAATAACCATCTAAAGATAATTAATTGGTGACATGTTGCTAATTAATTAATATTTTAATTCCACATAATATACCTATTCACCCCCTCTAGGTATTGTTAGAGTCGAACTACGAATTTTTCACCTGTGATCTATGAACATATGTGACCTATACAATATGACATATGACTTGTGAACTATAACTCGTGATCAATTAAAATTGACATGTGAACCATAACATGTAACCTATACAATATGACTTGTGACCTATGACCTGTGACCAATTGATATTGACTTATAAACATAAATCAGTTATCTGTGAGTAATTCTATTTGATATGTGACATGTAACATTGATTTGTGACATGTAACAAGTTTACGAAGACATGTGACATATTATCAGTTCACATGTCACAAGCCATTGTGCACAGATCACGAATCATTGCATCAATATCACAAATTATCTACTTTATTTGTCACAATTATTTATTAGTCACAGAGTAACCTAATTTATTGGTCACAAATCATATTTATACAATCCCAACTCAATCTCAACCCATCACTAGAACCACCACCTGCACCACCACCACCATTGCCACACTACAACCACCTAAAAATCCACCATAAAACCACCTCAAAAACTATCATAAAACAACCACAAAATCACAACAACCACAACCACCACCCCAACGAAAAATCCCCAAACCCTTCGTCTCTACTACCTCAAATCCACAGAAAACAGAGACCAACACCTCACCACAACCACCAACAACATAACCTCCATCTCCACCATACCACAACCACCATCCAACAAAAAATCCCAAACCCACGACACCCAAAAACTTCGCCCTGAAAAAATCTAGCTTAATAAAATAGGGGCTACCTTCTGTAATACTCCGAAATTTTATGATCATTTAAATTGCTCATTTAATTATTTAGGATAGTAATGTAACTTTTCAAATTTTATTTGGCCAAACTATTAATGACTACCACGTTTCCATGTGTTGGTTATATATATAAGCTAGCATAAGGTGTTATATATATAAGCTAGCATGAGGTGGTTAAATATATAAGCTAGCATGAGGTGGTTAGATATTTAAGTAAGCATGTGGTGTCAACTTGTAGTAAAAAGCTGTCATGAAGTGTTTAATTGATGCATGAAGTGTTTAATTGATTGCATGAGCTGTTTAATGGATGCATGAAGTGTTTAATTGATTGCATGAGCTGTTTAATGGATGCATGAGCTGCTTAGTTAAATTTAGGAAGGTATCCATGCAACTCACACGTGTAGAGGTAGGCAACAAGGTTGAGTTTGGTAAATAGTCACCCTTTTTACCTTGCTTAGTCATAGGTTTTCTTGCCTTTAAATACCTAAGAAATGCTCCAGCAATTGTCTATGAAATCAGAAAATTACGTGAAACAAAGAGTAAGGACCAGCAGAAAGAAAAACGTGTAGAAAGGAACTTAGCGCCTAGTATACATTTCAGTCAATTTCTTCAAGCTCTTAAGTAAGATACTTTCTATGTTCAAGTGGTAGGATTTCATGGTAATATTTATGCTTAAGCTATGCATGAGAATCATAATATGAAAGTTGTGGACAAGTCCACCAAGTTAGATATCTATTCATGGCTTAGGACAAGTCCGAAGGGCACCGGCAAACCGGAATATGCAAGTATGTGTTTGAATGCTTTCTTTTGTATAGTATTAACATGTTAAATCCGAACATGGTATCTTACTGAGTATTCTTTATACTCATAGTATTTTATACAATTTTCAGGTCCTTGAGTGTTGAGTTGGTGGAAGTCGGTTAGCATACTTGATGATAGGTTAAGGACAGTTTTTGTAGCAAAACTTCCCTCTTGTATGTTCCGTTCGTAGACTTCCTTCCCTATGTTTTGTATTATCTAAGTATGTATAAGACATGATGTAATATGGTACTGGAAATAAAGTTTGTAACCATGTCTTTCATGTTATGCTAAGAGACAAAGGACTTTTTTTCTTGAAAATGATAAAAGGTAGAAACTTGACCAGTTTTTAGTGTCAATTCAAAATGCTATTACGAACTCTATAAATATATGTTTGAGATTCTAAAAATATTCCTAGGTTCCTCTTTGTATTGTATTTATATGAGCACAAGAATCACTCAATTTGGATCTCTGTACCCTGAGATATAAATTTTTAAGTGTCGAAAGGTCGAATCTGAAGTTCTGTGCAACACCTCACTGTTTTAGTGAAACGTCCCCATCATATTGTCTTGAAAACTCTCCATATTTTAACCTGGGAAACTACTTAGAAATATCTTTTAAATGCCACAAAGTTCATATAAAACGGAGTTGAGGTGAATTTTATAAAAATGTATGAATTAGCTGCCCAAATTTACCGTAACAACACCGAGTTCGTATTTGCAAAGAAAAATTTCAGGGCAGTATGCACGTCTACTAGCCATTAAATTTTACAAAGATATTTTACTATAAATTGAACATAAGTTTTCAGTATGTAATACTTTTATTTAAGAGTTTTATATGTAGCAAAGGCAGAATTATTTTGTATTGTACGTAACACTCGAAGTATATGTTCGGGGTGTTACACCTTCCCCCCCCCACCCTCACCCATATCCACAAACCTCAAAATTGTTAACAAGAACTTAAGTAAAGATGAACAATCCATCAGGTAGCACCCTCCAAATAAAATAAATAAAAGGGAGCCCCAAGTTTATGCTCACACGCCAGAACTAAAAACTCATATTTTGAAATATTGTATAGAGAAACACACTTCCCCAAAAAACATGGAGATTGGGAACCTCCAAAAACAAATAAATGAAATAGATCCCCAAACAATATTTTTCCATCGCTACAGAATCCAACGCCTCATTCGCCGTTGTCGTGGGACTGAGCCACTTTATGGCTATCAAGATCTTGGCCATCCCATTGATCACATCTCTCTTGGGTCGCTGCATCGATGTTAGATTGTTAGGTCATCTGTGAATTCGATGATTTTAGAGAGATGATAGAGAAGGGAAGGATAAGGATATTTATAAAAAAATAATAATACTATTATAATTAATGAAAAGGGAATTATCACCTCATTTTTGAATAATCAAACCTCAAACCTGTTTTTTGATTTGTAATCTTTAAAAACATGTGTCAGAGTTTAATTTTGATTTTATTTTCAATTCTTTTTTTTTTTTTGCCTAGATTTGCAGTTGTTCTTATTGTAAATGAAGTAATACTTCCTCGTTTACTATTTTAATCTTTGTCATTTATTTTCATTGTAAGGGAAGTAGTACTTCCTCATTTTTTGATTTCAATATTTTCATGTAACCAAGGTATTCCTCCGCCACAAGTGAGGGCAAATTAATAAAATTGCGGAGGTCTCGCCCTCCTTTAACTAAAAAAACATGTGGCAGTGTAATTTCCAATCATTAGTATCTTCCTCGCATTATTTATAATACATAGTTTCAAACTCTTATTCTATTACAACCTTAAGGAATTTTGAACTCTGATAATACTTATATGGCTAATGCCCACGTATATAAGTGCAAACCCTACCATTAAAGTGCAAACACCCTGCTCATTGTTCACATCCAATAGAGTTGTTAAGTGCGCGCGCATGTGTATTAGTGAATCATAACTATGCTTCTGCACCTTTAGTTTTTATTACCGAAATATCCATAATTCTTTTCTATAAATATGGAGTTTTAGTTCTCAATGAAACGTAAAGTTTATTTATTTTTCTCTTTTGTTTTTTTCCCTAGTTTATAAAACATTATCAACACGATTCTCTAAATATTATAGCAAATTAGTTTGAAGGTGTTCTACATTCAATCTCAAATCAAACATGTTATTTTATTTGCCGCATACATGCATAATTAATTTTTTTACTTGCGCGTAAGTATTTGTATGCATATCTATACTCAATTTTGCAAAACTTCTTTTCACTACCACAAGCCAATAGAATTATTATGCGTAATGATTACTTTCCACTGCCAATGATACATTTTTTTATTTTACTAATTAATGCTAAATTTTAATTTTCTAATTCTCTGTATATATTTTTACACACAATTCTACAGCCACTTCTTCTCTCGAAATCACTGCTAATTTTCTAATTGTTTGTTGCTGCAATCATTCTAGTGAATCGTGTTTCTCTTTTTGCCTATACAACCTTTAATTCACGACTTTAATTCATTTATTAGTTATGTCTTTAACTCCGTATATGATAAATTCATGTGCATGTTTGAAATTGTTTTTAATGCGTGTTTGATAATTATTTTCTTTAACCTGATTAAATAACTTCAGACGTTCTTTTATAAGTTTTAAAGCGATAATTTATCATTATTTTGCTCTTGAAGAGCATGTCTTGTAATTTTTAATATTCTAGAAGAATATTAATATGTTGCTTCTGAAAAAGTACAACTCTAAAATTATTACATTCTACTAGGAAACATAATCCTGAAAAGTTAATTTTTCTAAATAGTAATTCGTTGTTGCTCCTGAGTAACATGAATTATAATTTTCAATATTTAAGAAAAATATTGATATATTGCTATTGAAGAAGCAATAGTAAAATATAATTACTATCTATGTAGCCCATGTTTCGAAGAATATAACATTTTGAATTAGTATTTAGCTCTAAAGGAAAATATATGACTCATGTCATGTTGACATTGACTATTTGATTCATTATTATGTGATTATACAATATTTAATCATATTTTTCGAAATGAATTGTATTTTCTTTTACTTTATTATGTTATTACTCAAATGACAAACATCATAAAACTTGAGTTTGTTGCACTCGACATATATGACAAAAATTATTTACTATGAGTTATCGATGCTGATGTTCGTCTTGTCTCAAATGGTCTAAGAGAGACAATAAAGGAAGAAAACTAAGAATTCCTATAGGATCGTACAAAAACAGTTATCTTCCTTCGTTATCATCGTCATGATGGGTTGAAAATCAAATACCTTATCGTAAAAGATCCACAGGTTTTTTGAAAAAAATTGATTAAAAAATTTGACCATCAAAAGGCTATAGTCCATCTTAAAGTCTGCTATGAATGGATGCATATTCACTTCCGACTTTAAAAGAGTTAGTGAGTACAATTCTGAATGATTTACAATATGTTCAAAATTGACGTTATGTGGAGAAAAAATCAATGATGAAGATATGTTAGAGAAAATATTTTTCACCTTATATACCTCAAATGCGCTCCTACAACAGCCACATCGTTAGCGTGGTTTCAAAGAGTACACAAAACTCATATCTTGCTTGCTTGTAGTTGAACAAAATAATGAATTGTTGACAAACAATCATGGGTTATGTCCAAATGGTTCGTACCATTGCCTAAAACAAATGGTACTACATTGCTTGAAGCAAATGTAACATCAAGATAAGGACGTGAATGCATACGCAAACGTTTGAGAAACCATGAACGAAATAATCTAAAAAGATATAAGAAATAAGACAACAATTTTAAAAGGCTCAAAGCAAACAAAAGTAGCATATCCAAAAAAAGAGCACAAAAAAAAGTTGCTTTAGATTTGGAGGAAAATGGCATTGGGCACTTGCCTGTTGTTTGATAAAACAACTTGTGGATCTCTACCAAAAATCAATCAAGAATAAAAGGAAAAGTGGAGACAAATTTCGCTGATTATGATGGCCCAATTGACGTGACTAACTTGGCGTCTCTAATTTTTTGCTGACTAAAATGGCAATATTGATCACTTGATCGGAGATGGCATGCTCGATAATATTGATTAGTTTATTTTTCAGTATCTTAATGGTTTATTTTGATTTAAAAGTTAGTCTAAAGTATGTTTTTCTTATTTTCCTTAAAAGTTTGAGACATTACATTGTTAAACTATTTCTAGTTCATTAAAGTATTTCTTAATTCTTTTTAACTATAAAACTAGTTTTTTCAAAATATTTATTTTACCATAAATTCAAAATGAATTGTCAAGATACATGTGTTTATTGATAGTGCAACTTCGCATGCTATTCCTCAAGACATATATTTTTTTGGACTTAATATTAGTGAAAAATAATGTTAATACAATATCAGCTGCGTCGAATATCGTTAACGGCTCCAGAAGAGCTTGTACTATTTTATCAAATAATAAAAAGTTATGTATTTATGATGTACTTTATTCTAGCAAATTCATAAAAAATTGCTTAGTTTTAAAAATATTCGCTGCAATGGATATTGCATTGAGACGAATCAAATATTATCACGGTCCGAAGTGTATTGACCCAAAAAAAAGTTTTATACTTTGACATGATCAATTAGACCATCATTGGATCAATGATGATGCGAATAAATATTAACTTCAATCAGCTTATTCTCTCTATTGAGTTGATCATCAATCATCACTAGATAAAGTTGGGATGAAATCCCCATATTTCTAAAAATTAATTAGGGTGATATATGGGGTCACGTCACTCTTCACATTGACCTATATTTCAAGATGATTTTATAATGTTTGAAACTGTAGTTTGCAAAATTACTATTCAAAAGTTAAAATTATGAGGATAATTTTAGATTATACAATAAAGACGGTATGTCTTGTTAATGCTACTATTGTTTGTTAAACACGTCCAATCAATTTTTTAATCATTGCTATTGAGAACAAAATACTTTCCATTTCTCTTTAGGAGATAATATCACCCATCATGTCACATGATAGTTCTCCCTGTTATAATTTGGCTTATAGTCAGATTTAATTTTTTTTTTTTATCAAATTATTTTGATGGTGCAGTATATATAAGATTGATCCACACCATTACATTGA
Organism: Fraxinus excelsior; assembly: GCA_019097785.1. NCBI lineage: Eukaryota > Viridiplantae > Streptophyta > Magnoliopsida > Lamiales > Oleaceae > Fraxinus > Fraxinus excelsior. The sequence continues at coordinate 25,098,945 of CM032634.1, forward strand.
GATGGAAAGTAAAGAATGTTGAGAATAAATGAGTAATTTGGACCATTATCTTAAACAAGTGATATTTTATAATGTGATTTGTTGATTGTCAATTTGATTAGACAATATTCTTAGCATTAGGGAGATGAATTAAGAAATTGAAAATAATGTATAAATGCATAATTATATTATGTAGATTCTTGCAAAATATAATTCGAACCAAAAATTTGAAAGATAATTCACTTGGATGTATTTGCTAACCAAAAAACTCAATAATATCTCATACACACACTTTAAATGCTCCAACTCAAAATAACGTTCTAGAGGATAATTAGTTAATATTATAATTGATAAATTTATGGCACGCTTAAAGTGTAATGATATTTGATTCTAATATAAAAATCTCCAAACAAAAATGAAGCAATTAGAAAAGATGGTCCTATTAAGGAGGCTTATACTCTTGATGAGTATTTAGACATAACAAATTATAAAATCCTAGAAAAGGGTCACATACCTGATATGTTGATAATTGCGATATCTTTATAAGTTATGTCGTTATGCAAAAAAAAAAAAAAAAAAAATGGTTTTCGACAACACTTTTGTACATAATGTATTGCATTCCATGTGAATCGCAAGGAATAGAAATAAAATTGTAAAAAATAATTGGTCAAATAAATGAACACAATCTTATGAAATTGAATGTAATAGAAAAACTTGAAGTTTCTAGACGAACACCTAATGGTATATACTTATGTGAAATGAAAATAGAAATCATAATATGAAATGTACGACTATTTACATAATAAATCTCGCAAAAACCTGTATAAATAGTTAAATTATCATAATGTAGATATAAGTACAACTCTCTATTTTATTAATATAGCAATGCATGAAATTTGATATGCATATAATAAATTTGATTGTAGCCAACTCATCGGTATGATTATTAATGTTACCTTGAAAGATTTAATATGGCTGAAGTACATAATTCAAGTGATATTATGGCAGATGGGGGATTTTACATAACAGCAAGGGAGTTTTTTTGGTTGGTTTTTCTCGCCATTATGGTTCCTGCACTAACATGGTCGCTGAAACCTGTGGCCTTCTTGATGGTCTTCGCTTATGCAGGAAGCTTCAAATAAGGAATATTATTGTTGAAATCGATTAAAAAATCATGGTGGAATGGCTACATAAAGGCGACTGCACTATGTGGTGGTTCTGAGTGTTTTGGGAAGAAATCTTAGATTTGGTGTCCGCGCTAAATGCCCAGGTTCACCATGTGTTTCAAGAGGCTAATATGGCGGATGATTTCCTTGCAAAAAAGGCAGCGATGGTTCATCTATTGACCTGTTTAATGGCGATGAGGTTCCGACACTTCTTAGAGGGATTTTGTATACGGATATTTTGGAATTACCTTACCTTATACATTGATGTATATTGAGTTGCATGTCTCTTTGTAATCTCGATTTTCCTCCGCCACAAGTGATGTCAATAAAATATCCATATTTCTAAAAAAAAAAAGTGATATTATTATGTGGAGGAGTAAGAACGCGTTATACTCTTTTTCCCTTGACCAAATATTTTGTTTCATTGGCTTTTCATGGCAAGGTTTTTAAAGAGACAACTTTTGTAGCATACTTAAAAGAATAATGTATTATTTTTCTTTCATTAAGATTTTTTCCTACAGGGTTTTTACTAATAAGGCTTTAACGAGACATTTTTTTGTGTATTAAATATCCATAACCTACATGACATTTACCCTCAAAATAACACTGATATGTATGAGACTCCCGAAAAGATCAATAAGAGGTATTTTTGAATCTTCATGCTACTACAATCATCAAATGTTGATAAATATCTCGTATAAAGACGATCCTAGTTGAAAACTATACAAGACAACATGAGATATATCTCATTAAAAATTGTAATGTTGAAGACATTAACATACTAGACATGGATGACTCAATACAAGAATTCTCATTTACTGAAATCAAGAGTAACAGTTGTATTCTTATTTCTAAGCTCAAGTTTTGTCTCATTGAATTTTATTGATAAGGTTTTAATGAGGTAGATATTTTGTAATTGTCATTCAAGGGAGTGTTGTACATAATATTTTATTATTAAATGACAATTACACTCTTACAACTCTAGTTTTTATTACCATTGTATCCCTAATTATTCTCTATAAATATGGGGTTTTAGTTCTCAATGAAACACACAAGTTTATTCACTTCTCTCTTTTGTTTTCTTTTTGTTTCTAGTTTATAACACCATATTAATGTATGTTTTTTCTTTCTTTATTATATTAGTTTAGATTCAATAGAGCTGTAATGGGTTTTGAACGTCAAAAGAAACGAAAGGGAAAAGATTTGTTGTGTTTACCAACCTACCCTCAATCATTTTTTTTTAACAAAAATTGACGTGGAAGCTGTGAAAATCGTGACCGGTTCAACAGTTTCCATTTGAACAAGGCAATTTTTGGGTTTTACACCGATTTTTTCTCATCCAGTTTTACTAAATGACAAGACCAAAATTCGATCTGGTTCCCAATTTTCCCGATTGAATCGGCTGATTCAGATCAATTTTTAAAACATTAATTAAAAATGAACATGGTTGAAAATGAATTTGTGAAAAATAAATTTTGGCCAAACATGGGCTTGGTGTTTGATTGGAATAGATTATTTAAAGTGAAAATGATTTTTATGACGTAATGTTAAAAATGGAAAATATTGTGGGTGTTTGGCCCCCATTTTTTTTTAGGAAGAATTAGTTTTTGAATAGTGATTGATGGGAGAATGTGGGGTGAAAAAGTGATGAAAATTTTTAGATTTATGTGTAATATTATTTTATTTGAAGAATGTATAGTTAAAAATGAGTACTGCAGAAAAATGAATGGAAAAAAAGGAGAAAGAATGTGGCTCAAACATGGGCATTATGGATCTAGTTGTAAAAGTATTTAAGTGAAATAATGTATAATAAAATGAGTTTGATGAAAAATGATTTTCAAGTAAACGATGTCAAACAAACACATAAGGTGTGTTTGATTGTAAGCATGAAAATTGTATAAAAAGAAAATAATTTTGAGGTAATTGAATTACCTAAAAGTTATTTGTATAAAAATTGCTAATTAAATATATATGTTTGATGGTTTAAATTTTAATCTAAAATGTTTTACATTTCCATAAAATTAAGTGTGAATTGTATAAGAAATAAAAACCTACCCTTATAAAGAAAATGTTTTACTTATTTTTTTGAGGAAAACATGGCACGCGTCCAACAAAATATTCTTCATAAAGAAAATTGTCAAACATTCCAAAACTAGGATTTTGGATGAAAAATGACTTTTGTTCATAAAAAATAATGCGAATCAAACACATCCTTAGATATTGATTTCATCTTGTGTGTTCTTAGAATGTCAAATAATCGTGAGAAAGAAATTATATCTGTATGCAAAATGCGAAAATATAATTCTTATATTCGAGTTTGACTCAAATCTAATTTTACTATCAATAATGCTGTAATTTAACAATTTATTATGAATAGCATTGACATATTGGTACATGTCAACACACTTGACTTATCGTGTTAAATGAATAGTCTTGAAACAATACTAGATGTCAATAACATTTGGTGTAGATCGATCAATTAGTTGAATTAAATATAAAATTAAATGGGTTTAATAATTTGATGTAGGAGTCTAAAACAGGTCTCAAATGCCGAGACAGGGGAGATTGGGCTTTTTCAAGGCAACCTCAAGGAAGTACAATTTAAGAACAAATTTGGGAGCTAAAGCACGGAATTGATTTTTGTATATTATGCATTCTCTCGAATAAAGCAACACGACGAGATTTTAAAGAAAGGAAAAAACGTGTCCAAATAAAAATACTAATTTGAGGTCTCGAATTACAACTCTTAACCTCTAAACTAACCCATTCTCTCAACATGCTACTGGCTTAAGATTGGGCCTTGGGGCCTTGTTCTCCTACATCAGTTCTCCTCTTTAGCAGGATTCGACCAGGAATCCTTGAAGTGGGAAAAGAGCTTTATTTTGAAGACAATGCTCGAAAATGTCACAAATTTTAGAGAATCATTGCTTAATCTCATGTAAATATTGTTTCTTTGGGTAAAAGTCGATGTTTGTCAAGATTTTGAAGAAAAGGGATGAAAATTGAGCAAGAATGATGAGTTATGTGCTTAATTCTGAGTATAGGGATCTACTTGAATTATAATTACTACAGACTTAAATTGACCACGTGATTAAAAACAAAGATCAAACCGTACTGAATCATAGTTGAGCACTGCGATCTCATGGCAATAGCCCATGCTATCATGTTTGTGATTTGCAGAGAACAGCATGGCTATGCAATGCGATCGCAATGGTGACTACCATGCGATTACATGGTGTAAATTTTGAAAGAAAAATTTGTTTCTCTTATTTCGCCCAAGCTTTAGAAAACAGTTTGACCTATGATTTAACTTAGAATGTGGAAATTAAGGTTAGAAAGATATTCAAGGAAAATGACATTTTGAAAATTTAAAGCTTGAATTTGAAGATACTTTTTATCAGAGAGAAAACGATAAATGAAGAATGAAGAATGAAGAGCAATCTCTTTCAATTAAAAATGAATTAGTACATTTACTTGGTATTTAAATAGAAAGAAAAGATTCCATTTAACTAACTAACTAATATCCTCAACTGCCAGCTAACTCCAGCTGTTAATTCCAGCTCACTCCAGCTCGTATTACTCCCCCTCAAGATGGAGAGTGGAGGTTAAGGACACCCATCTTGGATAGTAAGGGAAATAGAAGAGAAGCGGGTAGTGCCTTAATAAAAATGTCAGCCAGTTGGTGCTGCATTCGAATAGGAAGGAGCTTGATGAAACCATCAGTAAGTTTATCTCTGACAAAGTGGCAGTCAATCTCTATATGTTTGGTGCGCTCATAGAAAATTGGAGTTGAAGCAATATGGATGACCGCTTGATTGTCATAGAAGATCAGTGCACGAGAATGTGGGGAAATATGTAGATCAAGGAGCAATTGATGAATCCAAATCAACTAACTAGTAATAGACGCCAAAGCCCGGTACTCTGCTTCAGTAGATGATCTGGAAATGGTAGTCTGCTTCTTAGCCTTCCACGATACCAAAGACTCTCCAAGAAACACACAAAATCCTGTAACGGATTTTCTTGAATCAAGGCAGGACCCCATTTCGTTTCTGCGAAAGCTCTTAACTGAAAAGAAGAGTGTGCAGGAAATAAAATTCCTTGACTTGGGGTGGATTTTATGTACCTCAATAGGTGGTGGACTGCATCTAAATGTGGTTGCCTTGGTTGGGATACAAACTGGCTTAACTTGTGAACCGCAAACGTGATATCAGGTCTCGTGCTGGTCAAGTACAATAGCTGCCCAACTAACCTTCTATACAGTGATACATCAACTAAAACATCACCTTCAAAGGAGCTGAGATAAATCTTTGGATCCATGGGTAAAAAGGTGGGCTTGCAAGCCAAAAAACTTGTGTCTTCAAGGAGTTGAAGAGTGTAGTGGCGCTGTGATAAGAAAATGCCTCTAGATGATCTGGCAACTTCTAAGCCCAAGAAGTATTTCAGCTGTCCCAGATCTTTTAGCTTGAATTGGGTATGTAAGAGAGTCTTCAATGTTTTCACTTCTTGATGGTTTGGCCCTGTGATGATTATATCATCTACATACACAAGTAAGGCCACAAAAGAAGTACCAGTGCCTTTGGTAAGCAATGAATAGTCAGAATTCGATTGGTTATACCCATTTTGGATGAGAGCATGTGAGAATTTTGCAAACCACTGTGTTGATGCCTATTTTGAACCGTATATTGACTTGTGTAGTTTACATACTAAGTGCTTCCCCTATTTGCCATAATCAACTTGATTATTGTATCCCATTGTAAGCTCCATATAAATCTCCTCGAATAAATCACCGTTGAAGAATGCATTATTGACATCCAGTTGTGTAATCTCCCATTTATGTGCTGCAGCAATGGCTAAAAGAACCTTGACAGTTACTAACTTAGCCATAGGAGAAAATGTTTCAACAAAGTCCAATCCCTCCTACTGCTTGTAACCCTTAGCCACAAGCATTACCTTGTATCTATCTATGCTTCCATATGATTTATACTTGACTTTGTAAACCCACTTGCAGCCTATGGAATGCTTTCCCTTAGGTAGGTTTGTAATGGACCAGGTATTGTTCAATTCCATGGCTTTCAGTTCATCATCCATAGCCTCTCTCCAATGAGCAAACTTTACTGCTTGATGATAAAATTGAGGTTCAAAGTTTGAAGAAACGGATAGAAGAAAATTACTGTGTGTAAGGGAAAAACAGCTATAGGAAATATAGTTAGAAATTGGATAAGGTGATTTGTCATCTAATGGCTGTGAATTCCTTAGGAGATTGCAATGGAAATACCTAAGGTATGAAGGTGGGATGCTAGTTCTGGAAGATCTTCTGGTATGAATAAGGTCTGTGACACATGCCCTTAACAAGTTAAGCAAGCCTCGGCATGGGCGAACTACTCAACCTCGTGTGAAGAAAAGTTAGTGACTGTCAAGTGTAACAAGCTCATCAAAACAAAAAGGAACTTCATAATGAGAAAGACTCATAGGTGATTCGTCCCTATGGAGGGTCATGTGGACACTTCGACGAGGAGTTGGATCCCAAGAAGGACCACATTTGAATTCATGAAGTGTGGCACATGCCCTTAACAATTAAGTTGTTAAGGAAGCCTCAGCATGAGCGAACCACTCAACCCATGCTAATGAAAGTAAAAGGTAAAGCAAACTGTCTATACTTGTGCAAATTATAAATTACAAAATTACAAAGTCAGACTAAAGCCTGAAGTGCTAAAGTACTAAAGAGCCTCAATTCACGCGCATCAATGTACATAAGTTTAGAAATTTATAAAGTTACACAACCTCCCAACACTTGGACAAAAAATTTTAATGTTTGAGTTACAATCGAAGTACGATGTGCAAAGGTTTGGTGTTACTTAAGCTTTACATGTACGTCTGATCATTGTATGTTTGATTATCTGGTTGAGCAAGTTCTGAATTGGTTAAGAGAACTTCAGTTAAGTTTATTTTTGAAGTTTGATATGTTCAAGTTCTGAACTTTGTTGAAATGTATTACCTACTTAACATTGGTAAAATTTTGCAAGTTTGATTATGTTGCTGAGGTTCATGTTGCACAAGTATTATGTTGTTATGTCAGACCTCATTTTGCAAGTTTGATTATGTTACTGAGGTTCATGTTGCATGAGTTTGACTTTGTTACATGTTCCATGTTATTGAACTTCAACGTTCATAAGTCTGATGCTATTATTAAGTTGATGTAAATGTTGGAGTACAAGTAGTTCAAATCATAAAGAGCACGCCAGAATGTAAAGCAGAAGTAATAACGCGCATAAAAGTAAAAGAACATAAGTATTGAATAAAAGCAAAACTTCATTCATAAAATAGTATTTACAAAAAGAGAAGAAAAATACATTGAAGTCCTAAGCCCTAAGGGGTGGGAATTGAGGAGCCACAAATGGAACTATGGCGTTGGGAGCCACTTCTTCAGTAGTAGCTTCTTTAGTTGCATAATCTTCGCTTAATAACTTGGATGTTGACCTCCAGCCACTCCGTCATATCAATGTAAGCATAATCTCGCCAGTACTTGGTAAAACGTTGATATTCCTTAGTTAAATGGAAGTTGGCGAGGAACCTCTTCTGAGCTTCACCGTCGACAAGTTCAGCATCTTTTCTAACAGTTTCCACTTCGTCAGTTAATCTAGCAACCTTGGAAGTTAGTTCCCCCACATGCCTCTTCAAGTCAGAGATCTCTTTATTGGCCTTCTCCAAGGCCTCAGCTGCCAATTTCTGATGTGCATCAAAAGTCTCCACTCGCTTAGTAAGAAAGGCCACCTCGCTCTGAAATAGGTGGACCTCCTTCTTCAAAGTTTCGATCTTTGCTAAGGCAAAGGCAAGTTTCACTGACTCCTCAGATTGTTTCTTCTTCAAGACCTCTACTTCTGCCTTGGCCTTGTTGGTAGCCTCATCGGTCTGAGAGGCTTTATTTACGAACCCCCGATTCTTACTTTGAAGGTTTTTAAAGAGGACCTCAGCCTCTATGGCCATGCCCAGGGCCCTCCTAGCTTAGCTCACCATAATTGTGAAGACGTCGACAACATCGCTTGTATCAATGTAGTTCTGCCACCTCTTCATCTAATATGTGGCAATGGTAGTTTGTACTTCCGGATAGAGAAGGCTGAGAGTTTTTGCTGCCAATTCATCACTCATATTTTTCAAGACAAGTTTGGCCTTGGGAGCTTCTGAAGTGGTGGAGTTACTTGCAGTCCTTGTGTTATGAAGTAGGGCTTTACAAAAATTAGCCTTTTCTGTCCCCCAAAGGCTGCAGCAATCAAGCTGTCCAATAACTTCTCCCCCGTTGGGACCTCAGAATGAGGAGGAGAAATTTCATAGGAACTACCGACCCCATCGGAGGTAGGGAATCTTGAACCTCTTCTTGGACTCCTCGACTATTTTTCCCGTTATTTTGCATAGGGGGTCATCCCCCCTCATGAGAGGCAACATCCTTACCGACCTTCTCAATCTTGTCCCCCTTCAGCATATGAGGGCTACAGCCCTTTCTTTCCCGAGGTGGAGGTGGCGGCAAGGATCGTTATCGTATTAGGACTAGGGTGCCTCATCTTTTCAAAGTTTTCTACAAGAAAAAAAGAATATGGTCAGTAAAATTCTACAAAAGGTTAATAAAATGGATAAGTATAAGAAAATCTTACCCTTTTCTTTCCATCAAGCAAAATTCTTCAAAAAAGTACCTCGATTGGATCAAACGGTCAAAGTCATACGAGAATGACGGTCACTTGTAGACCTCAGTTAGAGTATCCCAATCACTCTCAGTAAATTCAAAGCTTTCAATCGACCCTGCAAAACAAACACCAAAAATGTAAGTATCAGACCTCGTTAGTTCAAAAAATTGAAGAAGCAAGGAATGCACTCATGAATGTCGGAGTACGAGGTCAGGACTTTGACGTGTGGGATGATGTCACCCTTTCACTCTTGCCACCTCTCCCTGACCCAAAACTAGGTCTCCTTCCATCCTTTGATGGAAGAGGGCAGGCCTAGGACAAAGGAGGAGTGCGACCCCCAAGGACATAGAGAATACCACCCCTTGGAGTCCCATTTTCCTATGGATCGAGCTTAGTATATTATCTGGAAGACGTGCAGGGGCATGTCCTCGCGCATGGAGATCTCCTTCCAAATGAAGTAAGATCTTTCCAATTGGTCCTAAGCATTGGGTGCCAGTTGGGTTGGAGCCAGCCCGTACAAATTGAGGACAAAACGAAAGAAGGGGTGGATCAGAAGGTGAAGTCCAGCTTTAAACAAAAACTAGCAACACAACCTGCCTAGGATAACAGGCTCGCTCGCTAGGAGATGGGGAAAGAAGCTCAATATCATAGGAAATTTCATACTTATCCCTAAGGTTCGCTAAGTAGGATAGATTTACAGAAGAAGAGATTTTAGCTGTCCCCAAGCAATATCATCATTTGAAGGCCTACCCTTCAGATATTGAGGCACCTCGTCCAACCTCAATGGCTCTGACGAGGTCGACTATGTTTGTGATTTTTACCCCCATTTCACTCACTAACTCACTAAGATCTACGTGTTCCCTAGCAGATGTTGAAAAGACCATTGATTTACAAATTATTTTAAATTTTTACAAGTTAAAAAATTACAGTACTTACAAATTTTTTAAGATGAAGAAGAAGAAGGAACTCTGAAATTCACGAAAGCAACAAGAAGAACGGAAAAACTTGAAGAAGTAGAAGAACACTTAGAAGAATTCCAAAATGAAAAACTTGAAGATTTGGAAAATTTGAGAAGAAATGATGCAAAGATTCGTGCAAAAGTTAAGAGGTTTTTTCAAGGGTTTGTGCCTTTTATAGGTAGACCCACTCAACCCCAGCCGTTGGATCTTGATCCTGGTCATTTGAGCGTCTATTTAAAAGTTTAAATCTGAGCCACTCAGTACGTCTGACGCTTTATCTTCTACAACCCAGATTAGGACGTATACTCCATACGTCTAAAATTCGCAAGGTACATGGGAGATAGTCATCATTGCACATTAAATATGGTGACGGTTGTGTATATTGGAAGTCGAACCACCTCAACTGTCTTTTCTTGAAAATGTGCCACGACAGCAAATCATTTAGACACCATAATTAAGGACGTATCGTATATCTCAAAATTTATGTATTAAAATGAAGTGCCTCGAAATTATTAACTCTGAGGCCTTATGAGGGTCTGATCATGTTCACTTCAACCAGTTCAACTAGTACTTCGGATGTAAATACACTTCGTAAGATACAACTTTAGAATTACTCTCCTTCAGTAACCCTTCCCAGAATTATTCCAAAAGGTGAAATATTACCAAGTAAATCACTTCGGACAACACCTGTAGAGAGTCTGCACAAGTCAGGTATATTTTAAATTCTAACCATAAAATGAATGATTATACTTAGACTTGGGGGACTATGTAGTGTGGTAAAAACCACCCCTCTACTAAAAAAATATTTTATATTCAAGTCCATACATTATATAAATAATCATATATAGACTGGGGGGGACTATTGTTACGCCTCGTATTCGAGACTCAAAATAAAAGTGCTACATAGCAAGCCACGTAGGCACAAAGTCAACAAGAAAATCAAATAAAGACCTATGAGGTCAAAATATGAAAAAATCAAATAAAATCGAAGTCTTTGCACTGCAAGGACAAAGTTCAAGCTGAGGCACCACCTCAAGGATAAAACACACTCCACTTAGAGAACCCACCTCAAAGACTTCTCCGAGACTCTCAAACTCATTTGAAGCTCATGAAGCCGACATTGTCTCTTGTAATAGATTCGAAGATTTTTTAGAAGTGATTGATGTAACACTTGTAATAAAGTTTGTCGGTGTGTCAGCCTATTGTATAGAGCGGCTGGCCCCTTATCAATGTATTAGTTGCATGAATAGATAGTGATGTGAAACCTCAATTAGGGAGATAAGACCACGTGGTTCTAATCCAATGGTCATCACGTCGGCCAAGATAGTATAAATAGGTTCTCTTTGTAATTGAAAAAGTGGGAGGGGGGATTTATGATAGGGTGGTTGGTTGGAATTTTGACAATCATACATTCGAAATATGTACTTGAACTCTCAAGAAATTCATACAAACACTTGGTTAAATATTTTTCATCTTCTTTACAAGTTTATTGAATACAAATTTCAATATACAGTATAGCAACTTCTATGTACATTTTATCTATCCTTCCACATATTCCCGTTTGTCACCGTATATATTAGTTTGGCTTCCGATCGGTGATCATTGTTAGCACGATTGACTTTGTTTCACCCGTCGAAGCCTGAACATTTCTGTCTCTCGTTGCAAAGTACCTCCCGAGTCCATTCTTCTTTGCTACCGCTGTTACTCCAGTGGGAACGTGCCAGAATCGTGTTTGACTTGGCGTGAGTGGGCTCGGCATCTGTTGGCTCATTTTCTGGGGTCAACACCAATCATCATAAACCTAAACTTACAATAGCTTGAGTGGAAGGGAGCTAGATATAATTTCTTATACCCTTTCTTGATGAGCAATGGACTATTTATAGGTATTTACTACGGAGAGACATTATGGTATTTTACCTCTTTTGGGACACGTGTCATGATGATAATGGAGAGATTTTACTTCCATAATGATGATAATGAAGAATAAAATAAGAAGACAAGAATTTACATGGAAACCCAATTCGGAAAAAACTCATGAGTAGAGGAGAACAATCCACTGTAATCAATAGTTTTGTATTTACAACATCCAGGGACGGACCCATTAAGGGCCCAGTGGGGCCAGCTGCCCCCACTGGGCCATTAAATTTTTGCCTTAAAAAAAAAAAAAAGCCCACCCATGACCCAACTACAGAAGCCCAAGTTTTTAACATTTTGAAAGAAGCCCACCCTTCCCCTGAATCCCCATTCCCTATCCTTTTCCCCAATTCTCTTAATCTCTTTTCCTTCCAATAACCGATTCACCTCGTCGTGAGGTTGACCTTTGGCGACTGGCGTTCACTTGACTCTTCTGCAAAAAATTGACACTGTCCACTACTTTCCCACCAATGTAAGACCTTGACATCTTACTTCTACTTCTTAAATTCCAATTCTCAGTAATTTCATGGATGGGGAGGAAGGTAGATTTAGACTCTGCTAGAGCTGTGGGAAAATACAAATGCAAAGAAAGTTTTTCTCTTCAGTATATTGGTAGCAAAAGAAAAATATCACTCAGCATACATGAGACGGAACTCAATTTGTGAACTTTTTATTCTTTTTCATTATCTATTTACCTATTATAAAATAGAACTCACTTAATTTCCTTTAAATTTAGTTATACTTCATCATTTGGAATTTGCTTTCATGTTCTGATGTAGTCGTGTTTGGGTTGAATGCAAAGGAATTTGCTTTGTTTTGTTCTGATTTCTAAACTATCTCAATTAGTTAACTCACTTGTTTGCGAGAAACTTGAGCTTTATACTTTTCATTATGGTTTTTTATGTGAATTTCTTTTATTTACTGGACTGTACATTACATTATGCATGTTGGATGTACCAGTATATGTGCATTTTCTACTAATTGTAGTGGTATTTGCTACATTTTTTTAATTCCTTAGCCGAGTTTTCTTTACTGGTCAATTAATGGTTTCTAACATTTTCTGTTGAATGTCTATTATTTGTACATATAGCTTTCATGTTCTGATGTAGTTGTGTTTGGGTTGAATGCAAAGGAATTTTTGTACATATAGCTTTCATGTAAATTTTAAAGATAAAATACTTCAACATTTGGAATTTGCTTCAACATTTCCAAGCACCTATACTGTGTTGGAACTTGCGAATATCAAAGGCAATCATATATTTTCTCTCTCTCTTTATTGAGTTCAGAATAAACAAAACAATTTGTAGTTGAACACAAGTTGATTGACAAAATTTACATGTGTTTCCCTTAGTATCTGTTTGCAGGGTAGTAGTAATATTAACCAAGGCAGAAGTATGAAAGTTAGTTAAATCTATGACTTGAAAGAAACTTTGCTATTTTGAATATTATCTTTATTGTCTAATTTAAAATTATTTTTTTACGTAATTTTGTCTCGCCCCTCTTGAACCATAATCCTTGGTCCGCCCCTGACAACATCAAGATTCCAATAATCTCAATTGAAATATAAGCTCTGGAGAAGAACTCCCAAAATCAGGTTAAAACGGGAAAATTGCGGAATAATACGCTATTGGGGCACCATGACGCCAACCCCTAGTGCCTCCGTCGTTGCGGCGCCCTCGTCGAGCACCAAGAAGGGGGGCCGGCACTGTGGTACCTCAACGTCGGGCTTGCTGAAGCGCTTGTTGAAAATATTTTATTTTTTTCCTTTTTTCGTCCAAGGTTTTACTTCATCTCCAAGTCCTTTTCCAAACCAAACTCCTTTAGACTTCTTCCAATAAACAAAATCCAAATCACATGAAATTTGGATCACATTAGAACAAATCTCCACATTGAGCCAAATTCCATCACAATGAATTAAAACACATATTCAAGTAAACATCATTCCTCCTCTTCTAGACAAACCCCAACGGACTAAATAAATGACAAACACCACTAAGTTCAAACAATGCTTAAACTTAGCAATAGGAAGTGGTTTTGTCATCATATCAGTAGGATTATCCTTAGTATCAACCTTGCTCATTACAATATCACCACGAACAATCACATCACGCACAAAATGGCACCTCATGTCAATGTACTTAGTCTTCTCATGAAACATTTGATCCTTGGTCAAGAAAATTGTTCTATGACTATCACGGAATACTATAGATATCTGCAAGTCTTCACTGATTTCACCAATTAATCCTCTCATCCACATAACCTCCTTACATGCCTTTGTAATGCCATGCATCTTCCTCTGTTGTAGACAAAGCCATTGTATTTTGCAAAGTAGTTTTCCAACTGATAGCACAACCTCCAAAGGTAAACACATACCCTATAAATGATCTCCTCTTATCATGATCCACTACATAATCTGAATCCACATAACCGATGACTCCATCTCAATTTCTACTAAAATGCAAACAAGCATTTGAAGAGCCCTCAAGTATCTGAAGATCCATTACACTGCTTTCCAATGTTCCTTGCCAGGATTAGCCATGTATCTACTAACTGCATGTCCCAAATAAAGTCTTGTACAAACATAGTATAAATAAGTGAACTAACTACACTAGAGTAATGAACTTGAGACATATAATCAATGTCTTCATCTCACTGTGGACATAAGTTAGATGATAGTTTGAAGTGGGCAACCAAGGGAGTATTGATAGCCTTAGCTTTTACCATATTGAATCTTTCAAACACTTACTCAATGTACCCCTTTTGACTAAAATGTAAATTGCCAGCATTTTTATCCCTCAAGATCTCTATTCCAAGAATCTTCTTCGCTGTACCCAAATCCTTTATGTCAAACTCCTTGTTAAGTTGTAATTTTACTTCTGGCCTCTGCTTTATCCTTTGCTACTATGTGTATATCATCAACATATAATAATAAATATTAAACTAATCCACCAATTTCCTTTCTGAAGTACATAAAACTATCATAATTACATCTATCAAAACCATGAGTAGTCATAAATGAATCAAACCTCTATACCACTGCCTCGGTGACTGCTTTAATACATACAAAGATTTCTTGAACAAGCACACGCAGTCTTTCTTTTCTGAAGCTATAAACCCCTCTGGTTGTTACATGTAGATGCTCTTCTCAAGTTCTCTATGTAAAAATATTGTCTTGACATCCATTTGCTCAATCTCCAAATCATTCTTAGCAACCACTCTAAGTAAAGCCCGAATAAAACTATGCTTTACAACTAGTAAGAAAAAATTTGTAAAATTAACACCCGAAATCTGATTGTAGCCTTTTGCCACCAATCTACCTTTGTATCTAGCATCTTCAATCCCTGATGTGCCTTCATTTCTTTTGAATACCCATTTACAACTAACCACCATTTTACCTTTAGGTAATTTTACCAAGTCTCAAGTGTTATTTTAGCTCAATAACTCCATCTCCTTCTACATAGCAATCATCCATCTGCCAGAATCACTACAACTGACTACCTCTGAATAAGTAGTAGGATTCTTAACGAAATTAATGTCTTCAGCCACACTCAATGCATAAGCTACCAAATCTGCTTCTCTATACTTATGTGGAGGTCTAATTTGTCTGCAAGGTCTATCCTTAGCTATAGAATATTGTGGTGTTGGTGGAGTTGCAAAGTATGCAAGATATTACTGTCTGTCAGCCCCAAACTGAACTGGTATGTGTAGACTATTCTGTAACCTTTGATTGTTTCTCTGAACCAATTTCCAACTCCACTGATTTTGCTCTTTAGTTTTATCATAATCCCTAAGAAGTGAACCATGAACCATAGCAAGTTCATCAAATACTACATTCTTACTAATAACCACATTTCTAGTCTCGGGACACCACAACTTATACTCATTCACACATGATTTATACCCAAAAAAGATGTACTTTCTAGACTTAGGCTCCAACTTCCCATTATCCATATGAGCATAAGTCGAACACCCAAAAATTCTCAAACCAAAATAGCGAGAAGGTTTACCATACCATGCCTCTTCTAGTGTATTTTTATCAATAACAACTGAGGGTGAACAATTAATCAGAAAACAAGCTGTAGTAGCAGCTTCGACCTAAAAAGACTTAGGCAGAATCTGAAAGCATACAACGAATATTTTCCATCAACGTTTTGTTCATCCATTCTTCCATACCATTCCGTTGAAGAGTTCCAGGAATTTTCAAGTGTCTCAAGAAGCTTTTAGCCCTACAGAAGCTATTGGATTCATTTGAACGAAACTCCAATCCATTATCAGTGCATAAACATTTCATTTGTTTTCCAGTCTACTTTTCTACCAATGTTTTACACTCATTGAAGGTCCCAAACACATCACTCTTCTGCTTCAAGAAGAATATTCAAACTTTTCTGGAGAAGTCATAAATTATTGTCAACAAGTAATAATAGCATCCTTTATATGGTACCCTAATTGGTCCCCAAAGATTTGAATGGATATATTCAAGTGTTCTCTTGTGTCTTCATTTAGTGAATCCGACTCTCTTCTATTTCCCAAATATAAAATGCTCACAAAACTCTATTTTGTTAGTCTTCTACCCATCATGAAGTCCTCTTCTACTCAGCTCTGCCATCCCATTATCATTCATATGCTCGAGCCACATATGCCAAAGTTTTGTAACTTCATCATCTGCCAAAGAAGAAGTAGAAACTATTGCATCCCCAATCATTATGGAACCGTGCAAAATGTATAGTTGTGTAGAGTTTTTATGCCTCTTCATGACCAGAAGACCACCCTGGCTCACTTTCAAAACTCCACATTCACCAATATGTATGTAGCATTTAAGTCGAGTACACTCAAAGATATGAGATTCCACTTCAATTTTAGAACATGTCTTACATCTGTAAGTGTTCTAATAGCTCCATCGAACATTTTGATTCTGACTGGGCAAATTTTGACTATTTTACAAGGTACGTTATTTTCCATAATCACAGCACCTTTAAAAAATCCTTCATATGTAGAAAACTAGTCCCTGTTAGGACACATATAAAAAGTACAAGCCGAGTCAAGAACCCATTCCTCACAAGGTTTATAATCCCCATCATAAATCACAATAAGCTCTTCACCACTTTGGTTATCTTCCACAACATCAGCTTTCATTGTATTAACATGTTGCTTATCTTTCTCAGTAGCACCAACTACTTTATTTTTATTTTTCAAGGCATAGCAATCAGCTCTAATATATTCCTTCTTCTTACAATAGTGACTTGTCTTCTCAACATGTCTATATTTCAATCAGTCCCTCATATTTTTGCTAAGATTTCTATCTTATTTTCTCCCGCGTACAATCAAGCATTCATCATGATTTCTAGATCCTCTAGTAAGATGCCTCATCTTCTCCTTAGACAATAAAGCATCATAGACCTTTTCCACGATGAGATTATCTTGACTATAGAGAATAGTATCTCTAAAAGTCACATATGATTGCGGCAGAGACACAACAACATTAACGCGAAGTCCTCCTCGTCATACTTAACTTCTAATGTCTCCAAATCAGCCATGATTTCTTTGAACATATTTAGGTGATTATCCAATGACGCACCTTCAGACATCCGGTAAGAATACAAGTGCTATTTCAAGTGTAACTTGCTGGTCAAGCTCTTTGTCATGCAAAGTTTCTCCAACTTCAACCATAATACATCGGTACTTTTCTCCTTAAGAACAACCTAAAAACTTTGATTTGAGCGATGTGGATGAATTTGAGATTGAACTTTTCGATCCCTACGCTGCTTTTCATCATGTGTCTAGGTAGCAGACATCTTATCAAAGCCAAGTAAAGCTTCCTCCAAATCCATGTCTGCCAACACTGCTCATATCTTCCCTTACCATAATGTAAATTTCGTATTTCTATCCAACAACGAAATGGCATACTTCATTGTCACAATGCAGAACAATCAACTTCGCTCTGATACCACTTGTTATAAAACGGATCACAAGATAATGGCAATAATGAAATAATGAAGAATAAGATAAGAACACAAGAATTTATGTGGAAACCAAATTCGAGAAAAAACCACAGGTAGAAGAGAACAATCCACTATAATCAATAGTTTTGTGTTTACAATATCAAGATTCCAATAATCTCAATTCAAATATAAGATCTCAATCTCTCAATATGTTGTTGAATGTGTAGATAATATAATATGAATGTTACAATATAGAGATACAATGTGAAAATATATAAAAACCCTCTTATTTGAGTCTAAGATGGAGAAGAAGTCCCATAATCAGGATAAAACAGGAGAGTTGCAGAAGAATACGGTACCGAATCGGCGGCCTAGCCCAGCGCTGCAGCGTCGGGTCTGCTACTCAAGAAAGGGCGTCGTATCAACACCGAGCTTTCTGAAAGTATTTTATTTTTCTTTTCTTTTCGTCCCAAAGTGTTTTACTTCATCTCCAAATCTTTTTCCAAACCAAACTTCTTTAGACTTCGTCCAATCAACCAAATCCAAATCACATGGAATTTGGACCACACCACAACAAAAGGTTTATAATTATTCGATTATTATGATCCTTAGAGATTATTTTTGCTTTTATCTCGTTGGAGTCATGCTCAATAAATTTGCTAAGTGAACATATTTCATAATTTCATGAAAATGGATGATGAAGGTTAATGAACCCCTTTTCCAGTTAGACGACTTGGGCGAAGCATAAAACATGTTGTTTTAGGTGACATCGTTGGCTTTGCATTTTACTAGATGATTAAATGGGTTATCTACGAACCTTTGGTTATAACAACCCTCCAAGTCCACGTTCAATATTTATATTAGTTTCATGGATTTAAGGTAAATTGATTTGTGCATTATCTCGCTATTGATTTGTGGGGAATGTTTTCTACTATCTTAGTGTCGTTTATGCCTTGATTGAAGGTTTGTACTTGACGTTGGTCCCCTAGGACTTTCAGTTGTAGCTAACGGTCGTGGATGGGGACACATGGTGCATTTATCGAATTTTGGTAGTCATGAGAGATGTGAAAAGTGTAATCATCATTGCGTTAGGTCATAATTACGGATGTATTTTCACATCCCGTGTAACATAAAGCTTTAAATGCCACCTACCAGTGGAGGGTTTAACAGATCTGAACCCTTGATTTCAATTTCAAATAATTACACCTCCTCCATTCAATGGTGTAGCCAAGATTAATACTGATTTTTTCAAGGGCCATGATTCATCCTCATTGTTTTTTTTGAAAAAAAGGAGTCTTGCTATTCTTTTAGACTTCTTGTGCATTTTTTTCTTCCGGTGACTCAAGTCCCGTTGACAATTTTCTATGGCATTCTTTGCCTCTAAGTATTGTCCATTTTACCCTTCTGTCTAAGCTTCCATCATTCGATACTTTGACTTTTCCTTTTTGTGAAGGTGCATCTTTTACAATTATTTAATAGGGACATGAAAATCTATTGATTATCAGATGACTAATTGTTGTAGGTTTTTTTTTGTTAGGTCATAGGGTTGTAGTGTTGACAAAGATGCTAGCCAATTGGACTCTAACGAGAATATCTTGTCTAGTGGATCTTGTGAGGTAGTTGTTGAGACCTAGGCCTATAACTATTTGCCTTGTATCTAGGAAGAGCATTAGTATGTATGAATAAAATTGGATCTCTACAACCCTTTGAAGGTTTAGATAATGAACTAAGTGATGAGCCTTTAGATGAAGCCGGTGAGGCAAATGGTGACGAAGATGGAGGGGGTGTCTATTGGCTTGTCTGCATCTTCAAGCATTAGGTCTATATCAGAGCTTGATAGGATTATGTCATAGACGAGGATATTAACTTAGGTCACCGCGATCCTTCCCACTGTGTGAATAACCGTACATGGGGCATCTTATGCTTAATAAAGCATCGATGTAATGTGATCTTATTGTTTCGCGCGGAAATTTGAGTCTCGCTAACAATTAAAAAGACTTGAACGATTGTGTAAGGAACAAAATCTCTTGAGACAAAGTCTCAAAGATGGGTATTTTATTTATGAAGATTACAGTTTACATGAAATGAAATGCCTCCAAGGGGTAGAAGCACACAATGCAATCGAAAGTTTAAAGACAAGAAATTAAAAGAAATGAAAATTACATATTCTCTGTTCGAGAGTGATTTGATCAGGCTTGCTTTTATGTCTTCTCTTCTCTTTTATACTCATTTGACGATTTTTGTTGTGGAACTGTTTGACAACTGTCTGTCGCCTTGTAACTACCCACTTTCTCCATAATGGCTGACTTGTCAATAAATTGCCGTCTTTAACTGCTACCATTATTTTCATTATTTAACTGCTTGCCTCCAAGATCCTTGGATCGTGGAATGTGATAAGATTACCCATTAACTATGTCAATAACAGTCACCTTAAATAACAACTAGGCATTACCTTCGCTTAGCTCCTGGGCGTCTCGCGGGCTTGGGTAATGATGAGGCCATTGCTCTGAATTACAATAAGGTTCTATGGTCGCCCTAATCTTAGGCGTCTTGCATACTTAGGCGATGATGGACTTTCGCTATATAAATCCATTTTGGACTTTTTACATGGTCTTATCTGAGCCTATCCTTCGAATTTCCTAATTGGCCTCTATTCTTTGGGCCATTTAACTGGGCCTCATTTTTATATGTCAACAATTATCCTCCCCCTCCCAATATGGCAAAAATTAATATCGATTATTAATTTTATGTCATATTCATTCATTGTATTATCCTGCAATACTTGAAATTCCAAAAAAGACGGAGAATCCCAATCATTGCTTTGCTTGGCGGTGACCTTCTGCATCCCAAAGAAGTACAATATCTCACTACTCCTATAAACTATGAGATACGATGTTTCGCTGTACTATTATACCCATGTTTTGCATTGCCGTGTTTCTATACAACTCTCGATTTATCTTCTTACTTCTCTGTTTTGAACACTTGCGCTTTCAAACCTCGAGCAGACTAAAGTTTGTAGCAAATGGCAACCTCAGACAACTCCCTTAGTTTTGAAGATTTCCAGCAGCTACTCACAAGGCCATATGTAAACCCTGCGCTTTTCCCAGCCAATGCTGACCTTAATGAATTCTACCTGGGCCCATCACTTAATATGCTGATTCGGTGGGGCAAGCTCCGGTAGGCCAGTTGTCCCTTGCGCACTCAAGACCCTCCTTTTCTGAATCCTTTTCCATTGAAGCCAATCCGGAATAGAGGTATCGTACTTGGCCTAAAACTGATTCTACCTTTCGTTTTTGGCATGCACGTATGGTAAATCATGGCCCTACCAAGGCGATTCTTGACCGTGCTCATATTTCGGACTTATTACAAATTGTTTTACATCCTCTAAACTATGACCCCATACTTTTCTCCATTTCTCTAAGTTTTTGGTCTTCGGAATACAATACTTTTATACTCCATCTTGGCCCAATGTCCATTACTCTAAAGGATGTTAGAGCCTTAGTCAACCTTCTGCCTCTGGACGACACCATTTATCCCAGCCTTTTGGTTACTACTACTACTGCTATCCCAAAATTTGAAAAGAAACTCACTAATTCTTATTCGGGCATACAAGAACTCTGTAATAAGACTGGTGCTGAACCCACCCATGTCGAACATGTCGTCTTTCTCCAATTTTGGCTCTGTAAATATGTTCTTTGTGTGCCCAGCATGAAACCTTCTATGGCCTACATGAACTATCACGTGGTAGGCCACTGAACCTCTGTTTACTATTCTTAGCTACATTTTACAGAGGTATGGCTTCTCTCTAATCCCAATTGAGGAACGATGCATCTCCCACTGGTAGCGGGCCTCTTTGGCTCGCTCAATTGTGGTTGAAAGCATATTTTCCACAACTTGGCGCTCCTCAAACCCTTCCTAGATCAGTTAGTTGTTACGGGCTATTCATCCATCAACTAAGCTTTGTAAATATGTCCAATAGGGATGTCTTCGCCTTCTTTTATACTTAAAATTCAACTCTTTCCTTCTTTCTTTTTTCTGCTCACTAAGTCCCAGCCTATGTGTAAATTCCTTTCACCATATCTGATGTTAGCACCTCCTTTCCCATTTGGTGTGCTCAATTTTTTGACATCAACGAAGAATTATTCCATGACCTTTTGACTGGGACAAATGCCAAGGTAGGGGTTGAAGTTTATGATCCCCAATTTTTTGTTCACCGCTTGGTTTTGGCAACACGGCCTGTTCCTCCTTGTTTTTTCTAAAAACTTGGCAGAGCGTTTTTATACCATTACCAAAGTTGAGGCACAGGCCATTGATGCTCGTAATGCTATTTTGACGCGTGGCTTCTCTTTGGCTCCTTTCAATCCCACTTTTGTTGTTCATCCCTTTTTTGAACAATTCTGGCCATCAGTGAAGAGCAGGTTATTCGTGACTAACGCTAATCGTGCTTTCCACTCATTGGAGAGTCCAGGAGCTTCTTCTATTTCTCCTATTCCTACCATTCCCATAGCCACCAAGAATTTTATTTCTCCTTCAAAGTCCTATCTGGCTCGCGTTAAACGCTCTGCGATGAATCTCATCCCATCTAGTTCTTCATCCGCTCAAACTAGGACGACCAAGGATGTTTCCAGCCGCAAACGACCAGCTTCAGCTTCACCAAGCCTGCCTGATGATGATGATGATGATGATGATGATGATGGTATCCCTCTCGTCATCAGAAGGAAGGTATTTGAATTCATTTTCCTCATGCAGAGTTTACTTGTTCATGAAAATCTATTATTGTTGATGTTTACCTGGATTTTCAGAAAAGCTTAACTTCCTCTTTAAAGGCTCCGCCTTAACTGGTCTCTGTTCCACCAACATCCATTGAAGTTTCTTTGTCCAAATCATCTGATGAAAGGGCCTTACCTACAGGTTAAGAGTCTTTGATCGCACAGTCAATTAAAGAGGTTCTATCTTCCCAGGGAGCTGACCTCCCAAGCGTTGAACTCGAAGGTACTACAGATTTTATGGTCTTTTTTCCCCGTTTGCATTATTGGGTTTTAACCCCTTTTCGTTCGTCTCTTATAGAGATTCTCGTAAGTCAGCCCATTATGGAAAAGCCTACTAGCTCTAATAAAGAGAAGTCCCCTAAGGTGGTTGGATGAACTGGTGATGTATTCCTATTTTCCAAAGCTGCTGACGAGGTATCCCTCTATTTTCGTCTTTTTATCTTTGCTCCTTATTGTGACAAAAAATGTTTACTTGTTTGCATTTTTTCTTTGCAGGTTACTACTGCCACATTTTGCACTTCAATTCAGATTGTTTCACTTTTTTTAAACAATTAAAAACAAATGCTACTTCTCGTTCATCCCCAGCCAGTCGTCCTTCTGCTTTATTTGCTACATTCTCAGAAGAAAACATGAATGTTCTCAAGCAGTCAGTACTTGAGTATGTTTCCTTCATGGACATGAACATCAACAAAGCCGGTGCTTCTAGCCAAAAAGAAAAGTTTGAGCACGTATGTGAAAATGGCTCAGTCAATTTGAGCTCACTTCACCTCAATCTCATCTAATTTTAAGTTGACATTGAAAATCATCCTTTCATAGATCACTTCTTTGTTGGCCCGAAATGTCGAGTTAAAAAACTAAAAACTCGTACATTTGCAATGTCAAATAAATGAGTCTTTCTTTCAAGAGATTGAGAGGCCACGGAAAATCTAAACGAAATCTCTTCTGAGGTCATGGTTGAAGATTCTTTTATGGTAGGTCTAGTTGTAGAGATGGAGGAACTTCAAGCCAAGATGGATGATTGCAAGGCCATGCTAGCTGCTAAACAACACACTGCTTCCATAGAAGTTGAGCGTTATTCCAAGCTGGAAGTTGACGAGGACCTTATGACCGTGTTATCTACTGTCTCCACTGAACAGGACGAGGAATGGGAAAAACTTATGCGAATGGGTTCGCTCTCTTTGACGCAAGTTGTAATTAAGATGTTGATATTTTGGCCTATCTATGTAGGACGATTTCGTCTTAGCTTTGTTTTCTAATTTATTAATGTCCAGCCATAGTTGGCTAAAAATGTACTGGCAGCCAATTTTATCAATGAAGTAATCATTTTTAATTTAGTTGGGTTATGTCTTTTGCATGAATTTTGAAACAACATACTTGACATTTTCTTTAATCGTCAATTACTCTCCAAAACTTAATTGCTAACCTTGTATCATATTCATGCTCATTTCCCCTTGTTGAATCTTTAGATGGAATAAAACTCTTGGTATTCCATCGCCGTCTTCAAGATTTTAGACCTTCACTTTCGGTACTACGCGTTTTATCTGGCCATTCTCTTTCTGTCTCTTCACCTTCAAGCCTCTATAAAGCTGTGTGCTTGTTACATGCTTGTTGTCTTCATCCTCATTTTTCCCACAACCCATCTGTTGCCATTACTTGGCATTCGAATGATCAATCTTCCACATCCAACAAGTCAATTATTTCCTCTTTCAATCCAAAATAAATCTTTCTTTCCCCAACTTCACCGTCTATCTTGACATCTTCTTTAGTATGAGATGTATAGGAAAATGTTTTCTGTTCAATGAAGGTCTTCTCAGCGCCCTTTACATTTATAATCTCCAGTGGGAGATCTTGATTTGAAACTAATTGCTTGTTGAGAGTGCTTCTCAGCCCCTCTACCTATCATTGCAGCAATGCATTTAGGAAGGTGATGAATGACGATTTACCATTTTTCCGTAGTAGTCGATAGGAGAAAGTGTATGTGATAGGAGAAATATGATAGCTTGCTTCCAATTTTGGCTTACATACCATTTGTATTTTGTATCCCTCAGTTTGTAATAAGTACTTGATAATACCAAATTTACTTGAGTGTATGTTGCTCTTATTTTATTTGAATGGGAGCGTCCATTAGATTTTATTTGTTCTGATAACATAGTGTGTGCCTGGCATCTTGGTTTTGTTTTATAAGAATTACTTATATCTGTTCACTTTCCCATATGGCATAAACATACTTCTTTAAGTACTTACCATTGATAAACCTTATATGTTTCGTGCCATCTAAATCTTCCAAATGGTAAACTCCATTAGGCAATATTCATTTTATTCCTATATGTCTTTTATTTTGTAAGGGCCTACTCTAATCGACTGCACATTGATTTCCATAGGCAACACCGCTTCTTGTCCATAAGAAAGCTAAAATGAGTTACTTTGGTACTTGAATGTGGTGACGTCCTATAAGCCCATACAGCTTTGATTAAACATTCACAAGAGCTAAATGATTTGAACAAGAATCACATTTCATAATTTTTAATTATATTTTTCAAAATCTTATTAGAAGATTTTGCATGTCCATTAGACTGAGTGTAATAAGGTGTGGAGTTTTATACTTAGGCTCGAAATTCGCTCAAGAATTCCTTCACTTGATCTCCATTTAAAATTGTCCCGTGATCCATCATTAGAGTTTAGGGTATGCAAAATCTATAAATAATGTAGTCACGAATGAAGTCTATAATATTCTTTTCAGAAATCTCCTTTAAAGGTATTGCTTCTACTTATTTAGTGAAGAAATTTGTCGCAACTATTATGAACGTACGCTGCTTAGACAATGGGGGATAAATCTCCCATATCAAATCTATCGCTCAACCTTTAAATGGCCTAGGTTTGATAATAGGTGTCATTTCTCTTGCTGGCGCGCTTTGTATTGGACCATGCATTTGGCATGCTAAACAACTTTTTGCTTACTGAACGCATGATTTTCCCATCTTGAGCCAGAAGTATCAACTCCTAATGATTAACCATCTCATTCTTTCGCCAGCCTGATGGGCTCCACATATCCCTTCATGTACTTCTGCCATAATAGTCTTAGCCTTTTGTAAGCTCACACATTTCAATAAAACACCATCTGATCGTTTCTTGAATAGCTCATCGTCTATTAGTATGTAATTTAATGAGCGTGGTTTCATTCTTCTATCACCCTTCGAGTCAGGCTCTTTCAGGAACCTTTTTATTTATACTCTCCAATCTGTTGCATCTCCATCTTGTATGTAATGAACATTAACGTTTCTTGCCCACTGATGTACCACAGGCAATATTACTCCATACTCACAAGTATATTCTCCCTTCAACACCTTTGAGTAACCCGAAGCCATTTAGGATAATTCGTTTGCTAAGTCGTTATACATCATGTTAACGTATTGAAGCTCCACTTGGTCAAATTCTTCCAACATTCTTGGCAATTTTTGTACTGGCTTACCGACATAATTACTTTGGCATTTTAAAATCACCAATCAATTGAAATTACTATTGGAAATCAACCCCTAACGATTCAATATTTTACTCTCCAATTCTATAATTAGCTCCAAACCTACAAGCAATGCTTCATATTCTGCTTGATTATTGGTACACATCTTATCCAAAGTGAAAGTAAACTTGTAATAAACCCTTACGGGATTTATTAAAACTATTCATACCCTTGTACCTCCAGAAGTTTTTGATCCGTTAAAATATAAAACCCGATGTTTTAATTTAGACGAATCAACTTCCAATTCTATTTCTTTAGGCATGTCAAGGCATAGATGATCGGCCAAGAAGTTAGCCAATGTTTGATTTTTAACTGCCTTTTTGGGTATATATTGTATTTCAAACTCCAATAATGCCAAAGTCCAAAGACTTATCCTTTGGTGTAAAATAGGACGAGAAAACATATATTTAACTAAATTGACATTAGAAACCAAGTAAACAGTTATAAGCCGTAAATAAGCCCTTAGTTTTGTACATGTGAAATATAAATCAAGACATAACTTTTCAATAGCAGAATAATTACATTCACATTTTATTAACCGCCTACTTAAATAGTAAATTGCCATTTCTTCGCCAAGTTGGTCTTCTTGCACGACCATTCTAGCTATTGATTCTTGTTCAGCCGATACGTATATTTTCATTGGCCGACCTTGGCTAGGTAATACCAACACTGGTGGACTTGACAAATATGTCTTCAGACTATCAAAAGCATTTTGATGTTATTCCTTCTAGACGAACTCATCTCGATTTTTCAGCTTTAAAAGAGGCAAAAAATGCTTTTGTTCGCCTTGCACAATTATAGATGAAATGTCTCGTTTATTTGGCCTAGAAACCTTTACAATTTTTCTTATTACTAGGTGGTTTGGCTTCTAAAATGGCATTTGCTTTATTTTTATCAAGTTTAATTTCTCTTTTGTGCACTAAAAAATAAAGAAAATTCCTTATATTAACACCGAATGCACATCTTAGAGGGTTCAATTTTAGTTTGTACTGCCTCATTCGCTCAAATGAGCGTTTTAACTTTTCAAAATGGTCTTCATCCTTAACAGATTTGACCACTATATCATCCATATATACTTCCATGAATTGGCCTATCATGTCATGAAAAATTAAGTTCATTGCCCTTTGATAAGTAGCCTCTACATTTTTTAGGCCGAAAAGTATAACTACCCATTCAAAGCATCCTAAGGTCCCAGGGTACCTAAAGGCAGTTTTACGTATAGATTCTTCAGCTATATAAATCTGGTTATATCCTGAATACCCATCCGTAAAAGAATACATTACGTGTCTGACAGTTGAATCTACTAGAGAATCTACCATTCTTTTTAATACCGGCACAATATTAGACAACCATTCAACATATATGGTTGTTCTAATAAAGCCCACCTTTAACAATCGCTCTATCTCTTTCTTTATTTCAAGTAAAACATTAGGGGCAAAATGCCTAGGAGGTTGTTTATGAGGCTTAAAATTTGGCTTAGTTGGTAACATATGTTCTACCAAATTTTTATCTAAACCAGGCATGTGTTTATATTTCTAAGCAAAACAATCCTTATATTCTTTTAACAAAGCGATTAACTTGTTACTTACCTCTTGACTAAGCATCTGGCTGACAAATGTTAGGCGATCTTTCCCTTCATCGCAAATGTTCACATTTATCAAAGGGTCTTGTGCTTGAGCATGCCCGGGCTTTGTCATCCTCATTATTTCATTATCTGTGTTCCTTGCAGTTACTTTATCTTCTAAGCAATCCACCTTGTTGACTTCTTAGTCAATCTTCTACTCCAATTCAAACACAGCTACCTTGTTTCTCAATGTCCTAAGTGTTGTTTTCTTCATCTTGTACTACCATGATAGGTCCATAATTTTCTTCGTACATGAGCATTTCCACTGAGTCTGCTTCTGCAACAAAAGGCCTATGATCTGCTTACACCACTTCAGCTTCGTCTTTGTCATTCTAGAAACTAGGCATTGGTAAAGCGATGAAGGTATGCACTGACTCCCGTGAATCTAATCTCTTCCTAGTAACATATTGTAACTGGTAGGAACATCTATCACAAAGAAAACTATGGTTCTAGTGGTTGTTCCTACCGTTATGTCCAGCGGCATCACTCATTTAGCTGAAGTGGCTCTCCCATTAAAACTCGTAAGGATAACCTCTGTGGGGATCATATCGCTCTCTATCTTTGCGAACTTTCTTATCATTTTGGATGGGATGGTGTTTATAGCTACTCAATTGTCGATGAGCACTTTCGCCACATGTATGCCATTAATGAATGCCTTTACGTATAATGGCCTCAGATGTTTGGTTAATTACATAGTTGGTCTCTTGAAAATGACTTTTTCAGCTGCATCAATTTCCACATCCTGTTTTTCTTACGTTGGGTTATTTCCATACGACTAGTTCACATACAATATTTCACCTTGGGTCTCTACTTCTTAGACCTCTTCCTTACCTTCTCCTAATGTTTCTTCTTCAATTACCCAACCTGTAGGTGGAGGCAATGCCTTTTCTTCAGTTATCCATCCTATAGGAGAAGGCGATATTCTTTGAGATGACCCATATTTCTTAGCGCGAGGCACTCTCACCTTCCTCTTGGGTTTCCCATAAAATACGTAGACACCTTCCTGATATAGCTGCTTTAATAAAGTGTTGCGCGACACTCCTCTTTGTTTCCTCTCTTCTTCTAAGTCGATTTCCTCTTCGATGTCAGTCATGCCATCATCATTTTCTTCACCATACACCTTATGAGATGTTTAGCCTTCCTCACATTCTAGTACGCAGGATTCTCCCTCATTATCTTCATTTTCTTCATCTTCATTTTCTTTACTTCTGAATTCGTTTGCTTGTAAGTAATTATTAGCCATAATGGGAGGTAATATGCCAAATTGAATAGTAAAGAGTCGCTCTAGGTCTTTTCCATCTTCATCCTTCTTTCCATGCTCCAATTTTGATCTCCCGGAAGAACTCCCTAGCAATTCCTCCATCGACTCACCCATACTAGCTTTTTTGTCATCCTTGAGGACATTTTGGTTAGCCACCTCAAGTAATTTAGGCGCCTTAGAACACTAAGATGTGGCTCAGGGTCTTCTTCTCCATTGTCTATTACCAACTTGAACTTTGGCAACTTATTTTTGAAGCCAGGTGTCACCATATTTATCCCAGTGGCTGTGGGAAGGATTTTCATCCACTTCCATTTTCTTCTTAGCTTCAAATGTGATTCTCCTTGACTCAATGGCATCCTGTAACACATGATGAAAAACGAGATAATTATTAGTCATGTGTGACCATACATTGTGCCATTTACAATATTTTTTACCCTTAATTTGTTCAGGGTCTAGCAACTTATGCTTGTCGCTCAACTTTATCTGATTATCCTTATACAGTTTGTCAAATATAAGGTCAGCTTTGGTCACATCAAATGAGAATACCTTAGCCTTTTTATTTTCATTTTTTATAGGCCTATTCTTGTCCATCGCTCTAAATTCGGTCATTATAGGACAAACATATGCATCTCCTTTAGCTAATTCAGCTAAACATATTTCCGTCTGATCATAATATTCATCATTAACAGCATGAACGTCAAAATTCGGATCTCTATAATAAGTCCATTTGCTAGAGTTTTTCATTTGCTTTTCTTCTCTGATTAGACGTTCGTATTTAACCACGTTAGCACTCAATTGGAAAAGTCATGAAACTCTCTGTCTTGAAATTTCTTTTTTAAATCAAAGTTCAAACAACTTTGAGCAATTTTAATAAATTCTTTTTCGGGCAGAGGCACAAAACATTTGCTCCTAGCTATCTTAAACTTTTGAAGAAAACTTTCTGCCCATTCGTTTGGCAATTGACGTAAATTCACCAAATTGGCCAAAGTAACCTTATATTCAATTTTGTAAAACTGGGCATGGAACAGTTGTTCCAATTATTGCCATGTTTGGACAGAATTCACTGGTAAATTAATAAACCATGAAAAGGCTACTCCTGTTAACCAACTAAGGAACATCCTTATTTTGTGATAATCAGTCACTTCACCACATTGCAGTGTGAATCGCCATATATGTTCTAGGGTTGAAACTTCTCCCAAACCAGTAAATAACGAGAACTCTGGTACTTTGTACCCTCTAGGCCAGGGATATGCTTGATCTACCCAATAAAAGTATGGCTTTGTATAAGTTGGTCTAATAAAAGGACTCATTCCAAATGCCATTTGATCATGTACTATCTCCGTAATTTGATTACTCAACACAGTGTTGGGATCATACGGCATTCCTATAGGTTGATTCATTGGTGGGATCACTTGAGGTATCATTGATTCATGGGATATTCTGTCTATTAGGTTGGATATTATCCCTTACATTTGGGTTACCCCCCAGGTTTGACGCTCCATTACCGCTATTAAAGTTTGCCATCCCATTACCTCCTGGTTTGAAGTAAATGGTCCCAAGAGTGGTTCTATTCCATGATTCGGACTTAGGACTGAGGAATTATGTCCCACAATCGTCATGGATTGAAAGTGATTCCATATGTTTGGCATAACTGATTGACAAATTTGGCCTACTAACTTGTTCATAATTTCATTCAAAGTATTTAGTTGTTTGGCCATGTTATCATAATGTGCATTTCCATTTTGAATAAGTTTTTCCACATTATGAATGTTTTGTAAATTTACCTGTTCAACGACATCTTATGTGAGTTCGCCAAATAATGTGCGCATGGTTCGAGGACTCAACTTTGTCATTGACTCGTAACGACTTTGGTTTTATCCCTCTGTTCCTGGAGTATTTTGCTGCTCTTCATATCATTCAATTACAGACTGGACTATTCATTGTCTTGCTGGCTTCTTATCAGAGTTTTTATGAGGCTTATTACTTCACCTTTTCCGTATCTTCAGACTTCAAACACCAATGGTCCCATTGGATGTGCCAAATTGTTTCGTGCGGAAATTCGAGTCTCGCTAACAATTAAAAAGACTCAAACGATTGTGTAAAGAATAAAAGCTCTTGAGACAAAGTCCTAATGAGGGGTGTTTTATTTATGAAGGTTACAGTTTACACGAAGCGATGCCTTCAAGGGGCACAAGCACACAATGCAATCGAAAGTTTAAAGACAAGAAATTAAAAGAAATGAAAATTACATATTCTCTGTTCGAGAGTGATTTGATCGGGCTTGCTTTTATATCTTCTCTTTTCTTTTATACTCTTTTGATGGTTTTTGTTGTGGAACCATTTGACAACCGCCCGTCGCCTTGTAACTACCTATTTTCTCCATAATGGCTGACTTGTCAATAAACTGCCATCTTTAACTACTACCATTATTTCCATTATTTAACTGCTTACCTCCGAGATCCTTAGATCGTGGAATGTGATAAGATTACTCATTAACTGTGTCAATAACTGTCACCTTAAATAACAACTAGGCATTACCTTCGCTTAGCTCTTGGGCGTCTCGCGGGCTTGGGCGATGATAAAGTCGTCACTCTAAATAACAATAAGGTACTATCGTCGCCCTGATCTTGGGCGTCTTGCATACTTGGGTGATGATTAGTTTCTGCTATATGACTCCATTTTGGGCTTTTTACATGGTTTTATCTGGGTCTATCTTTCGAATTTCCTAATTGGCCTCTATTTTTTGGGCCATTTAACTGGGTCTCATTTTTATATGTCAACACTTATATTTCCTTTTCATCGTATGTTTAGAGGTCTTTGTCTTAGTCTTTAATTTAGCTTCCAGCCAACTAGAGTCAAATGCTTGGTATCAATTAGTGATTCATTTATACTCCGGAAAATGGATGGCTTCGGAGGGAGTTAACCTTTGCTTTGTTTTAAGATTATATACCATCCCTTAGCCTTTACCGAAATCTGATCCTGATGGGGTGTTTACTACCATATATCTCCTTAATCTCGCCTTCTTAAATGCTTAGCCATCCCTTGCAATAAATTCAATAGTTGGATATAGGATTTTTCTTCATTAAAGGTTAGGAGCTTATGCTAGACGGTCCCAGGCTGAACATTTCTATGCTCCGTCAGTGAGTCTGAAGACCTTTTTTTGTCTTTCCTTCAATGTGTTTTGATAGGTGTGATTTTATACTTTATCCGAACTTTCAAAAGTAGATATTTCTAAGTCACTTTGATAAAATTATTACTTAATATTTTTTAAATATTGATTGTTGTAGGGAAATTTTGATGTTAGATGGTAGATGATGAAAACTAACGAAAATCTTCCAGAGGTCTAAAGAAGAACATTTGTAAAATTGAAGGACTTGATTGTAAATCTTCAAAAATTGATAAGGTCCAAGGATGGACAGTTGTGGATGATGGGATAAAATTGGAAATAACTAATAGCTAAATGATCTCTTATTAATCTAAAAAGGAAGGACTCAAGCTGAACAAGTAATTAAGGGACTACAATAGAAGAAAAGTAAAAAGAACACCTTGCGATTGCGTGGTAAAATCCGATAGGAGATGTTTCGTTTTTCAACTCAACCTCTACTTGGAAAAAAAATACAAACTCATTTTAACCTAGTTTGTGGGGCTGATAATCTGGGAATCAACCATTAGAGAGAAAAAAGAGGCAAGACATAATAATACACAATCCTTGATGAAAATTGAAGATTATATTTGGATTTTAGGTGAAGAAGACACGACAGATTCTTCAAGAACAATTGAAGAAATTCAAGAGTTCACAATTTTTTTTTTCTTTTTCTTTGTACAATTAAAATTTGGATGATGTCTCAATATTCAATCACGTATTTTTGTAACTTTATGACTCTCGCACTACACCAAAAATTACCTTTCGCAACGGGCAAAAAACGTTGCATATTACCTTTAGCAACGGTCATTCGTCTATTATGGGATGCGATGTTGCCGTAGAGTCTTAGTCATTTGCAACGGGCATTGCGCGTTGGAAAAGAGACTTTTTGCAATATTACACGTTGCAAAAAGTCTCTTTTGCAACAGGCAATGCATGTTGCAAATAGACTTTTTTGCAACGTTTTTCGACCGTTGCCGTATGTCATTTTACATCTTTTTTATTTTTAATTCTTTTATTTGTATAATGATTTACATAAATCAACCACAAAACAAGATAGAAAATAACAATATCAAATAACTCAAATAATCATCATTAACCGAACACCAAAATGTAACAATATCTATACAAAATTTAGATCAAGGATTTTGAAGCATCTAAAAATCCAAAAAAATAAAAAGAAAAATAAAAAACTCATCAAAGAATTTATTCAACAATCCAAAAAAAGCCTATTATGTTATATTTCATGAGGATGCACATTTTTTCCATATATGCTAAAGTGATAACTAACTTTGGGACCAAGCACACTCTTCTTATAAACCTTGTATAGAGCATAGCAATCTCATGCATCCTCGCATTTCTTCAGCTCCTCTTCATCCATTGTATATTCATGCATCACTTAATCCGTACGTTCTCCTTTCTTTGCATGAACTTTATAGAAGACCAGGGTCTTCTTCAACCCAACGGGGCCAGAATGTGATGACACGATTCTTCCCAATCACCTTCCAATATCCATGCCTAGTTCCCCTATTTGACATTGCTCCATTTGGCTTCCTATCTCTGTGGGTAAAGAAGAACCATTGCTTGTCACCAGTTTTCAATTTAAATGGCCCTGCATTTCAAATATTCATAAACTCAATCAACTAGGTTGTAAAGCCAAAACAATAAAAAGTGAAAAGTAGGAAAACATTTGGCATATAAATATCAAAGTGATAACCAAGACCGTAATAAAATAGACAAACCATTGATCATCTTGTTCTTTTGACACTTGCACCCCTACATCTAGCCTTTAGTAAACAATGTACTAAAATCTAAAAGGCTGGATAGTTTATCAAAGATCAGACCAAGCTTGGAACATATTGAAATTGCAAAAAATTTCAATTCAGTCTCGAAAAATAACCAACAGTCTTGCAACTAGTTGATGCTTACACTGAGAGGTCACACATAACTTTTCAGTTTTTTAAGTAGTGAACAGACAACAAATTGGAACGAGCAATTTCCAATTGTTAGAGGTGATTACCAATTCCATCCACTTATCTAGTTACTCAGGTGTTTAGTGTGTTAAGAATATTAAAAAATTTATTTACTAACACAATAAATTCTTTACCTAGAATAAGGAATAGAAACTACATTTCTACGCCACATCGCATGAATCAACACACTACCAAACAAATGCTTGTACCCCCAAAAGGGAAAACAAAATGATATCAGGAACTAATAACGAGTGACCCCACCTTTCTAATGTCCCAAAGAACTTCAATTGGTGATCCTGTGCCAATAGATACATGTTTTCCCCAGGAACAAGAGGCTACAATGCTAGTCAAAGCATCAACATGACACTTTTCATCAGCTCTTTCAAAGCATTTTCTCGGGGTCTGAAGCAGAGACAAGATGAAAGATACGTTAGAAAGACAGATGACAAAGAATAGGTATGACATAATCCATATCAAGAAACAGAAAATGTTCTTACAAACAGTGTAGCCTCCATGAATGGTACTTGGAGATTAAGTGATCTTGACAATGATTTAACACCACCAATGTTAAAACCAATTAGATAGCCACCACATGTCATGCTATTGGCCAAAAAAAAGGAGATGATCTTTCAACACGCCTTTCGTAACCATCGTCACTGATGTGGACGGACACTATAAATTAAGTAACCTCTTGGAAAGTTGAATAAAGAAATCTAAACAAGTTACAGCAAACAACCAAGACTAAAATTTAGTACCCTGACCAAAGATTACACAGGTTATATTATTGCTAGAAAACTCTAAAACTAACTTAACAAAAAAAAACTACACAATTATGAATTTGCAACTATTGCAATAACACTAACATGAATCTATTGAGAGACACAATTTGCCAATGTAATGAAAGTGTGGCAGTTGATGTAAGTACTAAATTTATTTATCTTTGAATATATAAAATTATATTTAATCAAAACTAACTAAATAGGCAATTTTGTCACTCCAGTAAAGGCAAGATTTCCAAATGAAAGACATGTTCAAATAATGTAAAACTCTACAAAATAGGATTTGCAAGAAAATACCCAGCATGCCTCCAGCCCCACAACCTTCTATCAGAAAAATGAGGTTTTGGAGAAATGCTCTCAAGGTTGATAACAAGAAAGATAATTCTGGTAGCCACTATCCCTTAAATCTCAATGAAACTGAAATTGTTTTCAAAAATTTAGTAAATTTAATGGCAGCATTTTAATCTGAAAATAGTATATAAAAGAACAGAATTATAAAATATTTAATCTCAAAAAATACACACATTGTGTGCAGTTGTCACTTTCCCTGCTCTACACAACCCTTCAACAATCGTGTTAAAGGTTATCAAATCCGGTTTGCAATTAAACAGCTCCATTTCTTTAAAGAACCTAAATGCATCATCCATCCTCGAGTTTATACAAAACCCTCTTATCAATATATTAAACGTGTATAAATCGAGCTTTGAACCAAAAGTCCTAAGCATTTCAACATAGAACTCGAAAATCATTCCCGTCCGACCTCTTTTGAGCAAAATAAAAAACAAATTATTAAATGTAAACATAGAAGGCAAAATACTCATTGATTTCATGGTTTTGAACACCTTTATTGATTCCATGAAAAGCCCGACATTACCATAGCTCTGAATCTGGTGGCAGGGGTGCTGGAAGAGAAGATTTGCTACTGAAGGAGATATCGAGGGAGTAGCGGGAGATGGGAGAGTTCGTCACCAACATTTTGGGGGAAGGGTCCGATGGATCTACGACGATTGTACAGTGAAAATGACGGTGTCAAGGAGAGTTAGAGAGGTGAGAGGCTTAGGGGAGCGGAGACGAGAGAAAAAGTAAAATTAGGGCTAATACCTTGAACTGATTTGATTTTAAAGAGTCTCACTTTTAGTAAAACATTGCAAAATGAATATTTTATCAACGCGCATTTGAACGTTGTGAAAAATGACCTTTAGCAACGTTCATTGACCGTTGCGAAAAATCTCACTTTTCGCAGTCAATGAACGTTGCTAAAAGTGAAATTTTTTGCAACTATCAGTGAACGTTGCGAAAGGTCACTTTTTGCAACATTCACTCACATGAACATTGCAATGGACCCTTTTAGAAACATTCACTCAAATGAACGTTGCAATTGACCCTTTTAGCAACATTCAATCAATGAATGTTGCATTTTAAGTGTTGCCAAAGCCCATTTTTGTTGTAGTGTCGATTAAATTTCTAGTCACTAGGATGACTGTGAACATAAATTATGATTTTTTGATAATAATTTCAAGACTTTGACATTTGATGCTTCTCTAGCTCGAACTGTTGTTATATGTTTATGCTTTCAGTTAGTCGATCATTTATTGAATTGATTAGTAATCCTTGTTTTATTTGAGAGAAGTAATAAGGATTGTAGCAACAGATGACGATTACCATAGAGTTCTATCTATATATATATATATATATATAACTGAATGTTTAGTTATTAAATAAATCATCTAATGTTCACGATTTTCATAGAAATATTATAGATTCACATGTGTGGATGTGGTTAGTATTGCTCGAGACAGATTATTAACGAAATGGGTACATTGATCATAAAGTTTAAATAAAAATTGTCATTATCTTGGATTATTGTTAAAGCAAAATCTATCGGGAAATTCCAAATTCTAGTGCTTGATGTTAATTGAGTTCATAAACGCTCCTTAGTATCCTGTTGACATCGAATTTCAATAGTTATAGGTTAAATAGTTAAAATCAAACTCAATCATTTTGTGCTATTCGATTAGAATTAATATCAATTAAAATCGAATTAAGTACTAATTCCTAGTGCATATGATGATTTACTCACATTCTATTACTTAGCTAACATATCGTACACTCGCATAATTTTATTGATCAAGTGTTCGCGCCCTTGTCGGGGACTATAGTATTTAGTTAATTTTAGTTAAATATAACTTTAATTTGAATTCTGCCGCTTTACTTTTTATTATTTATTACATAATTTCTTCTATTTTTTCATGGCTCTTATATGCTAAGTTTGTGACAATGTGATCTTGTTCCATTTGATCTTGAGATCGAATGAACGTTCAAGTTGAGGCAAAAAGATGATAGAAGCACACTAAAAATAGGAAGAGGTAACAATGCTGAGAACGAGAAAACCCCTAATGTCATATGGTTGATGAGAATGAGAGGCTCATGAGATAATTGATGGCTCCACGGATTTTAGAGAAAGAGGCAAGCGTAGTTTATCCAGCACTAGAGCAAGCTAATTTTCATTTGAGGATGGATATGATCAATATGTTTTAGAATGCACTCCATTTTCTAAGTAGACTGAATGACAATCAAAACACTTATCTTCCGAGGTTTTCGGGTATGGTCTATTGAATATCCATCCATTTTGAATGGTGAAATCCGTCTGAGGTTATTCCCATGCAAATTGAGGAAACTTGCAAGGGAGTGATCGTATTCATTCTCACCTAACATCATCACCACTTGGAGTAATATGGCACAAAAGTTCATGAATAATTTTTTCCTTCCGAAGAAGAAAAGGAAGCACGGGCTTCTTCATTAGAAAAACACTTTTTTTTTTGTCTTGGTTCCAATTCAATATTGAACAAGTCCGAAGTAATTGAATATCTGTATCAGAATTGCCAAGAGATGAGATCACTACACTTGCTGAGCATGATATAGAATGTTATTTCAAATTATGGGAAAGATATAAGGGTTTTTCCATAGACAATGTCCACAATATGGATAGCAAAAATGGCTCAAAGTTAAATATTTCTACATTGGATTCAATGCAACTAATAGAGCCACTGTTGACTTTGCCGTTGATGGGTCAAGAACCAAGAAGATAGAGCACGAGGCTTAAAAGGTTTTGCAGCCACTAGTACATTATGGCATTCTGACAAATGAGGTGGAAAGAAAGTTGTAGGGCTTTATGAGGTTGACACATTAAGATCAGTTTCAGCTCAGCTTGCATCATTAGAAGGTTGAAAGTATCTTTGTCAATACACCAGTTAATACGGTTCAAGCATCTGGACCGAAATGTAATTATTGTGAGGATAGTCATATGCAATTCCTAAATATATCACCAAGCTAATGTTTTCAATATATCTTTTGTTATAAATATAAAATAAAAAAAGTTACAAAAAATCTTTACCATGGATAGAATCATTCTTAACATAGCAACATGTACCTTGCTTGATCTATCAACTGTGGAGTTTCTATACTGTCATCAGCATTGAGCTAAGCGACGGTTGGTTAACTCAGAATGTATCAATAACTAAATATTGCACACGGTAGTAATATATGAGGAGCTCAATCGTTGCATATTAACAAATGTCATTATTTTATCGACCACTTGATCATGAAGTTTTCGTATGATATATTTTGAATTTACTTTCATACTCTTTGACATGACAGCTATTGTCGATTAATATAATACAATTGGCAAGTAGATTTCGTTGGACGTATGTTTCTAAAGTCCTAGAATTGTCTTGACAAGTATAATTTATGTTTTCAATATTACATGAAATATATTCTTGTTTTATTCCATTATTACAGAAAATACCTGAAAGGAAGTATGAGGGGGCAATTGGAGATGTGAGTGGGACCTATTCTTTTGGCCACGACGAGCAGTTTTTTTAATCTCCAGTCACCTACTTATTAGATTCTACATTTTGGTAACGCAATCAATTATTGTTTCGATAGTAATGTTATTACACGTATATTCATATTGCGTATATGTGACGAGAAAATCCTCACATT
Organism: Fraxinus excelsior; assembly: GCA_019097785.1. Classification (NCBI taxonomy): domain Eukaryota; kingdom Viridiplantae; phylum Streptophyta; class Magnoliopsida; order Lamiales; family Oleaceae; genus Fraxinus; species Fraxinus excelsior. Next base: position 25,137,645 of record CM032634.1, read on the forward strand.
ATTTGACTAGGCATTAATGATGGTGTCAACATAATTTGGCCGATATGATCAAGCAACGTTTGATGTGCTTAGACCTGGTTAAGACTTTATAATGCACCTAGGAACACATTAATTAGTGGTCCATATTTGAGTGAGGTAACTTGATAATTCATTATATATAAGGTACATAACTTGAACCCTAGCAACAACTCTATTTTATCGCCTCTCGCACATCCAATTCCCCCTATATTTTATGGTTCAATTATACCGGTAGTCGACATGATCGTCGGAGTACCTAAGAGTGTCAATCCTTTTTCTTGGATGGATGATCTTGGTGCCTAAGTGCTTATCCATGTGTACACACTATATACATGTTGGTGTCAAAGGTTTTGTTAACATCAAGCTCATGTTGATTTTTTTGGACAAGAAATATATATTTGTAGGAACAAGGTGAACGATGATGATAATAAAATATGTGTACACAAAAGGGAGGTTTCTTTTATGAAAATGATTAAAAAAAATAGGACTCCAAAATGCAAGTACGATAAAAATTTCGTAATGCAGGAAAATTGTCATATCCATTTTGTATCATTTTTGGTGGCATGGCCGAGTGGTAAGATGGGAGACTGCAAATCCTTTTTCCCTCACTCAAATCCGGTGTCGCCTGATCAACAAAAGCTCTAAATCTCTTCTCTTCTCTTCTCTCTTATGATGATACTTTTTTTTATTCTATGCATCTAGTATGAGGACTTTCTAAAAGATTTGTGAATCCTTGCATCTAGAATTCAAGGAAATATTCAAACCTAATTATAGAGGTACTGTCAAGACTTCACGATTCCCTTCGATTAAAAAAGTAGTATCGAATGACTATATCTTTAATTAGATTGGAGAGTTTGATAGGAAATCTTATTCAATAAATAGTTGTGAAAAGGGGCGGAAGTTGCTTTATATACGACGAACTCGCAAGAATCTTGGAGTGCTCAAGTATTCAATCAATATTAGATTAGATGGATAGTTGATTTTTATAGAAAAGAGGGTAAAAAGAGAATTTCCTTTTGGCAACCCCTAATCAAGCACTCCTCTTTCACAGCGATATTCAGTAAAGGGGGACATAACTCACATGGATATAGTAAACTCTCGTGTTGCTTTAGTGGTATTCTTTACATTTTTCCTTTCAGTGGTAGTGTGGGGAAGAAGTGGACCTTAGAAGTACTACTAATTGTATTGAGAAAATCAAATTGTATCAATTGTTTTATAGATCATTTTGTAATGCATTTTGAACTATTTCAAATCAAAATATCCTAATTTCCAATTCCATTGGAGTCCAACAGAGTGATGTATGATAGGAATCACACTCTTTCAATCAAATAAATATTTCAATGATTTCCATGCTTTTATTTCGAAAGGAAAGGGATCCAGATGATTGGAATTTTTCGATCTAATTCTTCTGAAATTCTCTATTTCAATTAGGGGGCTCCTACTATCCTTATAGATTAGGTATCTTTAGATAGATACTGAGAAAGAGTGGACCTTTTTTTGACTCTTCAAAGATGAAGTCATTTTGCTAAGTGTATACCTAGTTTCTATGATAAATGATAGAGACAGTGGTTCTAACGAGAGACTATGCAATAATAAGATTTTGCCTCTAGCGAGTCTCATATTGCACATTTACCGTTGAGTTTCTAATTTCAGAAAACGAGATTTTTGCTTTATTGATTTATTTCATATCATGGTTCACGTGTTAAAAATTGATGAGGTTTACTCTTCCTTTTTGAAATTCAAAGAAGTATTTCTTCGGAATACCAAAAAAAGGTTATTACACGATTTTAGTAATCTATATGCCCATATATTTTTCAATAGGGATGGTAATTCGAACTGTTAAAATCAAAAATTATGGTTAACAGAACCAAATGGGGCGAAAAAAATTGAACCGATGGTGCAATAGGGTGATTATGATTTTGATTTTCATGACCCGGTTCGAGGGTGGGATCTAGCGAGGTGTCCCGCCCCGAACCGATTACCTGCTAAAAAAAGTTAATTGCGCAATTGAGCTTTCCATTATTCTTTCCCAAAATTAATTGAACAATTTTGACAATTGGATTTTCCCAAAATTCGGGCCCAATTAACATTACTAGTATACCATTAACACAGTAACATAACCTAGTAGTCCTTGCATGTCTTGCCTTGGGCTCCTTGCATTCATCTAATCACCTATGGTATATGTCTTATGAAAACTCTTTGTACATCCTTGGGTTCAGGTTTTTGTTGTCAGGGGCGGACAAAGACTTCTTAAACAGGGGGGGCACAACCAAACTTTCAAAAAGTGCAAAAAAATTAAAGTAAAAGATATTTTATTACAACCATTCTCTACGTGTTCGCATATTTTGATAACATTTCATAGTTACATCATTTTCAATCTTGTCAAATATATCTTTCTCAATATATGCAATCAAACTATCATTCAACCATTGATCTCCGATTCGATTGCGTAGACGATTTTTGACACAAGTCATCGCAAAAAATGATCTCTCGACTGTAATAGTAGTCACGAGAAGAACTAATGCTAATGTCACAAGCTTATAGACTAATCAATACACTTCATGTTTATTCTTCGCAACCAACTTCTGTGCAAAATCACTAATACCTTGTATTCCTTCAAAATCTTCGGATGTGCACATGTCAAGAATATATGTATCTAATTGATCAAGTTCTGAGATATCTGTTGCGCCAAAACCAAACGGATAATACTGACATAGTCGAATCACTTTGTTCTTGTCAAAAGCATCGATTGAGTTATTTGGAGACAAACATGCAACACAAAGTAGCAAGTCACTATTTACCTCAAAAAAATGATCATTCAGCTCCTGAAGTTGCATATCAATGATAGCATAAAACATTTCAATACGATAATGATGCAAATTTGTCACCGTCTCACGCCGTGAACAACCTAGAGTTATGAACCTATCATCCATGTTGGGAACATTGATTTCATGAGCTTCACAAAACGAACAAACAACCTCAAAGAAAGAATCTCCCCAAAATCTTTTTCATGAGATGTAGATTAAATGCAAATTCAAATTTTAACATCAATTCAAATGAAATACAAGCATCACCTCTTGTTCCGGTACTTGTAGTGTCAATAGCAATCATCTCAACAACGTCGACTATGATTGAAAACATGACAATCAAATTTGTTAAACAACTGTAATGAGACCCCCCAATGTGTATCACAGGGATGTTGAATGGTGGTTTCTTGATTGAGATCTCGTCCACTTGATAATTCACCAACACTGAGTGCTTCGATAACTTTCAACATTTGGTTCTCTCGAATAAGATCACTCTGTTTCACCGATCCACCGACAACATTTACCAATCTGTGTACTGTAGTGAAGAAAGTTTCAATCTATGCCACAGCTACAAGAGCTAACTGAAGTTGATGAGCAAAGCAATGAATATAGTATGCACTTGGGTTTTCTTTCAAAATAAGTGCTTTGAGGCCATTATACTCACCTCGCATGTTACTAGCTCCATCATATCTTTGACCTCTCAAATTAGATATACTTAAGCTATGCTCCGAGAATAATTAATCAATTGCAGCCTTAAGTGAGATAGCTGTGGCACTCAAAATAATACAAACACCAACAAAATGTTCCAAAACATGCCGATTCTTCACATAACGAATAACAACCAACATTTGCTCCTTTACTGAAATATCTCGAGATTCATCAACTAAAATTGAAAAGAAACTACCATGAACATCTTTCATAATCACATTTAGACATTCTTAAGCAATAGCACTCACAATATATTTTTGCACTCGTGGTGATGTTAATTTGAAATTCTCAGGTGCATTAGTCAAAGCAACGACCTTAATCTTAGCATTATGATCACACAACCAATGCAATAGTTCAAGAAATTTTCCTTGGTTATTTGAATCTTCAGATTCATTATGTCCAGAAATGTCATACCTTGTTGTAGAAGAAATCGAACACAATCAATTGACGCATTCAATCGAGTTCTATAATCTGTTCGAGCTTGATTCGATTGCTTAACGAGACATGATCGAATACTTTTCTCTTGACTCTTGAAATTCATATTTAACTCGAGCCTGATTGTGTACCCTACTTGAAGTCCCAACATGTTTTCTTAGGCATTCTTTCTTTTTCCAATTTGAGAATCCATCATTAAGAAAGGACTACCACTCGAACTGAAAGGATAGCAGTAAAAACAAAAAACCACATCTTTCGCTACACTATATTACAACCAAGTAGGATGCTCATCATACCACGGAACACAAAATCGCACCCATTCTCATGGGTGGAAACGCGTGATTACGAGGCGACAATGACATATTTGCAAATATGCTCTCTGAATTACGTCTCGATAATTAATATCATAATTTTGTATTGGAATTCTCAATCCAGGATTAGCTATAAGTTGTGCAACATCAACATCCCCAACTCCTCCCACATTCCCAACTTCTCCAACATCAACATCAACATCCCCAACTCATCTCACATTCCAAACTTCTCTAACATCAACATCAACATCCCCAACTCCTCCCACATCCCCAACTTCTCCAACATCAATATCAACATCATTTTTATCACTTTTGTCTCAAACATTCCTTTTATTGGCATTTTGCTCATCGCAAGAAAGTATAGATTTACGTTTAAAGTACTTGTCCATAACTGAAACAAATGAAAAATCAATCACATTAGAAGTTCCTAAATCAATTTCTTCTTCTCATAAGTCATACCAACCAAATTTCAAACATATTAATTAGCAAATAGCAAGTTACAATCAATCCCGGAACAGCAAGTTACAATCAAAATCCCTATAAACCCTAATTATCAATCCCTAAAAATCAATCCATTATCCCTAAATGAAGTTCAAACTTCAAAACATTAGCTATTATAACTTGGTGGAACATGAAATTGGAAAAACTGCACTAACAATTTACAAAACATTAGATTTAACACTTAACAGTCAATGGGCATTAAGTTACCTTGGAGGTCGCCGTCAGAGCTTGGAATTTGTACTTGGGCGGAGGTGGAGCAGCCTAGCAGTAGTAGTAGCTCGAAACGGGGTCCATCATGGGGTGAGATCGAGAGAGGAATGGGCGGAGCTCGGACCGGACTGAGAGAGCTAGAGTGGGACGGTGGGGCCGAATTAGCCGACTCTGCTGCTAGGAGAGAGCGATAGATGGGACGGAAGAAAAGGGGTGGTGTGACTGGTGTTGTGTTGGAGAGGAGAAAAAGGGTTTGCCGTTTGCGTATGAAGTTGGTTTAGGGAGAAATTGGTCTTTCCTTTGTATATTTAAAAAAAAAAATGGGTAATTGGCGCAAAATGTCCCTACCTTTTATGGGTTTTGTGCAAAACATCCTTAACTTTCGTTTTTTGACGCAGAACGTCCCTACCTTTTATATTTTTGGCGCAGAACGTCCTTTTCCCCAATTTTTGACCATTTTACCCTCCAATTTAAATAAAAGAAAAGAAAAATAAAGAATAAATTGCAATCTTACTCCTAGACTTTTCTAAAAATGTGAATGAGTCCAAAACATATAAAAATATTAAAAAAACCCAAAAAAAAAACCGTCGGGAACTTCTAGTCACCGGTTATGGACCCAATTTCCACCTCATTCCAGCCATCAAAACTGCAGGTTATCACTACCAACTTAATCTCCTCAACATCCTCTACAATTTCCACCCAAGAACTCCCCATTACATCCACTTATACGCCCAAAATCATGCATCAAAACCAGCAAATTGAAATTCTGCAACCTGCCGGAAATCTCTCCTCCGGCCACCGTCATAGTCGCGGACCACCACAAACTGTCTGCCCAGGTCCAGGTGACACAAAATATGGCCCCAATTCACTCCAAACAACACACCATCAAACTGAATTAATTCATGAAACATTGTTGGTTAATTTTTTTATCAAGATTTTAAAATCAGTTCACGGAGATCCTCAAAACCTACAAAATCCCCTAACCAGACAACCCTTTCAAGATCATCTTTTGCTTCATCTTCATCTTCTTTATCATCCCATTTAGCCATGGTTGAATTGAAGCAGAAAATCATCAACTCTCTATCTAAACTTTCAATGATTCGAAACCCGACGTGAAGAAGGAGAGCCTCCTTAAATTGCATTCGGTGCTCCTCAACTGCCTCTATAATGCTGGCAATGATTCGAAACCCGCCGTGAAGAAGGAGAGCCTCCGTCTCCTTGCTGTTCTTTGTGTCACGCACTCGGATCCCTGCATGACCCACTTGACAAGAATAATTACCCACATTGTGAAGAAGCTCAATGACTCAGATTCACCTTTGCCTGCGTTTCAAAAACTCTACCCGAGGGTCTGCAAATACTTGAATAGCCCCAAGAATGAATGTGAAGTGAAGGGGTTTTTTTGGACTGATTTGTATTTTTAAAAAAGTTAGGAACATATTGCAATTTATTCTTTATTTTTCTTTTCTTTTCTTTTTTGTTTTATTTAAATTGAAGAGTAAAATGGTCAAAAATTGGGGAAAAGGACGTTCTGCGCTAAAAATGTGAAAGGTAGGGACGTTCTGCGTCAAAAAACAAAAGGTATGGACGTTTTGCACAAAACCCGTCAAAGGTATGAATGTTTTGCGCCAATTACCCAAAAAAAATCTTCAAAATCTAGGGGAAGGCACGTGACCCCCCAGGTCCACCCATGCTTTTGTATTTGTAAGCCTTCAATAAAGTCATACTAACAGCGTGACATCTAGCTATAAAATAACAAGTCTCATTCTAAGATATGGCCAATTATAAGAGATCAAAGCTCATATAGGTAATGCTATCCAACATTTGAGGTTAAACAAAAATATTTAGGTCCAGAAGTACTAGGTTTCGATCTAATCTTGTTCAGTTCCTTCAAAAGTTCTAAAATTATTATTTAACTTTTGCAAATATAGTGTCTAACGTCATGCGTACTCAGTCATGTAACAGTCTCATCGATGCATCTCCATGAAACCAATCATGTTTTTCATCCAAATAAGAATCCGAGAAAAATGAACCAAACATATCGTTAATATTTCTGAAGAAGTTTATTTGGTTGTTTACAAGGGTGTCTGTATTATAATATTTTCACATAGAAAAGGTAATAACTAATCAATGTCTATACCAAAACAAAAATGTCGGGAGATCTAGTGTTTTGCCTATTGCTATAGGCAACACCAAGAATCGGAGCGAAATCATGTGGTTCTTGACATTTAGAACTGAATATCATTTATTTTAATTTTTTTGGTGAAATTGAACCAAATTGGACAAGACTATATATATTTACACTACATTTTCTTATAAGTGCACTACATTTTAATTTCATAAATTGTTTAGTACCTTTAGTCATTATCACACTTATGTCCCTAAGTTTTTTTCATTGTATTTTTATCACAAGTTTTTCATTAATTAGTATATCTTGTCTCTGATAATGATTTCTGTCAAAAAATTTGTTAAGAGGGAACAAAAAAAAAAAAAATTATCCGCGAGTATTTAGCAAGCAAAAAAAAATCAAAATTATAATTAAATACTTGTCCATCGTTTTAAAGCACAATAGTAAATTTTTTGGATAAAAAATATTATTAAAGACAATATTGGCTAATTAATTATAGGAACATGATGAAGAAAGTTAACCATATAAATGTAACATTAAATAAAGATTATGGACCAATAATACAATTAAAATGTGGTGTATTGATAAGAAAATGTGGAATATAATTACCCATTGGACAATTCCATTTGGTTTACTATTTTGCCCACCCCTATCTATGAGCCTTGAGAGGTACAACTATCAACTTTGACAAGAATTAAACAGTTCTCTTAAAAACAAGTGTATTATACTTTAGGCATGTTATTCATACTTATATTGAAGCTCTACTAGAATTTCCTTAGATTTACGACAACCAGAGCCGGACTTGAGGGGAGGCCCAAGAGGCCTCCACCTCAGGCCCAGAATTTCCGAGGGCCCATTTCGGTTGAATTTTTTTTTTAATAACCTAAAGGTAAAACAACAGTTCATTCTAATTCGAAATCTCGCCGTTGCCTGACTTGCCTCTACAGCTCTACTGCAGCTCCGCCTCCACCGTGCCTGTCCGAGTTTTCGACCTTCAGCCCGTGACTCCGACAAGGCTTATTTTCCTTCAAGAGCCACCTCTCTCTCTCTGCAGGCAAGAATATTTCTAGCTTCTAGGTATTTTTGCTTTTCTTTAGATTATTTTTGCACTACAAGAATCAAAAGAATTATGCTCTTTTTGTTTTAATATTTCAGTGCCGCGGCGGAGGTAAGTGAAGTGACAATAGTTCCGGCAAGAGGCAAAGCCCTGAATCCCCTGATACCCACTGGCTACTGAGTACTGAATCTACTGATCTGAGCAATGCCATACCTGAAGCTGAAGCCTGAAGGAACTTATGCTCACAGCTCGTATTGGTAATTTTTTCCCATGATAAATTGAAAATTCTTTTTTTTTTTCATCTGAATTTGGTTTCGTGCTCACTGCAGCCACTGCTCAATTCGTTTCAATATGGGGTTTAATTGTTTAAATGAGTGTTTTTGATAGATAATCAACTTGGTTATTGTCTTATTGAATTGGTTATCAATTTTATTTTGACTGGTTGAACCGATTAGAAAAATGAAGGATTGGATTATTGGAAGTCTAGAAATGATGTGCCGTGGTGATATTATAGTGGATGCAAATGGGAATTCAAGTCGGATCATAATGAAAAGCGATTGCAATCCAATACCACTATTTCAGTAGTTGGGCCCAACATATTTGGGCTGCAATACCTATTTAATATATGAAATGCTAATTTGTTGACTACTTCAGTAGTTGGGCCAAACATACCCTAATTTGTTGACTACTACATCCATGGATGATGGATGGGATTGATCGCTATAGAGAAGTATTTCTTTCTAGTAATGGGATTTTATTAATTGATTATGTGATAATGTGACTGAATATGTATTATTACTTATTTGGATTTGGTGTAATTAAGTGTTAATTGTTATGTTCAATTTCAGTAACCATTAACGTTGGGTGATTTGAGTCAAATACCATGGCTCCTAAATATGCATCTGGAGCTCAAAAAAAGAAGAAAAGAGAAAGAGTAGAGGCATTAATTCGAAGTCAGATTGGAGATATGGATAAATATTTTAATAACAAGAAAAGAAAAGAGAATGAAGGTGTTGAGGAACAGAATCAGAATGATAATGATAATGTGGATGGACAAAAAGAGAACGAGGAGATGATTGAACATACCAATGTAGATGAACCTAAGCAGAATGATGAAAATAATGTTCAAGATGAATCTTTAAATCAAGCGAATTGCTTTACTTTGAATTTTGAGGATCCTGGAAATTGGAAGGACGTTCATATTGATCAAAAGACAAGGGATTTTTTAGTTGAAATGGGGCAAAAAAGAGTTGATGATATCTTGTTTCCCAAAGACAATCAAGGTAGACATTTGATGAATCACAATATAAGCGAGTACTTGCAAATGGGCAGACAACCGATAGAAGATGGTTAGTGTATTCGATTTCTTTAGATAAGATCTTTTGTTTTTGCTGCAAGTTGTTTAAAACAGAAAAAATGATGAAAAGTATTGGTCAATTGGGTAATGATGGATACAAAGATTGGCACAATGTGCATCGACGCCTTACAAATCATGAAGTATCTAAGGAGCATATAAGTTGCATGACTAGTTGGGTGGCATTGGAAAATAGGCTTCAAACCAAACATGTAATTGATGAAAGTGTACAATTGGCCATCACCAAAGAAAGAGAGCATTGGAAACAAGTGTTAACGAGGATAATTGCTATTGTAAAAAGGCTCGCTAAAAATACTTTGGCATTTCGAGGAGATTGTGAGCAACTTTATATTGAGAACAATGGACTTTTTTTGCGAATGATAGAAATGGTTGCTGAGTTTGATCCAATAATGAAAGAACACATTCGACGTGCTCAAGCACGTGAGATTCAGTATACATATCTTGGTCCTAAAATTCAAAATGAATTGATACAAACTTTGGCAGGCGAGGTCAAAAGTGCAATTATCACAAAAGTAAAACATGCAAAATATTTTTCTATCATCCTTGATTGTACTTCAGATGCGAGTAATGAGGAGCAAATGTCTCTAGTAATATGATGCGTGGACGATGCAACAGATTTGTCAATGGTTAAAGAATATTGGATTGAATTTTTGAAGGTGGATGATACATCAAAACTTGGTCTTTTCATGAATCTTGAGCTTGATATTGATAATATAAGAGGTCAAGGGTATGACAATGGAGCTAACATGAGCGGGAAACATAGAGGTGTACAAAAAAGGTTACTTGAAATTAATCCTAGAGCTTTCTATATTCCATGTGGTTGTCATAGCCTTAATCTAGCAATATGTGATATGGCAAGTTGTTGTTCTAAAGCTATGTCCTTCTTTGGAGTGATACAACTTCTCTATACATTGTTCTCTTCTTCTCCCAAACGATGGAAAATTTTTAAAGATAAGGTTGAAGGTTTGACACTTAAGCCATTGTCACAAACACGTTGGGAGAGTCATGTGGAAAGTGTTAAGCCGATAAAGGAGCAATGTGTACGAATAAGATACGCTTTACTTGACTTGGCAAACATTGCTGAAGATGCTAACACGAAGAGTCACGCTGAATCCTTAGCAACACATGAACTTGAGAATTTTGAGTTTTTACTTGGCATGGTCATTTGGTATAAGTTGTTGTATGCTATCAATACCGTGAGTAAATTTCTTCAAGCTGAAAACATGGATATTGATGAAGCCATCAAGCTTTTAGAAGCGTTTATTCTGTTTCTCAAAAATTATAGAGAATTTCTATTTGCAAGTGCTATGGATGAAGCTAAACAAATGGCAACTGAAATGGAAATTGAAGCTGTTTTTCGAGAAAAAACGTAGCATTCGAAGAAAGACGCATTTCAATGAAAGTGGTAGTGAAGAGGTAACACAATCAGCTGAAGAATCTTTTAGAGTTGATTATTTTCTCTTTATAATTGATCAAGCTCAATCTTCACTTCAAACTCGCTTTGAACAATTTAAACATTATGAAGAGACATTTGGATTTTTGTTTAATTTGGAAAGGTTAAAGATACATTTTGATAATTTGTTGAAATCTTGTATGAATCTTGAGTAGTATTTGAACCATAATGGACATTCAGACATTATTGGTGATGACTTATGTACAGAGTTGTTAGTTTTGAAGTGCTATTTACCTGAAGAAACAAAAAGAGCTATTGATGTGCTAAATTACTTGGAGAAAATGGATGGTTGTTTTCCAAATGCTAGCATTACTTACAAGATTTTGCTCACTATACCAGTTACAGTTGCATCAGCAGAAAGAAGCTTCTCCAAGTTGAAATTGATCAAGACTTATCTCCGTTCAACTATGTTGCCGGAAAGATTGAATGGATTGGCTATGTTATCCATTGAAAAAGAAATGGTTGAACAACTCGACTATACAAAATTGATTGATATTTTTGCCTCGAAAACTGCAAGACGAGTTGTATTTAAGTGATTGGTTAGAACATTTTCGTATTGTTACTTGATTGTAAAATAAATATTTTGAATATTTTAGTTTTTTTTTTGTTACTTTATTATTGAATTTAAGTTAACAAATTTAGTTATGTGGACTCTTTTAAAAGAAAAAGAGGATTGTCTGCTATGGCTTAGGGGCCCAAATTCTGAAGTTCGCCTCAAGTCCCGCAAAACACAGGTACGGCCCTAACGACAACTATCTTAAGCATTAAAATAAAATCCGCTACCCATTCACTTCTTGTGGCCAAACTTAGGAATGGAATATGTCGAGATTATTTTTCATTTTTTTTTCACTTAAAAATATTTTAATTATTTAATATTTTTTTAAAAAAAATAAATATGATTTAATTTGAAAACCTAAAAATAAAATATAATAAAATAAAAAATTCAGTGAGGATGTGAATGTTGCCTTCCCCAGATAATACTCACCATGTTCCCTTTTTTGTATTTCTGACAAATTTTAAACTATAATAATTGATCACTGAGGCTTGTTTAATGGGAATTAAAATCATATTTTTAGTAGATTTTGATTCAAAAAATAATGAAATGTATGGTTGAAAATATAAAATATGTTGTGAAACTGTGAATTTCATTAAATATGTTGTAAAAATTGATGGTTAATTTTGAATTAAATTTTAATCTAAAGTTTTAGTTGAACCAAACATGAGCTCGGTATCAAATCGAAGAGTGTAGTGTTTTCAAATTAATGACGATGGATTTCACCCTCTACATTGGTGCTAACATGATTATTAGATGTTTGTATCCCAAGATACATCGTTTCTTCTAAAGTGGGTATTGCACTATATCAACCTTGCCAGTTGAACCAAAGTATAAACAATATTCTTCTTGAATGGAATAGACACGAATTAAAAATTCGAACGAGATTTTATTCCTGAAAATAATTCAAACATAATCTTATTTCAACAAAACAAAAGAAATTGAATTTTTGAAGCGATGAGAGAATTAGAAATCAATAATAATTTGACTTGATTTGGTGTCGAGAAAAAAATGGAACTAAAAGTCTCTATTTTTAAATTTTCAAATGACTCGTTGAAATATTGCATTTCTAAGCATATACAACACATTTTCACGTTAAATGGTGCAGCATACACATTTTCATTGAAAGGTTGCATCTCTTAACATAAATTACACATTTTCACATTAAATGGTGTAGTATACACCTTTTTATTATACACTTTTTAAATAATCACATCCATTTTAAACAACATGACTCTTTACAACTGAAGTTGTCGTAATAGATACATATTTCAATTCACACTATAAATAATTTCAATTATTCCAACATGTAATGAGTCTACAAACTTCATGTTAAGTAATAAAAATGAGTTTGAACAGGTTACTACGTTTTTAAGCAGTTTGGTGTTGGCATTTCAAGCACTGCACCGATAGAGTTGGTTGAATAATCCAAGCCTCTTAATCCCTAAGTTGCTTTGGCGAACAATCGAACCCTTCGGACCTTATTCAATTCCAAAATATGATGAGTCGGTATTGAGATGCCAAACGACTTCCTCGCTAAGAGCTCTTGGGTGTCACCAGCTAGCTCATCAAGAAGAACTTTACCTCTTCACTAAAATTTACATAATTTTCGTCATATTGGAGTGAATGGCACACAATCAACAAGCCAAACATTAGTTCTACCCTACAAGGAATTTTTCAAATGTAAGAAAAAGGCATACCAGACATCAAAATATCATGTTTCTCATCCAATTTACTTATTTATCTATTTTTAATATGTATTTTTATTTATATAAATATGATTTAAATTTAAAAATATAGTCGAGCTCAAGGTGGGACCATATTTGGGAAAATATACCCTAATTCTCCAATATGACGAGAAATTCTTATCTGGTCTGAAAGCGACAATGCAATAACAATCGAGACATTTTGCCAAGTGGAAATTACATAAAATCAGATGAATAAAGATCCAATTTCATAAATTAGGGTTGAAGTTTATTTGTTCAATTTTCATGTTTTTAGAATTTTGATTAAATATTAAATCTTTTAACTAATTGACGCGTATATCCAGTAAATTTAGTGTTTTAAATTTGATAATATCCCAACTTCCATTTTCATTCAAACCCTTATTTTTTTCTCAAACACTATCTCATCTCCACATTTTTCGCGCCCAATCTCCACAATTTTTCCAAAATAAACTGTCTAAAATCTCCAAAATCAATCGTCGGTGCATTTCATTTTGTCTATAGTATGAGAACGTTTCCATCCGACAGCGAATACTAATGGTGAAAATGAAGGCTGAAAATAAAGTGAAGAAGATGGTGTGAATGCTGGGTAGAACAAATAAAAGGAAAATAATGGAAAATCCCAAGAAAACTCCAGCAACAAGGCAAGAATCGCATGGGTCAAGTAAAAAAAGTCTGCGAAAACGGTATTTTCAATTTTTTTTTGTTCATTTATTTCATTTTGTTTGATAAGTAGTATTGAAGGAAATGTGTGGGGGTTTTATTTTGAAAGTGTAGTGATAATTTATACAATGATTCATGGCATACAATAGTGTCGTATGTAACGAAGAGTGTTATGGATTTGTGACCTACTTCCCACATGTCATTGGATATGTAATGGAGATTAAAATGGGTTTGTGACCTAATTCCATCACATGATATACAATTATACGTTTATGAGATTTGATTGTATTCTGTAATTTGTGGTTGTGACATTAAATGGCATGAGTATACATGTATATGTGACCTTTAAATTTTATCTCATATTCTATACGTATGTGTCATGATTTTGTAAATTTTTCTCAATATGTGAAATGTTTGAAAATAATTCTATGTGAATCATTTTACAGTTCTGTGTACCATTATTTACATATGTGACCTCGTTTATTCTAATAATACTTCATAGATTTAATTTTATCTTTTCATCTATGACCTCTTTCATTTGCATCTGTGACCTGACATAAACACGTGCTGCAGGTGTGGAAATTCATAATAGCACAACATAAATGGTTTCCTGGAAATATCACCACATCTATGACAAAAGGTGTTATCACGAACTTGTAAAAATATTTGAGCGAAACCCAACGAAGTATACTCATGGGAACATGTTTTGCGCATTTTCTGGAGTGTCATGAAATTGTGCTTCAGCCACAATTAATTCATTATTTTCTACTTAGACAGGTGCATATACCCAATGAAAATGAAATGTGGTTTTGCATATTATGTAGATTTGTTAGGTTTTCTCTTATTGAGCTCTGTTTAGTAACAGGACTACGATGCATAGGAAATAGTGATGTGCATATACTTGAAAACAGTCCTTCATGTTTGAAGAAAAAATATTTAAGTCAACTGAACATTGTGACACGTGAAGATGTAAGGGATGCATTCATATTAGATTGCCAACTTCTAGAGCAGGACGTTGTTGAAGTCCTTATAGATTAAGAGTCGCAATGCTTGGAGCTCTGTATTTCATTACATCTTACATGTTCCCAAGAGATTACAAGAAGGTTGTTGATCATTATTTATTTGTACTTGTTGAAGATTTTTCTGCAATGGATACGTTTCTTTGGGGGAAGATCATTTTTTATACTACTTTGAATGCATTGAGAGATGGTATGAGTAAGAGGACAAGTCATTATAGGCTAAGAGGTCTATTAGTAGCCTTTCAAGTGTGGATATACGAGATGATTCCTAGTCTTGCTGGATGGCAAATCAACACCCGCTGCTAAGCTTGAAGGAATTGAATACTTCTCAAACCCTAATGTAATCAATTCAAATAAATTGAATTAATAGTGCAATAAGTTTTTTATCGTTACCAATATTTTTTTTCTAATAATTTTATTGTATGACAGATTCAAATCTGTGACCTGTAGCCCTAGGATAATGAGATGAAAATGTCGTATATGAATGGGATGCAATACATTAAGCCAGTTCAACCACGCAATGGCTGGAGAAAAAAGAGAATGATGGAAAGTTCAGCTCATAGTGTGGGAACAAGTGGAGAGTCAGGTTCATAAGGTGTAAAGACGTCTACATCGGTTCTCATGATCACCGATAGTAGTACTAGTCATGTTGTTGCTGATGAAGACGATGATGAATTTGTTGATCCTCCACCGAGGTGGCGGGAGACATCTGTCCATGTAAATTCTCTAATAGATGAGGGTCTATTAGCTGAACCTCATGATGCGTAGGAACTTCATTCAGATGTCCCACCACCGGATGACGTAAGTGGTTATTGAGGTTAATAAAATCTAAGTACTAATTTGAATATGATTTCTATCATAGGTTACATGTCATGTAAATTAATGGAAGTTACAGATATGTGTGCATAGGTCGCATGTTCATTTACATAAGTCACCGATGATTCATTTCTTCAATGATTATATGTCACCATAATCAAGTCACATATATTAATGAACACATCACATTTTCACTTGCATTGGCAAAGTAACTATCATATTTTACAATTTCTATGTCACTGATTTATTTTACACACTTTAAAGGTAGTCGAGGATTTGAAAAAAGAATTGATGGTGTAAATATCTGAACTACTTTTGAAGAACGAAGTTTTGAACGTTCAAATAGTTGAGATGAGGTCGCATATGTCATCTATACAGGGTGAATAGATACGAAAGATGAATGACATTGTCCAAATGTAGAATAGAATTAGAAGTGACATGATAGAAATTAGGACAAACATGCAGCTCATGTCCAAATCTGTATATGCAATGATTTCTAGTATGATGGAAGAGATTTTGAAAAATCCAAAGATGATGAAGGTCGTGTAGTTAAAGAGTCTGAGAAGCGTGATGAAGTAAGTACGACTTAGTTATGTCTTTTTTGAATGATATACAGTTTCATTGTAAATTTGATATTTGCTCTAATTTCACGATAAAGACGCGGGACCAAATTTGGACAGGAAAGGTAAGAGTAAGATATTTCCTAATGACGATCCTGAGATCCAATTAGTATTTAACCTCCTTTGTTTGATTTGGGTCTCAAATTTACACAACCTGATTTGCCTACTCCATTCGAATCCAAAAAAATTCAGCAACAGGTTGACTCTATCATAGCTGACATTGTTCAGAACACAAAAAGGACATAGAGAAGGGTATACTCTAATCCAGTGATTTACAAAAGCTTTGTACACTCCATGCAGATTACAGGTGTTAATTGCTATTAGGTCACAAGTCACACACAGGTCAAAGGTGTAATAGTAGACCAATAATCAACGATGTTTACTGTTACAACAATATGCAAGTATCCCTGGTATTTGAACCAAGTTCAGAATTACCAATTAAGAGAGTTTCTAGACCAGCGAGGATACTACAATCTCCATTTATCGCTGGTGAAGGAAAAGTAGTCAAATAGCCAGACAGTGTTTTGTTATTCGAACATTATAATCGCTATGTTGAAGACGTCGACATTGCTTCATTTCAGAATTGGTCCCAACGAGGCTGCAAATCGAAAAATAAGTAAATTCAACTTATTTTCCTTAAAGTTGTTTAATAACTTATTGTAAGACATTTATTATGGTTCATATTACATTTATAGGAAAAAGTGTAATGATGCTGATGATCGTATCAGTCCCCCATTTCTGTTGGTTCGTTCAAAGTTGGATATAAAACGTGGTTTTATGAGTTTGTGAATTCTGAATCCTCATTGAGCAGCACGGTATGAATGCATCTTCAAATATTTACTCACAGAAGCTGAAGCATTAGTTACATATGATTTACATTGGTCACAACATATTTAGTTGAACTTCAGGTCAATTACGTAAGGTCACATATCATGTTAATAGGTCACGAGTCATTTTTCAATTTCAATAAATAGTTGAATTTCGATCTAAGTTCTTTTAAATTGGTCACAGCTACTATGTAAACTCGAATAGTTTATCGAACTTAGGTCACAGATCAACAATTCAGGTCACAACTTATATTTTCATTGGACACATATCTTTTTTAATAGTATTTCATAAATAATCTTTTCTTTTCTATTATTACAGCACATCAATGTGTATTTCTATGACATCCACTAGTTGGCAATGCACGAGAAAAATGTCAAATTCCAGATGAAGCTCAAAAACATATACTCCAAATTCAAGCAAGATCGTACTGTATTGCGTCAAAGTCCCGTTTGATAGATGTTATTACAAATGGTAGTTTGCCTTTATGCTTTCCTTGGGCCAGTGTGGACTTTGTTTTTATGCCAATTATACCAACGAACAAGGCATACTGGATGCTTGTTGTCCTTGAATTCAGTATGCACACACTGCATGTGTTCAATTCTGTTGAGAAGACCTACCATGACTTCATTATTCGTATTGGTATTGAACCATATGTCAAAATTATTCCTTATCTATTGAATTCAGTTGGACTTTGGAAAAAACATATTGACTATGACGGAGAAGATTGTATGGACTTGAGGTTAATAGTTGACAGTAGTCTTCCTCAACAGAAGAACGAGTAAGTCTGTGCTCACTTATCTCATTTCAAAATCATTTGATTATGTTCCTACCTAATAAATTATGACATGTTATTTTCCAGGCATAATTACGGCATCTTCACAATTTAATAAGTTAATTATTTGCTATATGATGATAAGGATTATGTGCCGATGAAATTTGACGCCAGAAGAATTAAGCTAGACATAGCGTCACAGCTGTATAAACATCGGGGCATATACAAGCCTACAAAGACGGGGAAGCATAAAAATAGGAGGAGATTATCATTGAGTGATGGCTAGAAATGTATTTTAAATTCAAAATGATGAACAGGTTTTGTAAAGTTTCTGAACATTAGCCTTTTTTCTATTTCTTTTGCAGCAGTTTTGTGAATAGAACTAGTTGTACATTGAACATTGGATAATTGTTTACATCAGTATTCGATAAATTTTGGTGTCATTTTCATTTTAGCATGCATGTGTTTGATGATCTAGCTTTGGTCACAGATTGTTGAGATATCAAATGACTATTGTCAATGTTTAATCTGTTGAATAATTATATTTATATATACAGATCATATTGTATAATACATGCTTGCCATTAGATCACATATCATACTAGTTACGCACTAGGCCTTTCACATGGAATACTACAAGTCTCAGTTATATTATGTTACAGATAACGCAATAGTTCACTGATTGTGGTCATATAGTCACAACTACCCACACAGGTTTTGAAACATTTGCACTCATTCTGCAAAAGTCACAGACAATAATTAAAAGTTATTTAGGTCATTGGGTCACATTTTTCACAAATATTAACCTAAATTTTTTTTACAGTACAATGAATAGTGTATAGGTCACACAATTAGTGTGCACATGTTACAGTTAATTGTATATGTCACAGATTGCAATCTGATGGTCACAATTGACATTATGCATAATTATCTCTCCTCAACCTACATAATCTGAATGCATAATTGCTATTTCAATAAATATTTCATGTACATTAAAATGATATATCAATTAATACGTACAACCAATTCATGAAATGTTAAAGAATATCTAAAATTGTTATGTATACGATCTAAGCGTGTCATCAATTGATTTGCTATTTGTGAGTGTTGGTCCTTACTTGAATTTGGCTTAATGGAACCAAGCTATTGCATCATCTATGTTTGTGACCATATCCTCCACAACGTCCACATTTCACTATTGGTTTCCCTTAGCTGGATGACATTCTCCTCTTTTCAGCGGGTCTACCAAAACTCCTCTTTTGATAAGGAGTTAATACAATTGTGTGTTGCAATTTTATAGGCATGGTCCATTCAGCTGGATCTCCAACTGGAATCACGAAGTCTTGGTATGCATTCATGTATGCCTCTTTTGTGTAATAATAAGAACAATAGTCATAAGGATCCATTTTAGTATGTGTGATCACAGTCAATGCATATGGACATGAATATAGATCAACTTGAAACATCCTGCATGTGCATGAATGTTGATCTATATCTACAAGAAAAGACAAGTATTCATCTTTGACTGAAAACAAGGACTGGTTCACAAGTAATACCTACAAGAAAGGTTAAAAATCATAATATGTGAAGTCAAATAAATATATTTCAAGTCACAAAAAATTAGTTTGAGTCACATAACACAATTTTCAGGTCACGGTTATATAATTCATTAATAAAAATAAAAAAGTTACCCTTAAGTTCCTTAAATCTGTGCTCATTTTTCTCATAAGTTTCTCGTAATTAGTTGTCAACCTCGTAAAGTTGCCAAGTGCATCATCACTATATTTACAAAATCAAGTTTGTATAGTTTGTCTCAAAAATTCTAATAATAATACAATAGGGTAATTCTTGGCTGCTTTTGTGACTGCTTTGACTGATTCTACTATATTTGAGGTTATTGTAGAATATCGATTTGCTGGCATGTGAAATCGTGACCACTTTTCAAGTCCAACATCCTCATATGAACATTTTGTGTTCATGAATATTATATAAATTACATTTGTGGACAATTTTTTAGTGTATGAGAATTGTAATTGAAAGTAGTACACTACCAGCAACGCCTAATCTTTTCGTTGAATAGAGTAAAATTGTTGTTATTTGCATCATGTGTATATACGGTGAAGAGAGTATGACCATAATGTCCATTCAAGTAGGTGCCATCAACCACAATCAAAGGTCGCAATGCTGCCAATTTTAAATTGATGCACCAAGAGGCATGAAATAATATTTGAACTTACTGTGACTATCAAGCTCCAATCATGTGACCGTACCAGGATTTCTTTGTTGAAGCATGTAAAAGTAGCTAGGTATCTTATCGAATGACTCAGTTGGATTACCCCTAATAATTTTTAAAGTTTGCTTACGAGATCTCCAAACCTTAGAATAGTTCATTGAAACTCCATACGTATGAAACATATCACTACATATATCCTTTGGAGTGTATATAGTATGTGACGATGTGTACTTGTATTTGATACTAGATGAAACAACAGTACTGGATTATAGCATGTGAGTTCCCAATATTATGTTTGAGCGATATGTGTGACCATTAGTAATCTTTCTAATCTTAAATAGACTTGATTTTCCCTACTTTGAAGATCTACGCATCTAAGTAAACCCATCATGTAAACACTTGACTACATACTCCATCTTGTCTAATCAAACAATCATAAACTCGAACATGTTCGGTATCGCAAACAAAGAAATGCTCAATTTGAAAATATTTTTATCACGGAAGACCCTTCCTTCCTCTACTTCTCTAGAATCAGCGATGGTTACAACTCTAACTTCATGTTCAATTATGTGACATGCTGGTTCGATAGTTGCATCGTATATGTTTGAAACCACATTCTGTAATGAAAACTCTCTAGTAGTTTGTACGTCAGTTAGAACCATAATAGATTGTCACTTAATATCTGTAACATCAATGCTCGGCATTTAAAAGGGTCACGATCTATACCCTTTAGAGTAATGTACAGCACATTACTGTCACTTCTTATTCTCACTGATGGCAAATCATGATTCAATACATACTGTATTGTGACGGCTGTCTTCGTATGATCCAAACTGATCTCGATCATTACGATATCCACAAGTTTAGTATAAGTGCAATTACGTTCAAGCAAAACCATCGATAATTGGGATCCATTTAACAAATATACGTGTACATACATCATTTCTTTAGTTTTAAAGATATAATGTCAGGAGTAAAAATGAATTCATGCAAGTCACGATGTAGTACGAGTCACACTATGAGTTCATGCACGTCACAGAATTATCTACGATATTATATATGTGATATCAATGTAACGAACGTCACAGATTTTATTGATTATCCATAGAAATGTTTTCAACTCACGTCATGAATTTATGAAAATATATTACAACTGTAAAAGTCGATTTTATAGCATGACATACCAATGGTGATGGGTATTCTCGGCACTGAAAATAGATTTTTTAATGCTTAATCCTGATTTATGATTTTGGGAAAAATTCACAACTCATACTTTATCTATCCCAAAATCAAAAATCAGGCCCCAAGGTTTAGAATTGCAAAAATCAGGTTTTTCATGAATTAATTAATTATATTTTACAATTATTCTATTAAATTAAATATTTATTGTAATATAACATAATTAACCCACCACCACCCCTATTACTCCGGCGACTATTTTCCGACCGCGCTTAATTCCGACGACTACTCCGGTGACCGTTTTGTCGTCACTTAATTCTGGCGACTGCTCCAATTTCGAAGTCACATATATAAGTAAAAATTTTATTTTCAGTCATGAATTATTAAATTAATTGGTCACAGATTATTTCGAAGTCACAGATCAAAAAATTGAGTCATTTACAATTGACTTCATTGGTCACTGATAAAAAATTAGAGGTCACATATTTTTTTATGGAGGTCACAGATTTTTAATTAGTCATAATTTAAAAAATTATTCTATATTTATTGGTCACAGGATACATTTTCAGTCACATATTAACAAATTTTAAGGTCACAGTCCCAATACATCAACAATACTACAGGTCACAGATCGACCGAATAGATGATCACACACACTTCGTTGCATCCCTGCCGTCGCCATCTCCACCGCCACAACCAACCCCCAATAATAACACAAACAAAAACCACAACAGATCAACCAAAACACAAACCACCATCAATTCGAAAATCACAAACATCATCAATCTGAAAATCGAAAAACACCAACGCACATCACCACACCTCACAAAACACAAACCACCATCAATCTGAAAATCGAAAAACACCAACGCACATCACCACCGCACTGCCGGATTTTAGAATCGCTACCACCAACACCATCCAAAAAAATATGTAATAGATGGACGCTGCAGAACGCCCAAAATGTAATAGATGTTGCTAGCAGCAGCGTCGACGTTGCTGTGTCCCAGCAACGTCGATGCTGCTGTCACTGATGTGTCGCACAGCAGCGACGCTGCTGCGACACAGCAACGTGCGCAGCAGCGTGCGACACAGCAGCGATGCTGCTGCGTCGCGCAGCTCACAGATCAGAGGGGGGAAATGGAGGAGACGGGAGGGAGGGAGAGGAGAGAAGGGAGGAGGCGGCGGTCGGAGGGGGAGGAGAGAAGTGAGAGAGTGTGGAGATAAGTGAGAGCAAGGGTTGTGTAGAATGATAGACAAATTAGGGTTTTAATAGATAAATTATTTAATTAAAATGATAAAAAACCTGATAAATGAAAAAAAAAATATGAAAACCTGATTTTTTAAAAGGTTAAACTTAATGCCTGGTTTTTGATAATTTTCCCTATGATTTTTCCCCTTTTGCCAACATATTCAGTGGGCTAGTTTTTCATGGGCTTACCTCAAATTTGAAACAGTGGGCTGGCTTAAACCGCCAAGGGCTAGGCAGTCAGTGCCCAGCACTCTGCCACGCAATCTGCAGTGTCAGTTGATTCTTCTCTATCACGACCTCTTGCTTCTCTTTACCTTCCGAACAATTAATTGTGCATCAAGAATTGGTTTAATTCGATTACAGAAATCCCTAAATTCTGTTACCATAGTTGTAATTAGAAGCTGAATTGAGATTCATAACGGATCTAGCCAAAATGACCAGTAGTTGGAGGAGAACATTTGGCAATGTCAGGTCCTTTTTTGGAAATTCTATGGGAGGCTTAAGGGGAGGCAGTAATTTGGCCTCGTGGGTAGTCGCCGGAACACTAGCTTATTTCCTCTGGGTCAAGCCTTCCCAGCAACTCAAAAAAGAGCAAGAGGCAATTTATCACTCCCTATTTCACCTTGAATTTTGTAATTTTTTAGGACGGCTTTGATGTTTGTTATTTGTTATTTTTATTTTGGCAGGAGAGGGCAGCGTTGGCGGCAGCTTCAGATCCTTATAAATATGTCGAAAAGCGCAGACCGATTCCGGATCCTCAGGTACTGCATATATTTTATGATTTGTGGAGAAACTTTTTGTTTCGATGGAATTAGAATTGATGGGAGTGTAGGTGTAAATTTTGGCAGGAAACTGGATTGATATATGGGAACAAAAGCAAAGAGAACAAATCCGGGGAATGAATTTCTTCGATGTTGAGTAAGTTTAGATAGTTTGCAATCTGCTGAAATGTTGAAGAGCTGAGGATTAAGTTACTATCTGTTATACATTAATACATGCCTGTATGCATTGAAAATTATTACTCTAAAACAGCTGTTTATCAAAGTGACAGTTCGAATACATGATAAAAATGAAAATGTGGTGTGTAATATATGTTATTCATGTTTTTGTTTAGTTTAGTTAATCAATGAATTTTCAAGTATGTGATTTTCTTTAATTTCTTTTAGAGGAAACTGTTGTACAAAATTTGATGGTTACTAAATCACTATACATCGTTGTAAACTTGGAATATGTGATTATTCAAACCCAAAAAAGAGTATGTTTGAAGAAATTATAATTTTTTGAATGCCAACAAATGCTAGTATAAATGAATAATCTATTTAAATTCAGAAATGAAGTACTGCATTTCATGTGTGGGATTTAAAATTACATAGAGCAGACAAGATAATGATGGTACCACCAGGGGTGGAGGGAGGGGTGGGCTATAGCCCAGCCCTACCCAGCCCAAAATCAATTTTTTTTTTAAATATTTGGTTTAAATATTAGGTTAATTGTGTATCATTTCAATTTTACACTTGGGTTGTAAATAAAATTAATTGGGCTAAAATTAATATTTGGACTCGACAAATTTTATTTTATTTTTAATTTTTCACCATGAATTTGCTTCTAAGCTGTGAATTAATTTCTAGGCTGGGATAATTTTATTCTTTTTAGTTTTTCACCGTGAAGTTGCTTATGAAATGATGTTATTATCAAAATAAGTAATATGCTATATATTTAATTTTATTAGTTTAAAAATATATTTGTTAGAACTTTGTTCTGAGTGTTCAAAAATATATTATGACCAATGTTTTAAACTTATAGAAAATGATATATAACATTAATATATTAAAAATCAAATGCGATTTAAGTTAAATTTGATAATTAAATAAATGGAAGGATGAAGGTGAATAATACAATTTAATTAGTTTGGATTCAAAATCAAATTAGTCATTTAGACATACATTTGGAAAATGATTTTTGATAGACATTTTAACATTTGTTTATTATGTTACTATCCCACAATGGGAAATTTACGAAACCATTAGAGAGAAGAGCATCTATAAGAGACACCATCTCACATTAGAAGTTTATGAAATCATTTGAGATAAGTGCATCTATAAAATGAGCATGACTTCCAATAGTTTTCTATGTGCCTTTGAATTATAATCTATGAGGTCCATTCATGAAGTTAAAAAATTATAAACAAAAAAAAATTAGGAAAACAACCAAACTGCGACTAGTTCATCGGTTTACGGTTGAACCGACCGGTTCAGTAGGTTTTGAGCGGTTTTGTCATAATGAGTTAGCTGGGCATGATTTTGCCCGATTTTAGGTCCAGTTTTTGTTTTATCGTATGGTTTAGAACATCTTTTAGAGTACAAGTTCGTTGAAAAAATAAATAAATTCAGCCCAGCCTAATATATTTTCTGGCTCCGCCCCTGGCTACCACCATAGGAAGTTTTTCAAATTTCAACTACTCATTTGCAAAACTTGAAACCATGATAGGATGCTTACCTATCAATCCTGGCTAAAGTGTGGCTTGAATTTTATCTTTTCAATAGACATTAGTGAAAGTTTTATATTATTTAGACATACATGCAAAATTACACAATTAAAAGCAACAAGTCACTTTTTAATTGTTTCTAATGATTAGATCAAACAAGTGAATTTATACTAAGTTTGAATACTACAATCAATAATTATAGTAAAGAACACCAAAGATGATCACGGAGAAACCCCAAGTGGGTAAAAACTCCGAGCACTTTGCCCGTCAATAATCTACTATAAATTGAAACAAACTTAGGACCGACATGTCTACCCGGTCTACCTCGTAGAACTTCTGACCTCAATTCCCGCAGTTTCCCTTGATCCTACTCGAGGTGTGCTCCTTCAAAACAAATCCCGACTCCTGGTTTATACCTTAGCCCTCGTGAACTACGTGCTCATGACGCCAGATCCTAACTCCTAGTGAAAATAGTCCTCCTGAATTTGTGCTTCTGCAACAACTCCCGATCCCTGGTATCGATTTATCTCCGGTGGATTAAATGGTTTGGTATTTGATCAAAAGATCTTGAATGTTTTGATATGTGGTTTAATATGTAACGATATGGCAAAATAAAAAAATCAAAGTTTGGATGAAATTGTAGCTCAAATAATATGGTGGTTGAATTTTTGAATTCATGAATGTGTTTTGAATTTTCAAATGAATGGTCTTTATGGAAAATATGATTCACCACACTTTTGGACATTCATAGGGTAGGATATATATAGGGAAAAGTGTTTGGTATGAAAAGGATTGAAAAACCAAGTGTTTGATGCAAAACATAATTCTGTGCGTTGACCTGTCGCTCTAGCGCCAAGCCAGCGACAGGCGATCAGCAGCTAAGCAATCGTCAGTATTTTTATCATAACTTTCTTTCTCGATATCCGATTAAGGTGATTCAAAATGTGTTGAAAAGTTAACTCAAATGACTACAATTATTCTATAAATAGCCTTCTCCAAATTCTAATGTTTTCTATGTGAAAATGCGTTGCAAATCGCGACTCAGAATTTGGAGCATAACTTGTACGGCTCTTTAACACTCTTTGGACTTCTAAATGTATTCCAATGATCATATGTGATAACCTTGAACTCCTTCAAGAACTATACTACCAACCCAACTCTTTTGACTTTAATTAGGATTCTATAACTTCAATTTTGACTTTGATTACAACTCGATAAACTCCTAATAGAATTCAATTAGAACTTGATTTTGACTAAGGAAATTGCCAATTACAAATTTAGAAATTGTCAATTATAATTTGGACTTGACAATTAGGATGTCGGGTTACAAGTTTTTTCCCTACTTTGATCTTCCACGTGATCTCATGATTACCTGACTACCAGATTAAACATCAAGAGTCTTGGAAGCTAAATTGTGTTTGACATTAGCAATTTAGTACTGACACGAAAATGTAGTCATGCAAGAAAACTGAAATCAGATTTTCTTCCATATTTTTCTCTTGGAAAAATTGTGAGTACATGGCTTACAATGTCTTAAAGATAATTCCAGTGTTTTAATATATGAAATTCATTGTCCTCTTTCCTCCACATAGACTTAAATAATTCCAAATACTTTTGCAAAACTCCATTATAGCCCACATTTGCTTCGAAACATTTTATCGATTTAGTTAAAAACAAAAAAATATATTCGTCTTTGAAACTTAATATGTTTGATTATAGCAAGAACTAATTGAGTTACGAAGAATTTAAAAATCTTATGATGATTTTGTAATCACTTGTTTCTTAATTGATTATTAAAATAAGCATAATCAAGGCATATATTCTTCAAACCAAAAGGAACCTTGGTTGTATTGAAATGTGTAAATTGGTTTTATAATTTTTTTTTTACGATAAGTACATACTTCATTTTGATGAAGTTCATCAAGGTCTGCAATGACAATATGTACTTTTCCGGTCTTAATATAATTTTGCATCTACACCTCCACATCCCTTAATTTGTTACTACAAATTTATTATCAGTTGCAACACATATAAATTACTTCTTAAATTCTTTATCTTATATTGAGAATGAAGCTGTCTAACAAATATGCAAACCTTTGGCTGAAGTTTATGACAGTATCAGTTCAAGAAAGTTGTTCCAATGAAACATTTAATGAGGTACCATAGTTTCCCTTGCTGCCTTCTGGTTCTATTTATAAATAAACAAGCATTGTTGTTGATACTTTTCTTCTATAAATCAATCTACTGGATAAACCAAGTCAGCCTCTCTTGTTGTTTAGAAAAGAAATTATTTTTGACAAATTGATTCTTGTATAGCAGCATTTGGTGTCCATTTTGGAAAGACTTAAAGGTTGAAGGGGCAATAATTGCAATGAGGTGACCCGGAAATTATTTGGTTTCCTAAATTAGAACTAGCAAAGGTGATCGAGGACTTCAACTAATGGCCAGGTTTTGTGAACAGAATTGAAGTTAGCTTAAGTTACAGTTGTCATTACTAGTATCCTTTGGATCAGTAACCTTCACAGACAGTGACATTATTATCACTTTGGTAATGTAAGTATCGTCCACTACTTTAGCCAAGGAAGATAAGCAGCCTAGAGTATACTTGACTATCTCTTTTAGTATAATGTTATCTAGTACCACTGGTACTACCTTAGAAGCATGGATACTTGTAAACTTATTATGGACCGTATCCAATACGTGTGCAAGCTTAAATACTCTGATACCCTTCGATACGTATTGTATACATATTTTTTTAATTATTTTATATATTTTTTATTTTTTATTTTTCGATGGTATCGGATACGTATTTTTTAATTGGTTTATATTTTAATTATTTTCGATACGTATTTGATACGTTATTTGTGAAGTGTGTTATTAGTGAGTTTAATTCTATCACTATATAATATGGATTCGAAGACCTGTGGCCACTTCATGGTCCACATGCATCTTTGTTTCAAAGCGTTGCTTGAATTTTCTTGTACAACCTTCTTTTTCATCTTGTGATACTCTTTTTGCACTCTATGAGAAAGAATAAAATAACTTCACAGCGAGCTGAAGAATTGATTTTCATTCATGGCAATCTGCTTCATTTATTAAGATAATTAGATCTTCATTTAAAAGGAGAATTCAAAATGTAGGGCATTACCTAAAATTCATTTGATACTCGTGAAGCTGTGGACTGCTTGAGGTTGGTAATCTATTATTAGATGAACTAGAGTTGAAGAGTATTATTTTTAATGATAACGAAGAAACTGATAATGAAGAAAATGAAGTTGGGACAATTAAGGAATAAGATGAAATGTTTTGGTATTTTATTTTATTTTTATTATTATGCTTCTAATTTAATTTTTATACTAATGAAATTATGTTGAAATTTATAACGCGTATCCGTGCATCCTAATTTTTTCTAAGAACAACTATTGGTGTACCTATATTGTATCGTATTCAAATTACGTATCCGTATCCATGCTTCTTAGGGTGCTATAACGTTAGCCTAGGTGAGGTTAAATGATACACTTCATGAAAGGTAGAATTCATTTAATTATATCTCTAATTTTATGCTACATTAACGACATCGGGACTGGTGTTTTAATACCGGTGGTGCTAAATAGCATTACACTGTTTTTTATAGATTTTGATGGTTCCAATATAATATGTATATTGAACTGAGTGGTTGTGTCTTTGTGATGGTTCCAATATAACATTTAGCCCTTGTTTGGGCTTCATTGAAATTTTAATTTATTTTACTCTCTTCATATCAACCACACATTTTTCGATAAAATAATATTGCATTTAAACCCAAATTTTTTCTACTTTTTTAACTACACATTTTCAAAAAATTACTCTTCCAAAATACATTTTACCCAAAATCTCAATAAAATGGAGCACAAACAAGGGCTTATATAGAACTGGTGGTGGGTGGTGATTTTGTGGTTTTCATTTGGTTCATGTAGTGGTGGTCTTGATTTGAAATTGCTGAACTGACAATATGAATGGCTATTATTTTTTATGTTGGTTGATATCAAGGGAAGTAATGGTGCTGTTCTTTCCAAGAGAGAGGAAAACTCTTGGGACTTTTCCTTCAATGATTTCAATCTTATCGTTCTTTTAACGTGAAATATGACCATGCATTTTTCTTCAGAATCATAAGATTGTTATTACTGTATATTCCCTAAATGGCTGAGTGTTTTTTAGCCATAGGACTTCATTTCACTAGTACGAAGATACATATCCATGAAGATTAATTGCTGTTCCTGAATGGTGGTTATACGTAAATTGAATCTGTTCAACAGACTTCTTTAATAATGTTACTTCTGTCGTTGCAGAAGAATGTACTGAATTCTTAAGCAACCTCTGTATTAGTTACTATGAATGGTGCAAAATATTTTATTCAATACAGTGGGTAGAATAGATTCTCATTGTTTCTATTTATATCTGTCATCCTGATTTACTTGCTGCAACTCCATGATAATGGAACTTTTTATTAGCAATTTATAATTGTAGATTCAAATTGAATGTCGACTACATGTTTGAATAAGCACGCAAGCATGTGCAAGTATAGGATCACCCATGATTTGTGCATTTTGTAACTGTTTAAAAAGAATGATCTTTAGCTCATCGTATCCATGAAAAAGATCTTCAAATTCTTTGGTTGCATCTAAAATTACCATTTTCCATGAGAAATCAAGAGTGTTGGTTTATAATTAAATGTAATCAATCTAGCTTAACCATAGCTGGTAATCAGCTCAAGTGGGTGGCAGGGTGGGTAAACTTCTTTGGTTAAGATCTCTATGATTTATGCTCCATGTGTTTGTAGTTGTTTGTCAGCTAATGTCCCATATAGTGTGATGTTTGCCCTGTTACACCTGTTTCAGTGATTTTCTTCGAAACCGAGAATTTATTTAACTTATAGACTGCATTGAACGTGAATTAATTGAGCGAATATAAGGTACTGAGAAAAGGTGGGAAACTAAGAGAATGTGACAAGGGGAACACTCTTATTACATTGATTTTGGCATTCACGTTTTTCTCCCATTAGAAAGAAATAACATCAGGTGTAGTGGGAAAGACAATAAATCAGAACTATAGAGAATTTCATATAAGTAAACCATATACTGATGCTGTAGCGATCAAGAATTTTAAATTATATTTTCTCGAAAAATGTGTCGCTAAACTTTAAACCCTATCGTTAAAGTGAAAATGCGTTCGTCTAGTTGTTATAAACGAATTTAAATTATTTTGAATCGAATTCATTTTCGAATAATTTTTAATTATCGATTCCTTATTATATTGTTTAAATCCGAATTTTAGTAAATTTAATTAAAATATATATCTTATGATTATTTGAAGCCCAATTAATTAAAGTCCAATATTTATAGTTCAATTACATAAGCCCAAAATTTAAATTATACTCTTTTTAAACCAATCCATTTAAGTCCAACATTTTAAGTTATATTCTTTTAGTCCAAATTCATTAGGTCCAATTAGAAAACCCCTAAAGTCCAATTTCTTGGCTTAATTACCCACCTAGAAATTTGTGCCCTAGATTGTTACTGTTCATATATCTCACTCATTCTCCCTTTCACTATTCACACAGCTCCATTTGGTAAGAGACTTTCCTTCCCTCAGACTCTCTCATTTTACTGTGAGACACCATTGATACTAGAAAGTCCATTTCTAGCATCAACAGTGAATTCACAAAGATACACAATGCAGTTCACCATTCCACCATTCATCACCACTCACCATCAACATTGCAGCCTCAAACCGCCAAGCTCACCACCATCAACTCATAGCTCAAACCACTGCAACCCAACAACACACCAAACCGAGCCAAATCCACCAACTCACTGCTTCATCCAAGTAACTACACCAAGCCAACACGCCACACCTTCTACCCACCAACCAAGAAAGAACACCTCCAACCACCTCGAGCCACCAACCCCAAGCTCAAAACCGACCACCACAGTCACCACCCAAACTACCTCCTCTCACTGCCCAACTCAACCAATCAGCTACAAAGCCAAAACGAACCACCAAGCTCACTACCCAAACCCGAAACCAACCGCCCCGAATCCACCTACCCAAACCCCTAAAACGAACCACCAAGGTCACTGCCACAAACCACCACACAAAAAACCCGACTGCACCGCCACATTTTCCACCCAAAATCCAAAACAATCAAAGAAATAAAAACCCCAAATCGACAACCCCAATCGACTGCAACCTTCAACCCATAACTTACCTCACTTTTCCCAACTCATTTCCAACAAGAATCAAACCTCCAAGTCGCGATTAAGCCTCGGTCACCATCGAACCGCGCGTCATTTCGCCCAAATAAAAACCCCCCCAACCTACCCACGAGCCCGGCGCCACCACCGCCGGTCGGTGGTGGTAAGAAATCAGAGGAAGGGTCTCGTCGAATCTCTCTCTCTCTCTCTCTCTCTGTTGAGAGAGAGAGAGAAAAAAAAAAATTAGGTTATATTTTACAATTTTGATTTTTAAATTTAACCCTTTAGTCCCCAGCTTTCAAAAGTTGTTCATTTTAGTCCTGTAGTTTAGAAAATATCATTTTCAGTTCTTAATTTTTATTTATTTAAATTACAGTTTTATAAAACTTTCATTTTAGACCCAAAATCTTTAAAAGTCACTGTTTCAGTACTTAAACTCCTATTTTCAATTTTAATTAATTTCAATTTAGTCCCCAAGTTCAGAAAATATTATTTCAGTACTTAATATTTTATTTTCAGTTTTAGCAGATTTCCAATTGAGTCCCTAATTTATAAAAGGTGTAATTTCAGCCATTTAGTTCTATTTTCAGCTTTATTATATTTACAGTTTAGTCCGTAACTTTCAAAAATTACTATTTCAACCCATAAACTTTTATTTTCAGATTTAATAAATTTCCAATTGAGCCCCTAAATTTTATTTTATCATTTTAAGTTATTTATTTCAATTTCACAAATTTTCAATTAAGTCCTTAAACTTTATTTTATCACGTCAAAACTTTAAAGTTCGAAATACTAATTCAAAACTTATTTTCTATTTTGGCTAGACGAAACGTACGGACGATTAAGAGCTTAAGATCACTTTTCGCTTCATTTTTACACGTAACTCCAGATTATTGAGGTAAACTCGTCTCCATTAATTAGTTTAAATTATAATTACATGTCTTATGTGAATTTACGTGATTTATATACTTTAATGCATGAGATGAGAATATGACATATGAGATATATGATGTTATGCTTACCATAACTTATATGTTTTAATGCATGAGAAAGACGAGAATCTCTTATAAGATAAGATGAGAATCTCTTATGAGATAAGATGAGAATGTTATACATAACTTATGTGCTTAAATGTACGAGACGAGACTACACACATCCTATGTTTCCAAAGAGCATATGATTTTCAAGAAAATGAGCCAATGATGAGACTACCCACACCCTATGCTTTCAAAGAGCCTATGATTTTCAAGAAAATGAGCCAAAGAAGATTATGATGATGTCACGTTATATATTGCATAAGCATGTGTTCAATTATTCTGTAAATTAATTATCGGCGATGAGTCTATTGAGTATTTCTTCGAAATACTCATTCCGTTATTTTTACAATATTTGCAAATTTCGGAGATGGTCGGATATGATGGGCAGTGGTGACATAAATTGAAAGTTGTAGTTATTTACTTTCGAATTTTTCGCATTTGAAAAACTACTAACGTACTTTGTAATTTCTTTTATTTCAAAAACATGAGATTTGAATTTTAAAACGATTATTCTAAATTATCTAAATGAGTTTTGTTGTCAACGATATTTACCGTTACGAATGGGATGTGATTTTAAAATTAGGTTATTTTCGCAAAAATTTGATTATCAAAAATTAGGCAAAAGACGATGACGTGGCAATCCGGGTTAACGGAACTCGGGGCGCTACAGATGCTCTGTCTAGTGATCTTTCATTTGAATCCCAGCTTCACAGGTTAAGGTTGTCTTATTTACGTCATTTGTCATTTTTATGCCACCTTGATCATATTCTTACTTTGCATGCAGTCGTACTTGTTATGCTTATATACGTAATTCGAATTTCAGTGTTCCAAATTTAGAGTAAGTTCATCTCTGATCTTATTCTGCAATGATTAATTCCTGAACATCTTTTGGGCATCTATAGTTTCTTGAACTTTCGTTCCATGAAGGAATCTGGAACCTCTGTCCTCTCGTGTTAATTGCTTCTTCACCCCATTTGCGGATCCCCAAATAGGAAAAGACTGATTTTACAAGGATCCTTGTACTTCGTATAGACGAATACCCACTTTCTTAATACTGTAGAAATTAATATTTCGTTTACATATTCGGACATGAGAAATAGGAGGCCTAGATTCTCTGTGGTATATGTGCGTACATTTGGAAATTGGAATGCTGAAAAAACTAGGAAATGATATTCAAAAAGCCAATAAAGAGGCCAGCTAAACTTGCAAGGCTGATGTTATCTGGACTGACTTGTTATGTTATAGTTCATTTTTATGGTCTAGAGGACCCCAATACCCAAATGGGATCCTGCATATGAGTTGTGATATTATGAAATGAAGTAGGAGCAGGAAAGCCTATTTTGTTGGCTCTACCTAGAATTGTTGGCCCCACAATTTGAGCAAATATAAGTCGCCTCGGTTGCGTATTATTCATATAAACTTGACCACATGTTTCATTTAAAGTGGACAAGTTCGTCCATTAACGTGGTACATGAGTTGGGAAATTTAAAGAAATATACTTTTGAACTTGAATTTAGTATTCGAGGTTACAGAAAATAAAAGCTGAAAAAGAAACTATTTACCAAAAATACAGGTCATCATAAAGTTGTAAGAGTAGTTGATGCCTACTTGGTGCTAGAAAATCAAAGAAGTTGATAACTTATCATGACAAGGGAGTTCAAGATCGAATTTTTCAGCGAAGCGGCTGTAAGCCATTACTATTAATGATTCTATATTGTGGAGGTGAACAAAAGAAAGAGACGGATGAAGTATTTTTGAGAAACAAATGGACTATTTCTTTTTGTTCCGCCAAGATCTCTTCCTTATTAAGGATAAGGGAGTCTATGGTGATGATGTGGAGGTGAACAAAAGAAAAAGAAGAAACAAGCAAGTGGACTATTCTTTGCATTGCGCTCTGCCAAGATCTCGTCTTTTTCAAAGAAGGGATCTTGGGACTCAGGAGTAACTAGGATCTGATCAAGCAACTACTGGTTTAGGTAAATATGTAATGCATTTCCTAACTATAGTAGTCACTTAGGATGAGTAACTATATATTTTTTAGACTCCTTGGTTACCTCTAGGCTCTATAGGGATGGCAACATGAGAGGTATGGGATGGGTCGATCATTTCCACTCTTGTCTCATCGGATATTTTTGTTACCTTGTCTCATTCCCATATTCGGTTAAAGCGAGACGGGGCGGGTCCATCACCCCATTTATCGCTCCATTTATTTTTTCTTTTTATTTTTTATTTATTTTAATTTTTGCTTTTACTTTTTTTTATGTCTTTAGTTAGTAAATATTATTATTTTTTTACTAATTTGTTAAAATTAACTTATGTCCTCTTTAAAAATGATGATAAATTTATTATTTTTATTAGATAAAAAATTTAAATTTGAAATTAATTTTAAGCGGGGCGGGAACTGTGTTTCCCGTTCTCGTCTCGTCCTCGCCCCATCCCGTTTACCGGGTTAGGTGGATAATCCCCGTCCCATTCCGGATAGGGCCCCATGGATATCGGATTGGACGAGTTGTTTTTGCCATCTAGAAGGCTCTAAGAGGTTCAAATGCATTGAAGTTGAGTGGGTTAAGGAATAACAAAATATTTGGCAAGTACAGCTATCTGAGGAGGCTCATTATTGGGTGACGTGACTAATTTGTGGGTTAGATGCTTGTGTTGGGCACTGGTTAGGCCAACTCGGTAAGGGTCGCACTCGCACACTTGACACATCTTTACCGCTAATCCCGAGATATATGGATGTGTATCAACACTAGCGTGATTTTACATCGAATAAACTTTAGGCTAAATTCCTCTTGAGGGTCCTCATCTTTCATAAGTATGACCCGTGTTCTCAACCTTTCATTTGGACATTCATGTCCCTAACCTTTTAACAGTATTTGTAGGGTATGCCTTATGACAAAAAAAAAGATGTCAATTTAGATGTTAAATGAACCTACGATACACGTCTGACTGAGCATAAAGTAGTAAAAAAAAAAAAAAAAGAGAGATACATTTATGGTCCGTTTGATTGTAAATATGGAATATGGGTGGAAAGAAAATGAATTACATGGAATTGAATTGCCTAGAATTTGTTTTATTGAGAATTGCAATTAATTGTGTTTGATTGATATAATTTGCCACCTAAAAAATGTTGAAAGTTTGGTTTCCGTTTTCATTTTTCATGGAAAATTTCAGGTTTAAAACAGGGCTTAGTGTAAGTTGAATAGTCACATTTCGTTTTGAAATAAAGTAATGGAAAAATTAGGATGGACTCCCGAATTTTTTGAGTTGTGTGATTATGAATTTTTCACCTTCAAAAGTAAGGACCTAGGTTCTAGGTCCTGGATCTATTTAAATTTGTGAATTTTGGCTTTCACGTGACCAAAATCTTTAATATGAATGTTGAAATAGCACACTTCACATTACTCGAAGTTGGAGGAAAAACCATCAAACCACTTAATATTTATATTCATTTCAACAAAGAGTTGTGTTCAATTTTAATGTTTACATTAGCCAAGTTCTAGATTCGTAGATTTAAATAGTTTAGGGATCGAGAACCTCACAACCGAAGGTTGGAGACTCGTAACCACACATGTAAAACATTGAAGAGTGTAGCCTTACTTTTTTTCCTAAAGCTCCAGTGTTAAATGATAGGGGGCATGATTGCCACAGACAAAAGGTTGGGGCCTTTGGAGGAATTTACCCTATTTTTTATTACTATAATGAATAATCATTCCCACTTGTTGATTAACAAATTCTGATTAGCGGAAAGGTTGAGTTTAACTGAAGGAGGGATCTTTAATTGGTTGATTTTTGATAAAAGAAAAAGATTTGCGACATATTCTTTAGGCTATGGACCTGCCCTTGCACTATTATAAAGTTATTAACAACTTTATTAACTTTTTTATTTTATAATTAGAGAAAGTTGTGGTATTGATTACCTCGGTCGAGTTTAATATGCCCACAAACAAATCGTACATCTAGTTGTAATTATGCTCACACATGGTTCGACATTGCATAAGAACGACATCTATCTACTGACACGAGCTTGAAATATTACATGATGGATTAGGACTCTTTCAGTCGATGACAATTGAAAGAAATGAGATCGATGTGGAATTGAATTTCCTTTACGAAATAGCTTTTCCGTGGATTTTTTGGCTTACGTGGAGATTTTGGGTAAACGTTATTAAGAATATATTAAGCTCCTATTTGGGGTAGATAAAAATCTGATTTTTAGTAAATTTTGATTAAAAAAATGTTGAAATGTGTGGCAGAAAAAAATTGTGAGTCCTTTGAAATATGTGATTAAAATTAGTTCTTTAACTTTAATTTAAATTTTTAGCAAGATTTTATTCTACACCAAACCTGACCTAAATGTCAAACGATTCTATCTGAATATGGGAGATAAAATTTGCCTCTTCCTTCTCATTTCAGTCTTTCAAAGATGCGTGTTGAATGCACTAATTTGAATTCCTATTTTTGGTTTGTCAATAGTCAATATCCATTTATTGACATGCCAATTAAGGCAAAATCAGGGTTTTGAATAGTCAATATCCATTTAATGACATACCAATTAAAGCAAAATCAGGGTTTTGAATTATTATTTGAGAGGTCAGTTGATTTTGGCAGCTGCAATGTCTGAATCCACTATCTTGGAACGTGTGCACGTTGAAACATAATTGACAATCAGCTCAATAATCAAAGATTTTTGCTAGTACACCGGATTGACACATCAATTTATAACTCCTCTCACGCTTACGATTTTTTTTTTATTGGGGATGAGCACCCCTTATTGTGAGAGGGTATTACGCCAGTGTACAAATAGCAAAACTCATAATCAAATCATTTATGTCAATATTCTTGCGGTTGGAGTCAAATATGAGATAAGAAAAGGAGAAGTTAATTACAAATCAACTATCCTAAATATTGGCGACATTTGCAAAACCTCAATGCCAGTATATCATTTATCATATAAGCATATGTCTCATACAGAGGCTTCATTCAAAGATTTCTAATCGAATTCGTAAAAAAGCATGCAACTTGGGCACATGCTAGTGATTGGTGTGGTGGGATCATTGGTGTTAAGTGGGGTGAGCCATTCATCAATGAGTCGAGCAGCAAATTTCTCATGTGAGCCATTAGTCAGCTCGCACAGTTGGCTCGACTCGCCCCACCAAGGGGCAAGCTCATGGGTCGAGCCAAACCACACTTTGATTGAGTCAGTCGGCTTGTGCTCAGCTCGCTTCAACCTCACAAACAAACGTGAATCGAGCTAAATCTAATAGTAAGCAAGTCGAACAGCTAGCTCATCTCATTTAACACCTTTAGGTGAGATTCCATGCTTAGAAACTCGAGGTGCCCATATTGTCCATCCTCTCCCCTTCTATTAAATAGGGTAAATTAAGGTTGCATACTTCAACTTTTTACGAAGTGTATTTATGAGTCCTTCAACTTTCAAAACTTAGTTTTTGGGTCCTCAATCTATTTAAATTTGTGAAATTATGTCCTCGTGATGAATGCCTTTTTTTTTTAAACGTTACTTCAAGTTGGAGGACAAAATGTTTAAATTGCTTAACATTTCCCTCCAATTCACTGAAAATTACGTTAGATGCTACAAGTGTCAGCATCTTTATGGAGACAAATCTAATCCAAGTGGGATGACTAAAGCAATGGGATGTGATGGGTTGGAATATATTGCAACATCAGCCGAGATTCAAACAGTAGTGTGTTGGTTGGGTGTGGTGTGTGTGTGGACCCTTGTCCTTTAGTAGTATGGTCGGAGTTGGATGCTTACTAGGTACCTTGAACCTTCCATTTTAGACATATTTTGGCCCACAACCCCTCATCTATCTGCATTATAACTCCTTTCATAATTGCTACCTTTGTTTCTCGCAAACAAATCGATTCATAGTACCAATCCATTTATGGGACATCACTATGTACCCATCGGAAATGTTCCCTCCAATGTACTGTCTACAATTTTCTGTGTACTTTTATTCCTAGAGGGACGGGAATTGTTTACAAACCTGTTACAGGTGCCGCGCAGTTGGTTTTTTTTTTTTTTGGACAATCAGATGTTGTTTGTTTTAAAAAAATAAATCCTTTTGACGGAGCCAATACAAGTAGCACGATTGTTCGTAGAGTAGGGCTAGAGTATCGAATTTTGTGTTAATCATCAATATCTATTTGTTTCTATCCGATTGTTGAACTAAAATTTGTTATAGTTGTGTAAGTTAGCCAGTCGAATTTTCTCCATGCAAAACTCATCACTCGAGTTTCAATATTATTTCAAGAAAAATGCTAAATGTACATCAAAAAGTGTACATCAAGGTCTACATCCCTAGTCATTCTGTTCACCATTTACTAGTGGAGACAAAATATTGGCATTTCATAATCATTTACTCTTAAAGAGTTTCAATTTAGAGTATTATCTCGTCAATATAAAAAATAATTATTAACTTCTATAATTCGTTAAAAGTTTTTTTAGAAAAAGATTTATTGACTTTTACACTCTCGTATATTCTGTCAGTATTTAAATTTTACATCAATTTAGAACGTTTTTATCTTAATGGTACACAAAATATGTAGTGGCATCAAAGAAATTTCACTTATTGCACAAGGAACTAGATACATATTTTGTATGCGTTTTGTGGAGTGAATTGTTTATAACACGCGAGTACAAATTCGCTAAAATAGTAATTCTTGTCATTTAATTATTTGTTAATTTTTTCTTAATTACTACTTTAAAAGAACAAAAAAATAAATACCCCATCTAAAAATAGATAGTACTATGAAAGGTTAAACAACTAAGCTTCACGCACCTTATTTATCATCAATTTACATTGAGTGAAGTGTTTCTTTGACTCTTGTTCGCTTTTGGACTCGTTATTTGAAAGATATTGTGTAAATTTGTGACTGTATTCCGAAAAATTCATATATTCTTCATAATCTTGATGAATGCAACCAATGATATTCCTAAAATATATATTCTCTTGTTTTCGAGTAAAAAAAGTCTAAAATCTACTCCAAAATCAACCTGGACATAAAATCACTTTTAACCTCTCTCAAGCGCACCTAACACCTTGTTCTTAGTTGTATCTGTGCTTGAATAACTCGATCCAATTGTGGGTCCGACACAAACTTAGTCATTCAACCTCCAAATTCTATACAATCAACACCAGCTCGTCTTAAGTTTTTCTCACTTTATTTCTTCCCTCATACATGTGAAATTTTGTGTTTTTCTTAGTTGAAATGCTACAGAAGTAGTTTAATGTTTGATTGACCTTCCTACTAACAATACAAGGGCCTTTTTTTTTTTTTTTTTTGGTAATTTCTCGTAAAAGAAGTCACAAAAAATAAGATTCTTTTAAAGAAAGAAGAGAAGCTAAGCAAAACAATCAACTTTGTCACGTGTCATTGCTTATGATGA
Organism: Fraxinus excelsior; assembly: GCA_019097785.1. Taxonomy (NCBI): domain Eukaryota; kingdom Viridiplantae; phylum Streptophyta; class Magnoliopsida; order Lamiales; family Oleaceae; genus Fraxinus; species Fraxinus excelsior. Next base: position 25,177,470 of record CM032634.1, read on the forward strand.
TGTGGATTTTTAAAACTTATTCTTCCCCTTATTAGTAGTTGAATAAATAAATAAATAAAAGAAGAATTGGAAATTAATATTAAGCCCCTGTGACCCTGTTTGACAACTGTTAATTTGTATTTTATTTTTTTTGAAAAATGAATTTTAAAATAGTAATTTTTGAAAAACGTGTGGTTAAAATGTAAGAAAATATTTTAGACTTACGTGTAAAATATTTTATTGTGAGAATTTGATGAAAATAAGTTTGAAAAAAAAAATGGATTTTACCACTTTGTCAGAAAGATTTTGACAGATACAATTATGAAGGGTATGTGACTATAGATTATTGAATGTAAAAGTTAACTATTTTTTAATCAGTTAAATGATCGAATATTATGTTACTTAGGTCAATATTTCTGCCAACCTATCTGTAGTATGATTGAAAAAAAAAAATATATATATATGGAACTTATTGTGAAACGAGGGCTAAATTTCCGGCGGCCAGGAATTCATTGAGTGGGGTGCGGATGAAATTTGTGGGTGGGGACTAGTTTTTGGACAGTTGTTTGATTTGTGCATCAGATTGACAATTTGACAATACATTATTGTTTGATAGGCGGATTTTCTGCTCATTTATGGAGTTTTGAATAATTGAATTGATTGGGATGAGTCTTCCCCATTGACTGATTAATGAGATAAGGTTTATTGAGTAAATTTGACAAGTTCCAATGACCCGACAACCTCCACGTGCTCGCACACCTCTTCTTACTTTGACCTCCTAGTTTATCTATTCGAGTATTCGACCTTCTCTAACATAATTACACAAGTTTTAGTCCCTCCTACACTTTTAAAACTATTTTTTTACGTTCATTTTTAACAACGCATTCACACAATAAAATATTCTATACATAAACTCAATTTTTTTTTACTGTTTAACCACACATTTGCCAAAAATTCCCTATTCAAAATAATATTTTTCCAAAAAATTTGACACCAAACAGAGACTTAATAGTTTTTAATATAATTATATTACCTCCATCCAGGCAGTTGCGGAGTCCCCTGTGTTAGAAAAATTGATAAAATACGATTGTGGAATATTCAGGAATGAAAATCAACATGAGGCCTTTACTATGCAACCGCATAGGCCAATAAGACTTGCGGTCACATAGGCCGTTGCAGGAATTTTGCAGGGATTTTAGTTGTTATATGCGACTGCATATGATTGTTCTATGCGGTCACATAGAACAATCAGTTAGCCGTTTATGGCCCAACATATTTGAATTTTGGTGGCTTTTCATTTGATTTTGGCACCATTTCGTGGAAGATTATTGCTATATATAGGTGATCAATGTTCAAAGGCATGATGATGAAAATTATTCTTAGAAACATTTTTATTCGACACATCATTGAAATCTAAGATCCCTTCATACATATTAAAAAATATTTCATATTTGTGTTCTTCAAGTTTTGGAGGATTTTACTAGTGCTTAAGTGTTAAATCATTTATAAGGCTTGATTAATCATGCAAACCATTGCCATAATCCATCTAAGCATCACTTTCAATTGGAGAGGGGAGTTTGAGGACAGCGATCGCGCGTTCAAGCCTTAAAGCTTAATCCTGGTTTGTTAGTGTTTTGTTCATCTTGTTGCTGATTTTCTAGTTCGTTTCATCTCCAACTCCAGTGAAAATCTAACAATCTCAAATTATAGTTCTTGCGATAGAGAGTGAAACAACAATGGCGACAATAAAATTGATGAATCGGGATTTGGTTCGCTTGGATCATTTCGATGGCTCGAACTTCACACAGTGGCAGGACAAGTTAAAGTCTTTACTACCAGCGTTGAAGATTTTTTATATACTTGATCCAGAATTGATCGCTACTCGAACTAACAAATGGAGAAATCGAAGCCATAAAAGCAGAAAGGCAAAAGGCCAAGAAGATAAATTGATATGCCGGGGTCATCTTCTCAATGCATTGTCGGATTGCCTTTATCATTTGTACACTAACACATCTTCGGTTAAGGAAGTTTGGAACGCCCTAGAGAGTAAGTACAAAGCGGAAGAAGAAGGTACCAAGAAATTCTTGATTTCGAAGTATTTTGACATTAGATTTCTTGATAATATTCCATTGCTTCCACAAATTCATGAACTACAAGTGATTGTCAACAAGATGAAGGTGATGAAGATTGAAATCTTGGAGACTTGGAAAGGATACCAGAAGAAAATAATGCATAGTTCTGAAAATTATTTTTTGGAACAATTGCAGAAACAGTTGTGCATTGATGAAGAGTAGATAATGAGAGATAAGAATGAAAATTCTTATGAATGCACTTCTAAAGCTAATGCGGTGGAGAAAACTGAACCGCCTTCGAAATCCAACAAGATGAAGCCTTCTAGAAACTTCAACAAATCCTAGAAGAAGACTAAATGAGGGTGTTTTGTGTCTGGAAAACTTGGACCATAGTTGTCAGACTCGACCCGAACATTGACCAAGACAATGCATCGGGTCAATGAGTTAGTGGTTCAACCGGTGATCGATGGTTCAACCAGCGGGTCATTGCATAAAAACCTATAAAAAATGTAAAGTATAAATTTTTTAGGGGCAAAATTAAGATTTTTAATTTATTTTTCACTAATTATTTAAGTCTATAAAATAAAGTAAAATATTGGACCAATTTTTTTTTATTTTATAAAAGTTATAAACGATTCATTAGTTAGATATAAGTTATTGCACACAAAATACTAAAGCATTTTGTATTCAAGTGATGAGGAACCTTTTATTTTTCTTAGAGGTCCAAGGTTCTTTTCCTTTAGACATAAGAATTTTGTAAAAGGATTTCAAAATCCAATGAAAGTCTGATTTTGATCGAGTCAAGTACATTTCTATCAATTTAATCTGCTCGGCCCAGTCAATGGTTCAGGTCGGGCTGGTTTTTATAAATATGACTTGGACACTACGCAAAAGATTGTAGACACCGGAAACAAAAACTTCGAGGGTAAAGTAAATTCCATCAAAGAAGATAACAGGGTGGCCACCATTAGCGAAGTTAATGCTATCAAGGGAAAGATTCCCGATTGGTGATATGATACACGTACAACTATACATGTATCATATGATAAATTATTATTCAAGACTTATCATGAAATCGATGGAGACCGAGAGATCCAAATGGGCAACGATGTCCGATCAAAAGTAATTGGCAAAGGAATTGTCGATATCATCTTCACTTCCGGGAAGACCGTTACTTTAACAAATGTACTTCATGTTCCTGATATGAATATGAATCTAGTGAGTGGAAATCTCTTAGAAAAATTGGGCATAAAAAGTGTATTTGAGTCCGGTAAACTAGTATTATCCCTTAATGGGAAATTTGTTGAAATAGGCTTTCTAGTGAAGGAATTGTCAAATTGTGTACCATTAGCTATTTTTTATTAATAAAGTTGATTTTGCTTATGTCGTTGATTTATCTTCATTATGACATGCTAGATTAGGTCATATTGGTAAAAGTACAAGGAAAATAATGAACATAAGTGCAAAACATGTGTAGAAACTAAAATGACTAAAAGACCATATCAAAGTGTAAAATGGACCTCTAGCATATTATAATTAATTCATTCTGACATTTGTGAATTAAGTGGAATACTAACTAGAGGTGCAAATAAGTATCTTATTACCTTAATTGATGATTTCACTAGATACACATGTATATCTCATGAAGCATAAAAATGAAGCCTTTGATATGTTTAAGATTTATAAAAGTGAAGTTGAAAATACTTAGGAAAGAAATTTTAAAACTTAAGAAGTGATAGAGGTGGAGAATACTTCTCTAGTGATTTCAATATGTTTTGTGAAGAATATGACATTATTTACCAAAGTTCTACACGTAGGACACCTGAATAAAATGGTTTGACCGAAAGAAAAAATAGAACGTTAGTTGAAATGATTAATGTCATGCTCAGATATGCTAAGTTACTATTTTAACTTGTGGGTGAAACTTTATTCAGTGCATGTATGATGTTAAATAGAATTTCTTTAAAACATACTAAGGCGTCTCCTTATGAATCGTGGAAAAGGAGAAAGCCGAACATTGGATACTTCAAAGTGTGAGGGTGTCTTGTTTATTACAAGAACATGAACCCTAATAGGACCAAGATGAGTCCAAGAGGCATTAAATGTACCTTTATGAATATGCTAACAATAGTAAATCTTATAGGCTGTTGAACTTGGAGACCAATGTGATTATCAAATCAAGTGATGTGGAGTTCTTCGAGGATTCGTTATCTTCGGATAATAAATTGAGAGAAATTCATAAAGATATCCCTAGCTCAAGTGGAACACGAGATGAAACATCTTCCAAAGGTATTTATGAGTCTAGTGAATCATGAAGAAGTAACTAGAATTGTGAAGTCCTTGGTATCGGATGAAATTGATTCTCAACTTATTTCTTTTTACTTTGTAGAGGAAAATGAGATGAATATTGTAAGAACAATTCCTTTTGTTCTACATGTGAAAATTGACCATAAAACTTATAAAGAAACTATGGCTTCACGTGAAAGAATCTTTTAGAAAGATGTCATTAATGACGACATGGTGATAATATCAAATAATAATTGGGAGCTTGTCGACTTGCCACACAGGTCCAAACCTATTGGATGTAAATTGGTGTTTAGGAAAAAGTATAATGCTAATAATTCTCTTAATACATTTAAGGCTAGATTAGTAGCCACATGCTATCGACAAAATGAAGGAATCGATTACTTTGATACCTATGCATCGGTAGCTAGAATAACATCGATTATGATATTATGTGCACTAGCTTCTATATATGACTTGTATATTCATCAAATAGATATCAAGATGGCATTTTTGAACGGGGATCTCGATGAAGAGGTCTATATGGAACAACTCAAAGGGCTTGCTCTACCTGGAAATGAACACAAGGTGTACAAGTTAGTAAAATTGTTATACAGTTTGCAGCAGGCACCTAAGAAATGGAATGGAAAATTTGACTTAGCTATAATATCTTTTGGTTTTAAACATAATAACATAGATAAATGTTTGCATTCTAAATTATTTGATAATTATGTTATTTTTTTCTGCTTATATGTTGATAACATGTTGATTATGAGTAATCATATGGACGGAATAGAAGAAACGAAGAGGTTTCTATATTCCACATTCAAGATGAAAGATCTTGGATAAGTGGATACCATTTGGGTATTAAAGTCTCTAAAACTAGTGTGGGTTATCATCTTAGTCAATCACATTATACTAAGAAAGTGATTAACAAGTTCAAGCATTTGAATGTAAAAGAATATAGTACCTCAATTGATCCAAGTTCGAAACTTATAAAGAATGATGGAAGGGATATTGCTCAATTGGAGTATGTAAGTTCTATTGATAGTCTTATGTGTGCAGTTCACTGCACAAGACTGGACATAGCTTATGCAATAATTAAACTTAGTAGGTTTACTAGCAATTCGAGCAATGATCATTGGATCCTATTGGAAGAGTTTTTTGGGTACTCAAAGAAAACCAAGAACTTGAGTCTTCAATATACGAAACTTTCGGTTGTGTTGAAAGGATTTACTTATGCTAGTTGGATACCTGGCACGGGTGAAAGTAAATCCACTTTGGGTTAGGTGTTTACATTTGGAGGAGGGGTTGTTTCTTGAAAATCAAAGAAACGGACATGTATGACACACTCAACTATGGAATTCGAATTTGTTGCACTATCGAAAATCGGGAAAGAGACTGAGTGACTTAAGGATCTCTTATATGAGATACATTTGGGACCGAAGATAACGTCTTCTATATCTATCATGTGTGATAGTCAAGCCTTCTTAGCAAAATCATACAATGAGGTATACAATGAAAATTCTAGACATATGAGTCTAAGACACAACTACATAAGGAAATTAATCAAAAGTTGAATAACTTTCCTAAATTATGTAAAATCGATTGAGAACTTGGCGAATCCTCTAACTAAACTTCTAAATAGAGATTTGGTAAATTTTATTTCGAGTAGGATGGAGTTTGAAATTCTTGAATTAAAAAGGTCCACAAATGATGGCAACCCTACCCGTCATTACTAAAAATGTAATTCACGGGTTTAAATGGTAACAACAACTCATTCAACAAGTGGATAGTTTAAGCATTATTGAAATCCGCGATAACCCTATCCTAGTTATAATAATGCTGGTTGTTACTGAAGTGAGGGAAGTGAGGGATGCATTTTAAACTCTTAATAAAGCTCAGCATTAAGTACAAGTATATTTAAAAGTAACAAAGATACTGGAAGAACTTCACCTAAATCAACTTCGAGATGGTGCCACCTCAATAGAGAGTTAGAGTTTCTCTCTTAAAAGTTTGCTGAAAATGATGAACGCAAGACCATAATAGCGCAAAGCGAGCTTGAGAAACTTAAGAACACGTGATACTTGTGTGTGTGTTCTTACCAGTATTGTCATATGGAATCATTGGTTTAAAATTTCCATACTACCTTTAATTCCGACTTCACCTTGTTTGAATTACACTATGATTAGATTCAAATCTAAAGATGTCTAATCCTTATGCATAAGTATTGTATATTTTGAATATGTGTTTTTATAAATTTTGAACAAGTGGGGGATTATTAGAAAAATTGTTCAAGATTGATAAAATACAATTGTGGGATAATGAGGAATGAAATTCAACCGGAGGTCTCACATAAGATAAGGTGGCTTGTGGTCGCGTAGGCAGTTGCAGAGATTAAAATCCCTACAAATGGTTGTTCTATGCGGTCGCGTAGAACAACCAGTTAGGCTTTTATGGCTGTTGATATTTGAATTTTGGTGGCTTTTCATTTGATTTTGACACCATTTCGTAGAAGACTATTAAGACCTATATATAGGTGATCAATGTTCAAAGGCATGATAATGAAAATTATTCGTAGAAACATTTTTTATTCCACGCATCATTGAAATCAAAGATCCGTTCATACATATTCAAAAAATTCCATTTTTGCATTCTTCAAGTTCTGTAGGATTTCACTAGTGTTTAAATGTTAAATCCTTTACAAAGCTTGATTAATCATGCAAACCATTTGACATAATCCCTTTAAGCATCACTTTCAATTGGAGATGGAGCAAATATAGTTTGAGAACGATCACGCGTTCGAGCCTTAAAGTTTGATCCTAGTTTGTTAGTGTTTTGTTCATTTTGTTGCTGATTTTCTAGTTTGTTTCTTCTCTAACTCCGGTGGAAATCCAACACCCCTCGCATAGGTTTTAGTAGATATTGGTATGATTTTAGGATGTTATAACTCATAAGACTGGAAAGCTCAATCGCGTGGCACAAAAGAGTGTGTTTGGATTCCTAGCTATTTTCCTTCCAACTAACGCTTCACGGGGTGTGCAGTGGGGTTATTGCGGAACGAGCTTAGCATATTCTAGCTTCTCTATTCTCTTGTTAATATGATTGCTTTCATTTTCACATAGATTAAGAAAATGAAATTAATATAGTTAGAATAATAAATTTTACTTATATTTTTGCTAGTATATATACATATATTTGTTAATAGCAAGATACATTAAAAAATTAATTATACTC